>OZ035961.1:6910000-7387500 GCA_964034945.1 Chrysopilus asiliformis
ATTTCTGTTGTATTTTGAAAACACGCGTCACACTTTTTATATACATCAAAACCCCAGTTTGCGTCGGACCAGAGGAAAACGACGCAAATCGAAATATGACCGATCCAATTTTAAAACCACGAACATTTTTGAGCGACGCAAGTTTGGAACGATGCAAATCGGAACGATGCAAATTGAAGTTTTGGTGTAGTCACAAACAAACAAAAAAAATTAAAATAAACCTTCTTCCCTCTGATTAGATTTTCAAGACGACCAGGATAAATTAGTTTCAGCACACTTCGTCGCCCCCCCCCCCCCCCCTCTCTCCCCACCCCACGCCCACCGGAACTCTGTCGCGGATTAACACGAAAAAATATGGCCACCCTAGTTAGAAACTATAAATTGAGTGACAACTAATTTTTTTTGGAAATTTAGCGTTGATATCGAATTTTTGTCATTGTGTATTAAGGGCGGGAACAAAAAATTTATCACCGTATAACGAGACGTCTTAAATTGAGGCGTTAAAAGCTAGAGTGGACCAAGCCACATAATCGAGTTTTTGAAGCTTTTCCACTTTTGTATTATTATTGACTGTAAATATTTGAAAAAAAAAAAAAACATTCTGTTGACTTTATTACTCAATGCTGAAATGTTCTTTTGTACATCCAAACAATTTTATCTAAAAACTCACTCGCAATAGTGATTCAAACACAAAAAAATTCACGATTTCGACATGTAGGTTGGTCCACTCTAGCTTTTAACGCCTCAATTAGCCTGTACTAAAATCAATGATCCGGGACTAAATTTTAGTTTCCGAGACACTGGGACATGTCTAAATGCCGGAGTATTATGGATTTATGGTCAATGGTGGTTTTGAAGCATCTAAATTTGAAAACCTTTTTTAGAGAACCAATCTTTGCTGGCGCCTAAATACCCTTGTACCACTAAACTACTCTGCCACCACGCTGCTACCACGCTGCCACCATGCAATATAAAACACCTTTTTTGAAAATCAAGAAAATTCATTTTAATAATATAAACAAAATACTCTTTTCTAAGATATGATTCTTCTTTTCTTTTTGTTATTACTGTTCATTAAATTCGTCCCGCCAGTTTTAGTCTTTTCAAAACTTAAGCCTCCCCCTCCTCCCCTTCAGCTTGAGCCCCTAAAAAATTTTACTGCGAGGTTTCGTCTCCAATAAAGAAAGGCGGATGGAGAAAAAGATGAACAATTTTAAATTAAAATTTTTAATCTAATCTAATTTATTTAGACGTTAATGATTTTCAAAAAAAAACTATCACAAAATAAGTTTAAAAAATCTGTGAAAATACCACAAATCTATAAAGAATTCTTAAAATTTATTGTATACTAGCTTGCATACCCGTCGTTGCCGGGTTAAGTTTTTTCAAATTTTTTATTTATTTATTTTTGATGGTGTTTGTTGGAGCTAAACTTCAGGCCAATCGGCTCGGTAGTTTCCCAGCAAAAGGGTAACATAGTGGAAGAGCTAAGTTTCGAGATCACTTTACCCCCTCCCCTTACTCCCCCACTTCTCGGGCTACTTTGTAATGGATCTATGTTGGGGCTGGACCTCCGACGAACATCTATGCCAAATTTCAGGCAAATCGGTTCAGTAGTTTCCCCGCGAAAGAGTAACATAAAGGGAAAACTAAGTTTCGAAATCACTTTATCAGCTCCTCTTACTCCCCCCACCCCTCGCGATACTTTTCTGTATGCCTATGTTGGAACCACAGACACTCTTGTGTGAAAGAGGAACAGACAGACAGACAGACAGACACCAACTCATTTTTATGTATTAGTATGATATGATTTTTCAGCGAAAGGTATTTACAGAATTTTCGTGGTTTTAACTACCACAGAACAAAACCTCGTAATCCCATACAAAATACCAATAAAACATCTAATAAATTATTTAAAAAAAAAACTCACCCGAACCTCCTTTATTATAAAAAGTACTTGGAGTACTCATATAGATATCCGTAAATAAAATGTATGGAGCACTTTAGTATTTTATACATTTGTTGTCCCTCCGGATGCTGGTCGTTTTATTTGTTGTAATCAGGACGAGCTAAAGTTAAAGTACAATCAGAATCAGTCAGTAAGGGACATTGGAATGGGGCAATCACAGGCGCGAGGATGGTACAAATTCCACAAAAGTCGTTTCCTTTTTTCGGGGTGCACTTAAGTAATTGCCAGTTAACGAGAAGCTAAATCATGGATTAGCCAATGATAGAGATAAATAACATGAAAGCATTAGCGGGGTTTTACCAAATTGCTCGGACTGTTGTATGTGTTACTTAACTTCGCTCCAAAAATCATTTTTAGAAACTTTACGTTGAGCATACGAGCAGCACGAAAATCTACTTTATGTACATTCCTAGCATATACGTGTACAAACACACATTAAAAATAGCATTTTATTATTATTTTGATGGCATTTTCGAGGCCAACATATAAACACAAAATAGGAAATTTGTGGTCCACTTTTCATTGATTTAGAAAAATTGCTGTTTTCCTTTAAACCCATTTTTTGCACTTTTTCGACTTTCCCATTGTACGAAATGTTTTTAATAATTTATGATTGCCAAAAACTGAAGCTTGCAAACTAGAAAGGACGAAAAAATCCTTTTACTTCGAAAAAAAAATTTAGAATTTTTATCTAGTTTCAATTTGTATTTAATTTGACTTTCAAACATCCAGAACCATCACAAAAATAACCATATGTAAACAGGATTAACATAATACTTACTTGAACAAATTTTTCATTGTTTGGAAATTCGCATGCTGACATAAGCGTTATTGTAACATAAAATACGCTATTTTTCGAGTTTTTTCGATCATGTGAATATATTTCCGTTAATATGGCCTCCATGTCAATTTATTGTACAAAAAATAAATAGCGTAAAACTATTTTGTGTCATAGACAAATGGATTTTGTGTCAAGTAAATAAGTTTGTGAAAAATCGAGTTAGAAGAACAGTTTTTCCACGAATTTTCTGAAATTTTCTTGATTTTATTTTTTGTTGAAACAATCACAAAACCCTGTTTGTGAAATGTCAGCAAAATCTAGAGTTGAACTCATTGGCATATGAATAAAAATGAGCATAGGCTTATACTTTACCTTTTTTAGCAAATTTTCGAGTTTTTATGAAAGGACGTTTACAAATACGCTTGTTTAATGTTTGGTAATAAACTCATGTTTCCGAGGTACATCATTTGCTCACTTTTGTTCACTAAAATTGGAGAATTTGCACCACAAAAGGGGAGAATAAGCACATGCTCATTTTTATGCATACGGTCCAGTATCTCGAAATCCTCGATAATTCGAATTTTCGACTGTTTCAGTCTACTTCCACTTCTCTCGGCATCTCCTAAGATTCTTCCAGAAGAATTATAAGCGTATCATCAATGATGGAAGAATCGCTGGAAATATTGGGTCTTTCAACAAGGACATAACAATTTTGTATTTAAATAAAGCACAGAATAATTGAGATATCTGGCTGAAATTTATTCCAGGTGTAGTGGACATGTTACATTTAAGTATGAAATTCGATGTCGTTCATATGACCACCGCGAGCACGTTTGCTGATTGATTCTTTGGAGCCAATTTTCCACCACTCTTCCACACCTATCGGCCGGAACGTTGGCAATTTCGCGTTCGATATTGTTCCTGAGCTCCTCTAACGTTGTTGGCTTGTTGGCATAAACCAACGACTCAACATAACCCCATAAAAAGAAATCCAACGGCGTTAAATCGCATGAGCGAGGTAGCCATTCGACCGGACCATTTCTCGAGATTACACGATTGCGACCACCGACTCAGAATTTCGGTAGTAAGTTTTAATAATTTCCAAACGTTGCTCGTTCGTGAACTTCACCATGATAAAAATGTAAACCTTGACTGACGTTTTAGCATTGCCAGATCATAAAAAAAGTTTTAGGGTGCGTTTTTATTAAAATACAAAATTGTTATGTCCTTGTTGAAAGACCCTTTAAGAACATAAAATCTCGACGAACTTGTTTGGATAAAGGTGGAATCTCGGGCGAAGTAACAGCCAATTCCTGTGTTTGCTGGGATACTAGTTTTTCGTCGATATCTTTTCGACTCCAAATTATCTTTCAAAATTCGTTTCAAAGAATGTCAAAAATAAATTTTGTTTTAAATACTGTATAACTAAGCAAAACTATTTCGATTCAATTCTATTAAAAAAAAAATAATTAACAGCCTTCATACTTCAGATGGGACTTCACAATTTCATCGTTATAGTAGATGAAAATTTTACTTTAACTAAAATTGTTATAATTAAATTCAACTGTATTATAGTAATTTCAAGACACCGCAACGGAAAAGCCATGTGATACGCACATCTAAGTTTCATGAATCGCAACAAATTTTAATGTCCTCGGAAAACTTGCTCCTCATACACCATCAGTTCTCGAAATGAGTGTGGGATTAATTATTCCGATGATTCGCTATTATTCGCAATTTTCGGTTAAGTCAAGTTAAGAAGTTTGCTTTAGAATAAAATTGAATTAGTTTAAAGGTGGAGTTTATTGTTACGAGCCACTTTATCAAAAGTTTAATTTCCAATAAGTGTTCAAGTCCATAATGGCAGCAAAGGGATGTTGCTTCATCGACGGAGGCGACATTGATGTTCAGATGAGAGTTAAGAAAATCCTCTTGGTTGGTCTATTAATGGCAAACCTAAGAACGTAAATAACTTTAACGTTGCCAGGTACTCAAGTAGTTTAAACCATCTGCCCTGCCAAATTTTCGCTATATTCGGAAAGTGGCATCAAGTGGAAAATGTACTTCATGTCCTTCTAGCTCATCCCCACTCTACATATCCACATCCAGCCGTTAATTTTCTTCATTTCACGTAATGGTCTCGTTTTGGGGGCGATCGAATTTGAATCACCTTTTGCCGAAAACTCTTAACATCTGCAAGGTAACTCGCCTTACCCGGTAACAAGACAAGAGAATTTTCCACCTTCCGCCGGCCGCCGCCAACGTAACAAAACCAATTAGTTTAAGTATCACAAGTTTCTTCCTTTCTACGTGGATTTCCTTCAAAGTGCACAAAACCGAGTGCGAAAATGTGTGCGTGTGTATGTGTTATGTTACTATAAAGATCCAATTTAACGACACAGACACGTTTCGTTCGCATCTTTCACCCACAATGTTGATGGGCTTTACCCCAGGATTCACACTTCCAATAATAAAGTCATTCACATATCGTATAAGTTTTGCCGTATCCTTAATTGGTACCACTTGTCATGGCGACAAAATTGCGAATAACTGTCGACTGACCTAATTTATTTTTATTTCAACATTAAAAGAATAAATCTGTACGGTCGAAGCCATAGACACCGCGTGATGGTCGATACAAATTGAGTTTCATAATATATTTCCACCATATTTGAACCGGGTTCGGGTTCGGTTGGTTGGGTTCGATTCGGAGTTTGGGTTCAATCCCGGCTATCAATAAATATCGATACACACTCTTCGATCATATTGTTTCTTTTCCTGTTGTATTCACATATAATACACTATATTATATGGTGGACACATATCGTGTTCGGGATACTATCATAAAATTTACGACGCAATACTCAACAAAGAATAAAAATATTATAGTAAAGTTCTATCTTTTTGGTTCATATAGCAAATGAAAAATATGAAGCTTGTTTATTCTTTGAAAAGAGGTAACTTTTGACTTCGACTATGGTTTTTTTTTATGTTTCAGCTTGGGTTTGTTTGAATTCCAAATATTTTATTAGATTAATAAAAGTCTTCATAAAGATCTCGATTTTCCAGTGTTATATATAAACGTATAATTGCTTTATATATTATTGAGATAACTTTTGTAGCATTTTTACGCACTTTTAAGCAAACAAATTTTATAACTGGTGTTCCAATGGCTTGGACCAATGTTAACAGAAAATAAGACAATGTTATTAATTATTTTTTTTTTATTTCTTTTTTGAATCATGTTATTTGGCACATGGCAATTATGTTCGCCAAGGCTTCGGCGTGGTGGCACACCTCCACTCAATGGTCAACATTTTTGATGACATCTCTGCATAATTGCTCCTCGATTTCACGAATATGCCTTATTATCTCATCCTTCAGGGCGCCAGTCAATTTATCGTAAACCATTTATCGTAAAACAATTTATCGTAAAACAATTTATCGTAAAACAATTTATCGTAAGAACAATTTATCGTAAGAACAATTTATCGTAAGAACAATTTATCGTAAGAACAATTTATCGTAAAATAATTTATCGTAAAACAATTTATCGTAATGAAGATTATAGTGGGAAGTTAGGGGAGTGTAGTGGAGAGGGGTTGGGTGGGGGATGGTAGGGAAGGGAAAGGGGGAGGGAATGGGAGGAGAAGCGAAGGGGAGAGGCAGGGAAGGGGAGTGGAAGGGAAGGGGAGGGGAGGGGGAGGGAAGTAAATTGTTCACGATAAATTGTCCGCGAATCCATCCATCAGCTCTTGAATTGTTTTTGGCTTGTTGGCATAGACCATACTCCTGAGATAACCCTGAAGGAAGAAGTCCTTAGGCGTCAAATCGCACGATCTTGCTGGTCAATTGACTTCGCTGTTTCGAGAGATGATGCGACGTGGCTACTTCTCATTTAATAAAGCCATTTTTGCATTGGCTGTGTGGCATGTGGCGCCGTCTTGTTGAAACCACAAATCATCGCATCCATAGTTTTCTACGAATAACAGCTGAACATTGATAAGCTTTTAGATATTTAAAATAAAGTTAGAAGGTTTAAAACAATCCCTTTTTCACTCCTTTGATGCACCTTCAAAAAAAGGTTTAGATTTTGCAAAAATAGATATCCAAAAAAAGCAATTTAAACACATTTATTTGTTATATAAATTATTTATTAGCCATACTAAATCTTCTCATATATTCAAAATTAACCGTAATGGCATTTAAATATAAATTGAACATAAATTAAAGCAAAATTATAGTGTAACCAACATGTTACATGTCTGTGTTTAACTAAGCAAATAATTCAATATACAATTAATCATGACACGTGAGATGGTAATAACCATTAGAAGGAAATTGCACGTGCACTCAAGTGATAAGAAAAGGTATGCAACATTCAAATACGACTCATGTTAAATATCATTCTAATGGTATCCAATATTGTCTGTTTTGTAATATTACATAAAAAGGGAAGATCAGTATTCGCTGCAGAACTATTAAATATGATTTATTATATTTAAAAGTAGTTTGAAATTGAGGGACACATTTTTAAAATTTTCCGGATAAATTGGAATATTTTTGTTTCTGTCGAAACCATTACTATTCAAGTTACAGATTTCTCATGGTCACTATTAAATAACACAATGAGTTTTAATCATACTAATATATAAAAATGAGTTGGTGTCTGTCTGACGCAAAAACGGCTGAACCGATTGACTTGAAATTTGGCATGACTGTCTGTGGTAAATGCTGGTTCCAACATAGGCATACGGAAAGTAGCGCGAGGGGTGGGGGGAGTAAGGGGAGGGGGTAAAGTCATCTCGAAACTTAGTTTTCCCTTTATGTTACTCTTTCGCGGGGAAACTACTGAACCGATTGGCCTGAAATTTGGCATAAATGTTCGTCGGGGGTCCAGCCCCAAAATAGACCCATTAAAAAGTTTTTAAGTTCTTTCCGGTTTTCTTCGTATTCTAAAACTTAGACAAAAAAACTTAACCTGGCAACGACGGGTATGCAAGCTAGTTTTAATTAAAACAATGACGAACTGAAATTTTTTTTTTATAGGAAACATTAAGTTTCGATCCCGAAAATCTAATGGCTGGATCTATATTATACAGAACGGATGGTCATCGTACCTATAGCTCGAAAATTATCAAAAATAAACTTTTAAAAAACCGTAGAGGTCGAGAAAATAAAATAGAAAACCTTATTGACTAGTCGTAATATCTGGTTGTAATACGAAGTATACAGAATTTTTTCATTATGCAAAGAGAATTTTTTGGGAAAGATCCTACAATACTGAAACAGTTTTGGTATTTCTAGAATTTAGCACCTCAAAGGGTTCTTTTAAAACGTCTCTAATATCGACAGGTATTTCAATCAAAGTATCTGCCAAAGTCCTAAAACAATCGCACTGATCAATGCACTGAATAACCTCAACATTTACCTGAAAAGGTAATGCAATTAGCTGAAAATTCTGCAATAAATCCAATTTTAAATGGAATGTCTAAACAAACAAAACCACCACTTTAAGTATTTCTCTGTAAACTGATAATTCCAGGAATTTGTAAATTAATGCCACTCGCTTTTCAGACAAAGTTATGTAGTATATCTTGCAGGAATATTTAACAATAGTAAAAGCGTGAAAGAAAGAAAAAAAAATAATCATAATAATAAACAATTGTCTCTTATCTTTGCAGGGTTTATTGATATTATTGTATTTTCAGTATGTAATTGTTGACATCTAAGGCGGTTTTTCTATTCATTCGCCAGTGTTCTGAAAAATATCCTTATCCGTGGAAAAAATCTCTTTTCTATTTGGAAATTTTCCGCTGCGGGTAATTTATTTTTTCCTCACGATGATTTTTTCTGGGCTCTACTCTCGGCTTGGTGCGGCTTTTGATTCCTTTTTGTGGGCGGCCGAAATTCTGCAGGAGATTAGAACAAACAAATGTTGCCTGATAAGAGGCTGCTATTTATGGCTAGGGTAGGTTAATTTGTTTCTTTTAACTTTTTTACGTTGTTTTTTTTTTTTTGCTTTGTTGGGTAGACTCATTGTTATTGGGAGAAAAGCTCAACGATATTTTTTTTTTCGTTTCTCGTTCAACTTTATCTTTGATGTGGTTTTTTTTCAGGTGAAAGGTACCAAATAGTGAAGGCACCAAATGGGTACGATATTATAACCTAAAATATTGTTACAGTTAGACTTTATGAGGTTTACGTACGGCTTACCTGCGATAAACGGTTCCTGTCAGTGGAGCAATAACCATAAAATTGTAATTCTGCAGAAATCGGTAGACGTGAACTTTTTTTTTCTTTTTGAAGAACCTAAATTTAAACTTGTGTTATATGCAGGTACATAAACTGGTTTTCATTTAAACTTTCAAACTGAACCAGATTTACATAATGACCCGTTCGAACTTTGGAAAATTCTGAATTCTAAACAGGATTTATGTGAGAATTATAAATACTATTAAAAAAGTTATTCTAAAAGTTTTTTTGGGGAGTTGAAAATAAGTAGATTGGTCTAGTTATGGAGTTAGAATATTAAGTCTTTAACCTTAACACCCTGTAAAGTTGACCCTAAACTGCATACTAAACTAGATTTTCAACAAGAGACGCTTCACTAAGATATTTTCTTTGATTTTTTTATCCAATACTAGCTTGCATACCCGTCGTTGCCGGGTAAAGTTTTTTCAATTTTTTTTTATGGTCTATGTTGAAGCTAAACTTCAGGCCAATCGGCTCGGTAGTTTCCCCGCGAAAGGCTAACAGGAAGAGCTAAGTTTCGAGATCACTTTACCCCCTCCCCTTACTCCCCCACCTCTCGGGCTACCTTTTAGTAGGTCTTTGTTGGGGCTGGATCCCCGACGAACATTTATGCCAGATTTCAGGCCAATCGGTTCAGTAGTTTCCCCGCAAAAGGGTAACATAACGCAAAAACTAAGTTTCAAAACCACTTTACCCCCTCCCTTACTCCCCCACCCCTCGCGCTACTTTTCCGTATGCCTCTGTTGGAACCAGAACTACCACAGACACTCATGCTAAATTTCAAGTCAATCGGTTCAGCCGTTTTTACGTGAAAGAGGAACAGACAGACAGACAGACAGACAAGAACTCATTTTTATATATTAGTATGATGATAAATCAATCAAATTAAAAATTGAAGCCATTATTGATATTTTTAAACATATTACACTCATATTTATATTCCATTTCAATTCACTTCACCCGGTATTTAAACAAATACTAACGATTACTATTTTCTACGAAAAATTGTTACATGGAATAAATTTATTAACCGCATTTACCATAGACCAAAAAATTGATACTAAACTGAATATTATTACCTGTTCAGATTTTCTGTGATTTTTTTACTTCACAGTTTACTTGACGCAAACCAATTACGCTGTATTCATCAGAGTGTTAAAATCGTATTTATTGACTGAATTCAGGGTTTTATTCATTTTACCAGTAAAAAAAGCTACAAATATCGTGCGACTACATTCATTTATTTAATTCAGCCACCGTATAGTATTTACCTTTGAAACACTATAAAAAAGTAAACAATTTGTGTTTAAAAAAAATATTATATTAAAAGCCAGGAGGTTTTGCGGTCACTCTGGTTATTTGCGGCACTTTTGTTGACTTTTCCCATTTTTTTGCTATGCTGTGAAACAGTCACATTGCAGCACCATTAAATAAATTTCACAAGAAACAGGGAAAACATATTTCATCCTATTAGATGCGGCGCAGGGATCTGGCCGGCCACTTTTTTTTTCTTCTTTAAAAACTTTAGTCCATGAGTAGAAAATGTCAACAACAGAATAATTCTACATGTTGCGCATACATCATAAATGTAATTGCTTTTGGTCCTTGTATTAGACACCATCATCCCTTAATAATATTTTTTTTATAAACAGAACCCCTATTATATCGTATATGATGACCTATAGAAAAAAAGTTCACCATGAAATCTCATATTTAGGAGGAAAAAAATTATAGCTTTTTACATTTCGACACAGTCAAACCCGATTATAGATTCAGGAAAAAAAATATTGTACATTTCTTCAAGTTTTTTGAGTTTTCCATAAACTACAGTCCATGAAATGCGTAACACTTTTAGGGGTGAAGGTGATTTGCGGTAGTGTGATGGCAAAAAGTATGACAAGAATGGAATAGAGTTCGAAAAATATATAAAAAAAACATAACAAAAGCTATGATTGCCAATCTGGCATTTATTGAAAATCCGTATGGTGATATTGGTATCAAAATTCGAAAAGTTGTACCAAAATTCCACTTTGAAGTCAAACTTTCCAATAAGATTTTTTTAAATGTATTCCAATCGGATTTTAATGTATGGGAATTTTATGTAGAATCATATCCTAAATAACTTTTGTTCTTGCACTTTTTTGATAAGATGTACCGTTTTCGAGATATTCACAAAAAACCTT
The DNA here is from genome assembly GCA_964034945.1 of Chrysopilus asiliformis. NCBI lineage: Eukaryota > Metazoa > Arthropoda > Insecta > Diptera > Rhagionidae > Chrysopilus > Chrysopilus asiliformis. The sequence goes on from OZ035961.1 coordinate 6,921,189, forward strand.
TCGTTCGTATGGGGGGTGCCCACCCTAACGAACTTGGCCTCGCATTTTACGAAAAACGGACCTGCGCAAAATTTCAAGTCTGTAGCTCAATCGGTGAGCCCACAATCCGCGCCACAGACGGACAGACGGACGCACGGACAGTATCATTCTAAACTTACTGGTGTAATTCATTTTTGTGTGTGATGATGGGATCTTGTCGTTACAAACGGTAAGGCAAAGTTAATATACCCTTTGGTTTCACCATACGGGTATAAAAAAAATCGCCATGCGAACGCTAATTTAAGTATTTCTCAAATATCCGTAAAGAAAGTCATATTTACTGATGAAAACTGAACTAATATTCTGTCAGAGGTTCTGGATATAGCAGGAGAGGGGTTCGCTTGGGAAGAGGGGGGAATTTTCATTTCAGAGTATACCTTTCAACCGGTGCAGTGGTGAAATTTCTCAGTAGAGAATGAAATTCACAGAATCATTTCAAGTTAAGTAAACCAATTTCAGGTTTGCCTGTAAAAAAACAAAATCGTTTCGTGCTTCACTTCCATTTAGACCACCTTCATCCTCTTAGTTACTTACTGCAAAAATATTTATTCCCAGGAAAATATAATAAAAATGACATTATAAATATTTAATCAAAAATGCCATTTTCTAGAGGTTCCATCCATGGTGGCCCTGGGATAACTTTTGGATTTCTGTTATTATGAGCATGCATTCATATCCCATATTCCAATATATATACATATATGAGTATGTGTTTGTGATTCATTCCATTATTATATATTGACATGCATGGATAAATTTTTGAAAACGGTCCAGTATTTTTTTTTTTTTTTTGTTCCTTTCATTTTTTCCCTATTATTTTTTCCCACTGTCATTCTGGTTATATTTAACTTATCATATATAGACTCGCATGGCATTCATTCCATCATAATGGAATATGCGGTCGAATTTTTATGCCTTTAAAGCCGAGATAAGCCACATTATGATGAAAATGAAGTTTTATAGGATTTGACTAGCATTAGTCAAGCAGCAAATAAACTCCACAACTCCATAAAATAGTATCTCCTTTGATGTTTTATTAGTTCCAATAAGAGATTTTCGATTATATGCCTTTCACGTATAGATGAATACATGAATAGTAGGCGATTTCTTTCACCCAGAAAGCTGTTTTTGTTTTTTTTTTTATTTAATTTTAATAATGATTGCAGCAAAATATCTTTTTTAGGTATTTCAAGGTATTTTTAGTCACCCCAGCAAAAACTATGAATTGTCATCGTTGCATATTTTGCTATGTTTTTTCTTTTATGCGGAACAAAAAATTAAAATGTTCGGAGCAAAAAGCAAGAACACAGAATTGTGGGATTTCAGGCGAGTTTTCCAAATGTATCGCCGAAACCGTTAACAATACCACCCTTTATATGATAGATAAATATCGGGTCTTTCAATAAGGACATAACAATTTTGTATTTAAATAAAACACAGAATAATTGAGATATCGGGCTGAAATTTATTCCAGGTGTAGTGGACATGTTACATTTAAGTATGAAATTCGATGTCGTTCATATGGCCACCGCTAACACGTTTGCTGATTGATTCTTTGGAGCCAATATTCTACCACTCTTCCACACATATCGGCCGTAACGTTGGCAATTTCGCGTTCGATATTGTTCCTGAGCTCTTCTAACTCCTCTAACGTTGTTGGCATAAACCAACGACTTAACATAACCACATAAAAAGAAATCCAACGGCGTTAAATCTCATGAGCGAGGTAGCCATTCGACCGGACCATTTCTCGAGATTACACGATTGCGACCACCCACTCAGAATTTCGGTAGTAAGTTTTAATAATTTCCAAACGTTGCTCGTTCGTGAACTTCACCATGATAAAAATGTAAACCTTGACTGACGTTTTAGCATTGCCAGATCATAAAAAAAGGTTTGGGGTGCGTTTTTATTAAAATACAAAATTGTTATGTCCTTGTGGAAATACCGTTTATATATAAGTATATTAGATTTAGTATATCGTTTGTAACGCATCGAACCAATCGTCAGAAACAAAAGTTAACTACACCAGGTTGTTTGGTACGACAAAAAATTTTCTTTTCTGTATGTCCGTCTGTCTGTCCGTCTGTCCACCTGTCTGTCTGTCCATCCATCCGTGAACACCATAACTTTCGAAAGGATTGAGCTAGAGACTTAAACTTTTGTATAGTTACGTTTCTCGTAAATGGCTAGGCTAAATTCTTGAACGGGCAAAATCGGACAATTTCTTTAACCCTTCTCCAATCAAACAAACCAGTTTTTTATAATTTTCTCGAAAACGGTGCGTCAGATTGAAAAATTTATAAAGGTAAAATATGTTAACAATAGGATTTTACATAACTAATCCATACATCCAAATCCAACAGGACCACTGGTTCCCCCTTTCCTATACAAATGGAATACTTTTTTCCTGTTTACTCGAAAACGGTGCACCGTATCGAAATATCATTTTAAATGACTCTTTCGTACATAAAAATTCAGGCGGATCACTCCTTCCTCCTTTCCCATACAAATGATTTTTTTAAATAATGGGCTCTATTCTGTCGATAAAATTTTCATTTTCATTTTACTTACAACCGAGTTTTCGCGAGCCTACTAGATGTGATATCCAGTATATTTCCAAATATTGAGTGGCACAATACCAGTTTGTTGAAAATCACATCTAGTAGATATCTAAATACTGAGTTCTAAGCAAAATTAAAATGAAAATTTTGTCGAGAGAATTGGGCCCAATGTCTGACCTCATATTGTAGATTATTTGACGTTGACCCCTGGCAATTCTAGCTTTTCTTATGTTTTTAAGTAATTTTAGGGATAATCGGAAGTTCTATTACAATTTCTAATACAATACAATCTTTACGGTTAAGTATTTTAGCCTCTAATGGCAAATTCGAATTATCGATTTAGAGCATGCTTTACTCTGGAATCGTAGAGTGTCTACTTTATTCAATACAATTTTGTTAGGAAAAATTGGTCAAAATTTTCTATTCGATATGAAATTTAGATCGAGCAATATTCGAGCAAAAAGAGCAAGCCATTCGAACACACTATAAAAATTTCAACCTTCAACTTTAAAAATACCTGAGATTTTTAGCACCTCCATTTGAAAGGAAAATATCTCTCATAATTTCACGGTTCCGTCTCTGTTCCTTCTGCCTGTATAAAATGTAAATATGTTTTATAATTTAGCGTGAGAATTTCGTATTCCATTATCGTCTGTTTGAAAACCTTAAATCATGAAGTAGAAAATAATATTTTTATCACTTCCAAGGGCAAAATGAAAAAAAAAATTGCTTAAATCTGTTCTGCCTACGACTGTTCAAGAATCGAAGAAAAATAAATCCTTAAATTTATTTTATGTATCTCAGTGAAAGTATATCTTGCTAGGGAAAAAGGGTTTTCCGCCTTTGTACAAAATATTGGCATAGTTTCGAAAAGGAGTCGAGAAGATTTTTTTTTTTTGCTCAAGCCCTTATCAACAATAAACTGTCGTACTAATACCATTGAAATGGCTCTTTTAAAATGTTCCCTTTTTTTGTCCTTCAGCACAGACAATGAATATAGTCCGAAAATCGAAAAGAAACTCATCCCATTCGATCGACGACGTTATAGATGGAAGATTTTCGATGTGATGTTTTATCACTGGAAAATAAACGGTAAGGGGATATCGCACATGGTCCCGTAGACTGTAGTATCTCAAAAAAATGTGTTTTTGAGTAATTATTCCATTATGTAAAGGAAAATTGACTGAATCAAATGAAAAACAAATTTAAATGTAAACGTAGTCCTAAAATTTATTTTTTTTTGGTTTTTTAAATTCCCATTTTTTAAAATTTAAATTGATTTTGTGGAAAACAAACCTATCTCTATCTTTTATTATTGCAAAAAAAAAAAAAATGAAGCAAATGATCTGTAAATTATTATCAAAAGAGTAATAAATTGAAATATTACTGTACAGACAACAGAAAAAACAATTATTCATAAACAATTATTTTGAAATGAAAACTTTGAATGCGTTTTTCTCAAAATGGCCGATTTTGAGATACTACAGTCTACGGGACCATGTGCGATATATGTGAGGGATTGAATGTTGGGTTTAGAGACATGAATTTCATATATAGATTTCGATTCCTTCAGATTTTGAAAGCCCATCGATAAGCTATTGTCAATGCTTAAGGTCGTGAAAATCGTTTCCTTAAATTATGTAAAGAGTTCTCAACATATGCCGTCATCTATTTATACCAGAAGTGGGTGTAGGATTGGAATTTTCATACATTTCAAGAGTATACCAAAGAATTTGAAGCTGCCGGAGAATCACTCGGACAGGTCAGTTTTCGTTTCTAATTTCCGGGGACAGTTCCGGTTGAATACTTTGCTATCATGAAAAGCGTAATAGAAGGTTTTCTGTTATCTTCGAAGATAAATTCGTTTTGCTTGACTTCCCTTTTAAGGGCGATTTTTATATCTTGACAACAGTTATATTGAAGACATATTCAAGGTATCTCCCCTTTTTCTCCTTTCTTCCTTCTTTATCAATTTTTTTTGTCTGAAGTGTCCATCACCAAACAAAACTCTGTACCCCATTTGAACATTCAATTGGAAGTTTTTAATGTAAAATTGAGTTCATAAAGGAAAAAAGCATTAAAATTCTAACTATTTTCAAACTTGTACTATGTATGTGAAAGGGAATTCTCAAGATTCAAGTAAGAGCCTGTCCTTAGCAGACCCACTTCAAGTGTATTTCAATTGACGCAATCAAAAAGCTCTATATATGTATTCAATAAGATTAGAAACGTTTTGCTGCTATTGAAAAGAAAAATGCAGTTTAGAAATTTATTTTCTTCACAAAAATCTTAATTTCCAAATCTGACATTTTAATCAGATTCCTATTTTCGATTTTCCCCAAATCTAGATATTGAGGAAAACATTCTTACTATTTTTTTTTTGTGTTGGAAGCCGGACTATGCGAGGTATTGCTGTATTACGCAGATGCCACACTAGCGTCAGCTACTGATAAGGGTCTGATTCTAATATCGCTGTTGCCGGACCACGCCTACTTGGTATGCCAAAAAAAGTTGATAAATTTGAACATGGGCGATATTAAAAACTGAGGTTATCATATTCACAGAAATCACTGCAGAAATCATATGAAAAATCGCGAGAAAGTTCGTTAACCCCTCACCATCCCCCTGCAATTCGGTGGCTCTTGAAGCCATATATGGATGAAACTAGAGACTGTGCCCTTTCCAAAAAGTATTCAACCAAAGTGAAAACTACACGGGTTCAAAAGTTAGTTTAGAGGGGCAAAATCGTGCATCGTTCTTATAACATGTGTACCTATTTTCAAACGCAAAAATTTAAGAATATATTTTGCAACAAGAAAAATCCGTACATTTTCATTTCTGTCACAAATATAGCTGAAAATTAAAATTGGGAACTGAATTCGTATTTAACAATATGATGGTAATGCTGTTAAGTGATTCGGCCGCGATAGTCGGGGTAACTTTATCTCTTGTATATTGTCAGTTCTATATCGCTGCAATATCAATATCAGATCAGCTTCAATTAGTCATCTCCTATAAAGTTTTACACAACACCGATATCGGAATCAGATCATTAGCAGTAGCTGCCGCCAGTGTGGCATCTGCGTTATAGATTTATGGCTTCACCATAGAAATGCATGAAAAAACCGTTGTGTGCTAACATCCGGAATGGAGTAGTATCTGTACTATTTTCTTAACCCATTAACGCCCGCCGTACTTAAACGAGTAAGCCGCATATATCTGTGGTAATAAGTCAAACTAGCTTAAGTCGATTTTCAGGCGAAACCAAACTGATCTGTGTTTACATTTCAAACAGATCACTTTGGCTTCACTTAAAAATCGACTTAAGCCAGGAGTGATATTCCGTAACTTGTTTCAAGCGTTTGTTTCGAGTTAAAAGAACAAGAAGTATTCGCTGTCTCTGTTTCGACCGAAATAAATGACAGAGCGAAACCGAGATAGCGAATATCAGGGCACCAATCATGTATTCCGACGCGTCTCTGTCTTTCGACTTCGACGCAGCTTTTAACTCTTGACTTCGCCATATCAGCATCTTCAAATTTCCTGGAGTGACAGTCAGAATCACGTTTCGATTCATAGTGACGATTCCGCGAAATTTCAAGCTGCAGATATGGCGAAGTCAAGAGTTAAAGCTGCGTCGAAGTCGAAAGTCAGAGACGCGTCGGAATACATGATTGGTGCCCAGTTTTTCTTCTAACTCGAAACAAAACGCTCCAGTTTAACTTATTACCAAAGATTTTTCTCCAGAGTTCTGTTTTTATTTAGCTTATTTTATAAGAATAAATTGGTCTTTGTGTTAAAAATATTCAGTGGTTATGAATGGGCATTAATGAGTTAATAAAGAATTAAAATAAATTTGCATATTTTAGAATGTACGCAATTTTTTGGAAATTTTGACGGAAAATGTATGTTTTTACATCACCTAATTTCCGTTTGTGCAGTAAACAATATTACAAAACTCATTTATGTATATACAATTTTTTTTAAATATTAAAAACACGTCAAATAATAAAATAACTTTTAGTAGATACTAAACGAATTTTAAATGTATCTTTCTTTAAGGAGTTTTTATTTTCTTGAAATTTAAGACAATCTCTGCAAGCGATTGATTTATTTTGTGTAAGAAATACTTTGTGTAAGACATAGAATTAATTTAAAATGATAATATAATGATTTAATCTGTAACTGTATCTGCGAACTTCTTCCAGATAAAGAACATAACATCAAAAACATTCTTACAGATATTCGAAATGAATTCTAACATATTGCCAAAGCTATAGACACCAACATACATATGGTATACGATTGGATATCTGGAATTGCATTACGATGAATCCGTTTTCCTTATAAATACGAAATCCCATTTTGCCTCTTAGCCAAATCCTGTCAACTACAATCGCCACCAAAGCGCACTGCAACGAAACGAAGTGTTAATAGCTTGGCCCGGAGATTAAAATCCTAACAAAGTGTTACTGCTGGAACCGATTCTAAATCCCAATTTAGAGAACAAAAGGTCAACAACAAAAAAATACTACCAGAAATCATCACATGCTCATGTACTCATTCCAAAATACAATTTTCATTCAACCCCTCCCCCTCTCCCCAAAACAAGCACACTTCAATCGAAGGGCCAAAAGCATTAATACAAAGCAATTTCTGCATCCAACCTACAACAACAACATCAAATTGTGTAAATTCCAATGCAAGTAGCTTTATAATAGCCCCAACTGAAGCTACTAAAATCTACACTATCCGAGCATTCAGTATACCCACCGAAGGACATACAGAATTCCGAATAGACAATCCCTACATATGGGATTCAATCCTGGATTGCATGAGTGTACTTTTTTAACCTTTTATTTTTGTTTGAGATGCAGTGGTGCACAGCGGCACCCGAAAAGGATTACTCGATGCAAGGAAAAATTTTCAAGTAGTCTGATTCTGCACACTTCCTTATATCCTTCCTGCCAACTCAGTCAGAGATTGCCCCATAATATGAAGTATTGTGGAATGATAGTCGCAAGCATCTCCCTGGGAATGTCGTCCTCTGTATTTGTTTTCATTCTTATGATGATGTTCATTTAATAACGGAGATAACGTGTATAAGACTAGTATCTTCCGCTGACATGAACATGAAATGCAGCCATTCTTCTCTCCAGGAACAGACGCTTCCGTGACATCCTGGGATATCGCAACTGAAAGTAGAATTAAGCAAAGAGGTCCTGAAAACTTAAATTGAAGCTGGTGTAATGTTTTCTTAAATTGGACCAGATTTTCCAGTCACTATCCATACGCGGTAAAAAAAAGTTTTATGAAAAATTTCAGATTTGAATTTTTGATATTTCCTTATTCAGCTCTTTGTTAAATTTAAGTTCCTGGATCACACTTCGGAAGCCGGCCTCTTTAGCAAACACAATTGCGACTTCTTAGTTGCGTTTAAGTAAAAAAAATCTCTCACAGATTTTTGGACCCCGACATTTTGTTCACGAATTTTGCGTCCGAAGAGCTCACCATTAAACACTTCACACTTTTGTGAGAAAAATGAGGGTGATGATAATACTAAACTTTATACAAAAAAATCGTCGCTAAGGAGAGGGGGGGGGGGGTGATTAAAAGACCGAAAATCAACGTGACGTATTTTATGAACAGCCCCTAAGCTCGAATGAGTAATAAAGACGCAGCCTGAAAAGTCTATGGGGACAGTTTTGTTGGAAACAGACAACGTGCAGACAACGAAGTAAGTCAGGGCGCAAGAGACTTGAATTGGGTACCTGCGGCGTAAGATCAGATTGTTTGGACATCCTTGTTAGACAGGCCTTGACTGGACCCCCACGGTTCTTCCACCGTTGATCATGATGATGGCCCGTATGCATGAAAATGAGCATATTCTTCCACTTCTTTGGAGTAAATTTTCAAGTTTTTATGGATAAAAGTAGGCAAATACGCTTACTTAAGGTTGACTATAAACAGATACGGAATTTGGAGACTTTAAAGCAAAAAATAGAGTATAAGCATGTGCTCATTTTTATGCATACGGCCCGATGTTTCGTTATATATTGTTCCGGTGTCTCAGAAACCACACTTCTGTCCAGAAATTATGCAACCTAGTATCATAGCTTATCAAATAGGGGAAGCCGGGCCTAGTATTAACAAAATTTGGAAATTGGGTCATGTTTTTTTAACAAGTAACATTTTTGATCTTGTGTTTATATCTAGCCATACTGTATGTCTTCAGGTATCATAAGAAATAAAAAAAAGTTTCAACCAGGTAGTCACTATATGAAAAAAATCATTTTTACGAAAAAATGTCATCTGTTAAAACTAACCCCGGTCACGGGGCTAGTTTTAACAACGATGGGGCAAGTATTAACACAAGTTTTAACATGGAAATAATTAAAAGAAAAGATTTTTTTTTCACAAAAATTATAAAATAAACAAAATATATATCCTTTTAAATTCAAATATATTAATTATCACAAAAACTAATAAAATGAACCAAATAAATATCCTTTTCAAGGAACATAAATTGACAAAAAAATTAAGTCGTTTTAAAAAACAAAAACAATTATTATTATCTAAAAAAAGGTCTCAGGAAAGCTTTTTTGTACATAATTTGTATCTATATACACATAGTATGAGAATTCTTACTCTATGTCTATGACATTATATTGTTAATTCTTGCCCCATGGATTTGTTAATTTTAGCCCCGACACTACTTTTTTTGAATTATTAACCACACACAAAAATATAGTTAAGGATTGTAATAAAACCAAAGGATATTATTAATTATAGCTTCATTAACTTACATTATCGGCAAAGTTATATTCAATAATATAAAAAACTAAGACAGAAATCAAAATATTCCAAACCATAAAAAGTTCGTTTACCAGCTAAATTTCGGTCTCTGTGCTTAACCCTCACTGGCAATGAACAGTTTATAACTGATGAGTCATGATATTGTCGACCGTATCGAGTGGGGGACAAAAACCAAATTTCGAGATTGTGGGTCGTATATTTCGGCGGGAATAGGCTTGTTAATACTTACCCCTGTTAATACTAGCCCCGGGTTCCCCTACTACAAAAATGATCACCAAATACGCAAAACATACTCTTCTTCAATTTGAGGTTGGATTTTTTGCCAGCAGCACATTTTTTCCCCTGCGGCGCGCATTTCTTGATTAATTTTTATATACCATAGTTTTCGTCCAAATCAAGTTTTATTTTCTATATAGAATTTGTTGTTTCGTTTGTGTTCTGTTTCAGGTAGCCTCGCAACCACCCCCCCCCCCTTCCCCCCTCTCCCTTCATGCTCATATAGTCACGGATTAACCGAAAAAAAATATAGTCAGCCTAGTTATGACGCAACTAGATCAGCGTGAAAACCAAATATTAAGCAAACATAAAAAAAAAAACTATTTTTTTTTCGACATATGATTGAGAAAATCTCTAAAATCTTCAAACACAGTTGCCAGTTTTCAACATATGCTCTAATAGAAATTCGGTATATGGAAAAGTTACGTAAAATCCTTTTCTAACTAATAACTTGGCTCTAGAAAGTATTGTACGATTTCTTGGAAAACCACATGAAATAACTCTGTAACCCGGTAAAATTTGCAGAAAAGTGGTTGACAGATGACACAATCTCATAGCTTTATATGGAAGACGATGTTCTTTAAACTGTCATAGCTTTTTCATTCTTTAAGATAGGAGCAAATGTGATAATATTTCAATGGAGAGAGATCATAAAATTATGTATCAGAAACTACAAAAAAAAACCTAATTTTGAGAAAAAAAAACTGAACATAGTGCAGTTTACCTTCGTCTTACCTATTTTATGTTTTCAAATCAAATTGACTCTATCTAATTGATCTAAGTTGGGAAAAAACCTACGGCCATGACATCTTAGAAAATATTTAAAGATTTTCTTAGAACTTTTCACAGCGATCAATCGTGACATCGTTTCAATCACTCAATCTTAATTAACTTCGTATTCCGGCCTAACATTATTTTCAAAATAGAAAAGAATTCGAAAGATTCATTGAAACGACACGAAAATTTCCCATAATGTAACAGAATATTCCCATATCTATGTAATGCGATAGCAATGTTAGTTTCCCGGAGTGTTTTTCTTTTACCATTGTACTGATTTGTTTTGTTTTCTGCTCAACAGGGGGTTGGCTGGGGTTCACTTGGCTTCTTGTAGTCATCCTGGAATATGTTCCTAACTTGCTTCAGAAACTGTTTCACATTATTCTAGACCTTGTTCTACTTCATATCTACACTATGAGCAAGAAAATGTGACACAGCATTTTCTCCCTGAATACATCAGAATATAACATTAATGTTCGCTACCTTATAATACACCACATTGAAAACCCACACCACCTCATCCTGTGGTGTATCCTGGGAGTCTTTGAGAAAAGCATTTTCTACACATTGCTTCTGTTGTCGATACTTGGAATAGTACGAAGTCATACAGATTCCATATCCTTACATTCAATATTACTTCTGTTAGTATGTGATACAGCAATTTTATGTCTTTTTTCCTGGTATATTAAGTTGAATTTCTGGCGGGTATTGATTTATTGATTTCATTTGCCGATCTACATAGGTATGCTCACGCTCAGCTCATATTGATAACGATATGTGATTGGTGTATTTGCACATGTTTATATATTGTAGATGGCGACGGCAGGATGTGTTATCAGCAGGATGTTAAGATTGCTTAAAGAGGACTCAATTATTTCTCTTTGATCGGCGTCGTTGTGTTAGAATTTCTTAACCGCCGTCGCGTTCACGAGTTAATTGTATTTTTAATTATCATTTTACTAGCCTTGTGATATATTCGAACATATGTTTGTTATCTTCTAATATGATTTTGGTATTTTAAATTCTCTTTTATCAAACATTTGCTATAAGTGAGTTGTTTAATTACGTTTAAACCGAAAGATTTTCGTTATGTAAAGTGGTTGTAACACAAATAATAACAAATAATACAACGAAATAATTTTTCATTATATTTTGTGTATTTTCGTACCTAATTTATTAAATTAATTTTAAAATATATTTGAGTTTTCTTATTTGAATCAAGGTTTTGGAGTTATAATTATAAATTTAAAAAGATGTTTTAAACATAAGAAAAGCTATAATTGCCAGGGGCCAATCACCAAATACTCCATATGAGGACAGACCAAATTTTTTTTAAGTCATAAAAATTTTGTCTGTCCTCATTAGGAATATTTGGCGATTGGCGGGAGGATTCGCCCGATTGAATTTTCAAGACAAAAGCGATTCCCCAAGAGAGAAAATGATGAAGTCATCATTGGGTTTTGATGTATAGAACAGTTATGTAAAATCACATTCTAAATAATAAGATAATAAAAAGACTGATTCATTTGTATGGTAAAAATTCCTGATATAGAGTATAAAAAGTGAAACACACTTATTTTTTTTTTTGCTCGTAAATTGCTCGTAAATTGCTCGTTCCAAAAACTCATAGGCCTATGTTACACCCGGCAACTTTAAACTGATACAAAATACAAAAAGTTTCTCGTTTGTGCTACACGCGGAGACAAGTTGCCGGAAACTTCTGTATCCACAGTGAGTGTTTCATGTGTGTGTGAAGTTGTGTGAAGAACGAACGCCGTTCTTTGTTATTTTGTGCTTGTGTGCGTATTTTGTCGCCTTGTTTCTACTTTCGGAACTGGCGACATTAGCCACCGCTCACTTGTCGAGCCTATACTTAAGAAAAGTCGCCGCTTAAAGTTGCCGTGTGTAACATAGGCTATATTCGCTTGGCAGATTTTAGACCACTTCACGAAAAATTTGCAATTTTTAGACCAGTTTTCTGCTCTGTAGAAATCGGCAGATTTCCACTGCTCTTGTTTTTGTATTTATTTTCACTTTTACCCAAAAATATCATAAACAACGCGAAATTTAGACAAAGTAAATTGTTTGACAAATCGAAATATCTTGGGTGTTCTCTACTCCGAGGAAATTTAAAAAATGCAAAGAGCGTGCTTTAAATCTGCGATTCGAATTCAGAGAGAGAAAGAGAGAGAGTGTGTGAGAAAGAGAGAGAGTGTGTGAGAAAGAGAGAAAGAGAGAGAGTGTGTGTGAGAGAGAGAGAGTGTGTGTGTGTGTGTGAGAGATAGAGAGGGAGAGTGAGAGAGTGAGAGAGAGAGGAAGAGAGAGAGAGAGTGAGAGAGAGAGAGAGAGAAAGCCCTTTTATCAGACCCAAAATTGATGAAGATTTTATATGTGTCTATTAGGTTCAAAACGAGTCTACTCCACTATAAGCGATTTCGAGATAATGCAGAAAAAGCTATAGTTAATGTATGCACCAACCAACCGAAATCTCTGCATCTTCAAATTAAAGTGCAACATCATAAAAGCTAATATTATAAGTGTCATAAATCAGAAGCACCTAGGTTTTCCAAAATTTCAATATTTAATTTGGAATAGAACCACTTTGACGCTTTGTAATAGAACCGCTTTGAAAATAATGAGCGTGGAATAGATGACTTTTGAACATAACAAATAAATTCAAGTCAATTCAAGTCAAGTAAAAAATGTTTTCCCTTTCTTCATATTATTGTTATTCATTTATTACACAGTAAACTTCTTAACAAGTAATGTTTTTTATACCCGTATGGTGAAACACAAGGGTATATTAACTTTGCTTTACCGTTTGTAACGCCAAGATCCCGTCATCACACACAAAAATGAATTACACCAGTGTGTTTAGAATGATAAAAAAAATTCAATTTTGCATGTCCGTCCGTCTGTCTGTCCGTCTGTCTGTCCGTCCGTCTGTCTGTCTGTCTGTCTGTCTGTGGCGCGGATTGCGGGCGCACGGATTGAGCTACAGACTTGAAATTTTGCGTGGATCCGTTTTTCGAAAAATGCGAGGCTAAGTTCGTTCATGGGCAAAAATGACCCATAAGGGAGGGGGGGGGGGGGGGGGGGTACCCCCATACGAACGAAAACGGTTTTTGTGAATATCTCAAAAACGGTGCATCTTATCAAAAAAGTGCAAGAACAAAAGTTGTTTGGGATATGATTCTACATAAAACTCCCATACATCAAAATCCGATTGGAATAAATTTTAAAAAATCTAATTCGAAAATTTGACTTCAAAGTGGAATTTTGGTACAACTGCTCAAATTATGATACGAATATCACCATACGGGTTTTCAATAATTGCCATATTGGCAATCTCGAAAAAATGGAGTCGATTACGCACCGAAAGGGAGTTTGAGGGAGTCCATCACCTATTGGAGAAAATCGAGCACCGGGCTAGGAGTTCACAACAATTCCTTATGGGTGTTAATTTTTAACAATTTTTCGGTGTTAAACCAAACTTATTACCAAGAAAAAAACCTCGCAAATTCTCTTTTTTTGCAAGCATTTGAGATGTTTTGAGTTTTTTTTCGTGTTTCCAAAGTTAATATTGACTTGTTAAAAACTTTTCTTTCTCTGCCGGGACTCGAACGAACACGGGACCTCTCGAATTGTAAACCATTTGCCTTCCCAATAGGCTGTTGAAGCCAATTGGCAAGCCTCTTCTAAACGTGAACACCCTTTACAATTAAATAACTCCTAAAAGGGGTTGTAGTGAATTTTTGACTCCTTTTCGGAGTTCATTTAAAATTTAGGTCAAAACGGTATTAAATTGAATATTTAGCTCCGTAAAATACAAATGTAAAAATAACTCCGCGCTACGGTGTTAAACTTTTAGCTATGTTTTCAGGCGGAGTTAATTCGTCCCCGGATTTTTTCGAGAGTGTAAAGATTACCTCCGGTATTGTATTCCCTAAAAACAAAACTCTTAATTTTACCTTTTCGCGCTAAAATAATTTTATGCAAAAATACTCACTTTGATTATATTTTCTGCCTTGGTTATTAGTTGCAATGGGAATAGCACCACTTTGATACTCAATGGAATAGGCTCGCTTTGATTCTTACATACATAGGGAATAGAACCATTTTGAAACTAAACCGCATTTTCAAACCGATTTTTAACGGTGTAAAACAGTTTTGATCATAACCAATGGTTAAGTAAGTTGTGGGAACCAACAGTGGGAAACAAAATCAATCGTAACCTCATTTTTTTCAAAAATGGAGTAGACTCGTTTTGAACCCAATAGACACATATGGTTGATCGCTATTTTTATAAAAATGAGTGCAGGGTTCTGCTCATACAGGATTTCAAAGTGCTAAATCTCTTATTTATTTACAAGCAACCCCAATAATTAATTTAAAAAAATAAATTATAATTATCAAAAATAAACTTTCTCAATTGTTACAATATAAATTACATTAACCATCATGAATAATAAAAACACAAACTTTACTCATGGCATAAACATATATCAAGAAATGGTTTTATGTCAAAAGCATTTTATTTAAAAACCTCCATTTAAAAGTGAAACTCAAGAACCAAAAATAATCTTTTATTCAAACTCAAAATGGATTACATAACCTTTTTGTCTCTTTAAATCACAATGAAATCGCATCCTCAAAAATTTTCGAACGCATATAAAAACGCCTTGAATATTAATGCTGTGAGCATTTAAAATTCATGTATCTTGGAGAAATGGGAACCGTATAAATCTATTAGTAAGCTTGATATTATCCTAAATATTTTCCTTTTACTCACACTCTGCTCTATGCAAGCAAGAAAATGGAAAACATTTTCTTATTTACAGGACAATATCCCGTAAGTTGGCCTCTAAACAGTGTTAGACAACTATTTACCACTCGCCGGTAGCGAATAAAATTCCCTTGCAAAGTGTTTCCAGTTACGTGACAACAAGTAAACGAGTAGAGAAACAATCCACCATTGATAAAGTACTCAAGCCATAAGAAGTAAAAGAAACGAACAAGAAGGAAGGAAGTGAGAAACTAAAGAACCCTTTCTATTTTATTTATTAAGAAAATATTTATATAAATATACACAGGATACATATTGCCGTATTTATTTGACTAGGACAAGTTAAAGAATCAAGACAAGTGCCAGAAAAGTCCGACTGCAAAATGACATTCGGCCAGGAATTTCCGTAATAGGAAACAAAGAAAAAAAAAATCAGAAAAATAAAAACAAAAACCAAGTAAACAGTTTCCTATAAAATGTGGGTCGGAATCGAGAAAAGGGAGCACTTTTATTCCTTCGCCCATTCTATTCAATTACACGCCTTCGAGGTATTTGTTTTTCCTCTGAATGCGAAAAGTTTTTCCCGAAAAACAAGAAGGTCCTCCAGCACCGACCAGACTACACTCCGCCACCCCTTGACTGTGAATATATTTAGAAGAATCACAACAGTTTAAGAGTTTTCAGTTTCGAAAGTCAAGTCAAAAACGACTCCCCAAGAGAGAAAAGTATGAAGTCATCAAATTTGTTTCCCATTGCTTGGTTTTGAGATTCATTTATATCTACTGGCTGATCTTAAATGGTTATCAAATTGCAGTTAGATTATTTTTCGCGATGACTTAATTTTTTGATTATGTAAAAATTATATTAGATAAACACGATTATTTATAAAATTTGGAATCTCGGCCCGGCAACTGAAATTGTCCCCGAAGGGCATTCGGGAACAATTTCAGTTCCCGGATTGAGGCGTTCATAAACTTTGGTGCCCATGAACCATAACCTTAGTGCCCATTGTGGCTGCAATCATATCCAAAAAACTTCTCTTAATATGCCCCGCCCGATTTTAGCGTCCTGTTTGTAGTTTAAAAGCTACCGACCGTCTTCAGCTACAAGTGAAGCAGCTTTCATACTGCGTAATGAAATTCCGGGGATTTTTTTTATATATTTTATGCCAGGAGCTTAGGCAAATTGCCTCTAATGCCGAAGCACAGCTCAAGACATCATTCATTCAACCATTCATACAATCCATTCATACACTGAATACTCCTCATCACACTGCAACGAAGACTTGGCGCGACAGTACATAGCCTTAAGCTTACACCGCAATTACGCGCAAAGCGGCGCGGCGCTAGTTGAAAATATAGGTTTATATGAGTTGGTTTATAATTGCGCGGTGACCAAACGCGGCAGCCGCGCGGCAACCGCGCGGCACCGCGATGAGTAGGTCTAGTTTCTACTTTCAGACGCGGTTCGAAGCGGTGACAAAACAGTGATGTCACAAGTGGTCAATTATGGTAGCTTAATATGAATTCGGGAAGCTCGGTATGTTATGTCTGCCATCTCCAAACAGTTATTTACATATTCTGAGTGTTGTAGCAAATATTTTTATCAAGTGGAAAGAGTGTTGTAGCAAATATTTTTAACAAGTGAACTTTGAAGACGTATTTGAAACGGAAAATGAAACCGAAAAATTAATAATCTTCAAATTCTCTGCGATTTGTAGGTTATGAATACACAAATTGAGCTGTCACCGCGCCGTATCCGCACCGCGTAATTGGGGTTTAGACAATGACTGCGGCTGTCACTATGCCTCTCTGAGCTAACCGCGCCGCGCCGCGCCGCTGCCGCACCGCTCCAATTGTGGGACAAGTTTTATCGTCCATTGTGTCCAGTTACAGAGCTTGGAGAAGTATTCAGGCGGCGGGAGGCAAAGACCAAACTGTTCCGTGTTTAGGCATAGAATAAGGAATATATAGAAAAAACTCTGCCGAACAAATTTTTGACAAATTTCCCCTTCGAAGGGGGGAAAAATGTCCCTATCATTCACTAGCTACGGCCTAAAAGTTAATTACTTTTAGACTAGGGAGCACGAAGCAAAGAGAACATTCTCTAATCATTTTCGTCGTATCTATTCAATAAGATGGAGGAATCGAGTGGATAATTTTTTCCGTGTTACATCGGATCCTCTTGCTTCATCTCACAGTGGAAAAATTTTCTCTAAAAATTTGTTCTAAGAGTTTATTCTCTAGATTATTTGTTCTCTGACAAAACGAAAAGAAATCGTGACGTTATACATTTCGTTATGTAACGAAATTCAATTATTTTTTCGTTACGCTATTTCGTTTTGTAACGAAAAAAAATTTCATTCCATTACGTTATAACACTTTTATTTCGTTACACTTTAAATATAAAAAATTGATACAAGCGCGTAAACTCGTATTATGCATACTGTGTACTTTTTTTTACTGTGATTTTGTCTAATTTATTAACAATAGATACTAAGTTTCTCTGATTATTTACAATTCAACTTTGTCACTAAAACAGTAATCTAGAGCTGAATTTATTTCGTCCTTTCATTGCATCAAAGGCTACATATTAGTATTTGATGCTAATCGTTTCTCTGCTAAAATAGAAAATTTCCCTCAATTTTGAAATTCTCTCGCGATTTTGAAAATCTCCCGCGATTTTGAAAATTTCTCGCCATTAACCAAAACCGCACTCAGAAAAATGTCCAGGTCAACTTTTTGTCAGGTTAACTCTGACCTTACAGAGGTGTCGTGCAGCTCCCAATACCCTACTTCACCTCCTGTTGGCTTAATTTCAGAATTTCTCCGACCACAGGTCAACTCAGTTTTACTTGCCCACATGCAGGCGAACGCGCGCTTGCCCGAGGCCAATTACGCCGTATGTAGGTCGTCGAGTTAGCCTCCATTTTTCTGAGTGCGTGTAATAAAGAAACGAAATAATTTTTCTCGGTTTTCCTTACGTTTTTAGTTATTGCAACGGATTTAAATTTCTGTAACGTTAGAACGTAATTTTGAAGAAAAATCTGGGTAATTATTTCGTTATTTCGAATCTGAAGAAACTTTGGGAACCGTTTTGGGCAAAATTCCGGAGAATAGTTTTGCAAATTTGTCGCCGTAGTGAGAGAACAAAAAAAAGTGTTTTCCGAAGAGTATTTTTCTTACTAAATTCAATTCACAAGACTTTCGCATTTCTTAGATACAGTATAAAAATGAATTGCGCACCTAAGAGAAGCCACGCGACAACCTCGTCAACCCATCATTCGCCCGGCCTTGAAACGCCAAAGGACGTAGAGTCGAGCATTTATGCAATCCTGGAGCGACAACGACCCTCTTTTGAATGGCACTAGCGATGTTAAAATTATTTTCCGAATTCATGTAGCGCACCATCCACAAAAAGGTTGACAATGGCTGGGCAGCGGTTCTCTTTAATGGACTCCCAAAAAGAATAAAAATCGAAAAAAGCACAACAGACGTTAAATGAAATATTTAAGAAGGAAAGATTTTAAATAAAAAAACGCTATGGGTTCTTTGCATAGTAATGGCGACTTGTAAATTGTTCTGCATCCTTTTCTCACTGTAAAATTTCCCTTTGAGTTTTCACAATTTTTTTCAATTTTCCTCTTGTTGTTGTCGCTTCTTAGTCCTTCGCTTTTTTAACATTTCGATTCTTTTTTCATTTTCTAAAGGATAAGTTGGGCTTTTGCTTAGCCTCGATATATACACACAGGATATTTTAAGGATATTTCTAACGATTTTTTTGTTTTGTTTTTCTTATTCTTTAGTAGGTGGGATTATGTAGTCCGCTTTTCCCCTGTCCGTTTTGTTTATTTAGGATTCGGACGAGCATTGTTTTCTGTCCGATGAGAATTTTCGACTAACAATAAGAAAAAGGTCACAAAATCAATTTAACTTGTTTGACATGTGCCTTTTTACAAACAGCTGCCAACCCTCCCTTTATCTGCTACTCTTTGAATTTAGGTCATTTTCAATGAAAAGTGAGCAGCCAAAAAAGGAAAACTCCACTGTAAAAAGCTCAATAATTTTAAATATATTTCATCAATGAATAATAATGAATAAAAAAAAACGAGAATCAAAAAATAAAATAAAAAAAACTGTTTAATAAAAATTTTGTCATCCCCTTTTTTTACTAAATGAAATTTATTGCTGACGAAAAAAAAATTTGATGACCCACACCAACTTTAATCAAAATGATAAAATGTACCCACTTTTAGCAATTAATCATCCAACAGAGTCCTGGAAATTTATTCACGTGTACGCAATTGTTATAAATTGCATTATATGTCGGGTGATCATATTTATTTCGGGTTAATCTGGACGAGATGTGTGGCGGGATGTAGAATGAAACAACAAATTTTCTTTTAAACTCGATTTAGACAAAAACCAAGGTAAAACAATAAAGAAATATGTGCCGCAGGCGAAATTTTTGAAGTAGAATGCGGCGCAATGATTTAAATCAAAAGCTAGATGAAAAATCGTTGAAAAAAGGCGTCGAAGGCAAAAAAATGTGATTTATTGCAACCCGCAGTGGAATTAGAGTATATCTTGCATATTTAATAATCATTTTTACTAGAATTAGTTTAATTATAATACTAAATCTGGAAAATCCTGGCCATGCCGGGGCGTATGGTCATCCTAATTATATGAAATACTTTTTTTTCTAAATGTTTGAGTTGTAAAAAAAGAGTAAAGATCAGTGGAAAGTCGTTGTTTAAAAAACAGCAGCACCACACGTTACTGCATAACAAATTTTAAAAAACTAGGACTCATGACCAAAAACCCGGGATATAGCAATCAAAACCACGGACACGCTTCGAATATTAAAAACAAATATCAGTTGTGATCAACACAAAACTTTCCTCTGCAATATTTAGTTTCGGAAAACTACATATATTTAATATTTTTCAAAATTTCTTGACATAATATTTTTCCAAATTTTTCCAAAGCTTTCATTTCCCTGTCGTTGAAAGCTTTGATCTCATTCGCCGAGAAGCTTCAATTGTAATCGCAATCGTAATTGCAATCGCAATCGTTTTCGTAATCGCAATCGTTAGTCTGAATTGGGCTTTAGTTGACTCAAAATTCCCCGAACACGGTTTGAAATCATATATTTTTCGAATGTTGTGTTTTTTTCAGTTCCTAAATCAAATTTAAAAGTCATGAATTGATAATCCATAATTTTCGTTGGAAAAAATCTTTAAAAATGTGATTTTCTTTCCCTTCCGGAATTAAAATTAACTTAGAAATATTTTTAATTACTTTTAAATAGTTTAGTTTATTTATGAGTAATTAAAAATATTTCTTAGTTAAGTTATTTGACGAAATCCTACAGAAACTTTCTCTAAAAAAAAGCTTGAGTTTTTAATTTATTCTTCACTGAAGCTAGGTTAAAATGACAATTTGCATATAAAATGAACGAACGAAAAAACAGAGTAGAAGAAACATTAATGCAAACTTTGAATGACAAAAGAATATTACTATTTATTTCAGTGCTATTATTGTTTAAGGATTGTTTCTCTTCATATTCATTTTTTTATGTCAAAGGATAAAATTTATTTTCATTTTCATAATGACAACATGTTGCTCCCAATGCCTTTGTGAATTTATTTCTAGTTTTTTCGACAATATTCTAGCATTATCCAAATGCTTAAAACGCACAAACAAAAGTGGTTCGAAGCGGAACTTTGAAATGAAAAATATACACCCAACCCGTACACAGTTTTCAATCTTACTTGCAAAAAAAACACTTCAAGTGTTGTATTAATATTCCAAAAGAAAGAGAAGATAATTTTTTTGCTTTCATCTTTTTTTTCTAAATCACAAATTTAAAATTATGGCGAGTTCAAACCTAGTCAGAAAACAATAAATTAAATTTTTGCATAAATCGTAAAAGAAATTCCCTTTTTACTACGCAATCAAAAATAGAAAATATATGCATTAGAATTGCGAAGGATGGCTAGGGAAAAATACTAGAAAACTTCATTTTAAGTAAAATAACTATTTGCTTATCTTAAAAGCTGGCAATCTAAAAAAAGGAGCTAACCGAGGATAAAACGTTTTGTACGAAGGAAGATGGTGGTTTTCTACCATTTTGTAGACTTTAACTTCTATTCCATGAAATGAAAAAGGAAAGTAAAAGCTTGCCCGGCAATTCCTTCCCCAATTTTAAGGATGGGTCTGGCCATAAAGGATCAACAAAGACTTCATCCGAAATCCCAAGCCATTTCCATTATTTTATTTGGCCATAAACGGGCTATTCCTCGGCAATTCGGTTACGTTTGGATAATATTATAGAATCATTGGTTAGGGCAACGGTTAGAATTGTTAGAAGGTGATGCCTATGCGTGTGTATAAAGAAAATTCTCTTAGACGTAAGGCGTCGGACGTAAAAACTGAAACAAACAATATAATAAAAATTCATCTGTATTAGTCTAAGCAAAGTCTGAAATAAAGATCACTACCATTCTTTTTATGCTAGTTGGTATGATAGAATGCATGCTTGTCGTATTAAAAGGATAAAAATAGTAACATGAACTTTGTGTACTCAACATATGTAAGGTTTCACACTTACTTTTTTACTCTTGTTGTACTTAGAATATTTGTATATATGTGACGAAGGTGCGGAAAACCTTTTTGTATCTCTAGTAAGTTCTTCTCAGCTGAAGGAAATCTCCTAGGTAACAGCTGAGGCACTTCTAGAGATTACCACCTCTTTTAACAAATATTGCCCAAATGTATTTGCTTTTATGGCCATCTGAATGTGAAGACGGTTCTCAGGGTCTCTACAATCCAATGACATTTGAACGGTTGGCATATTTGGTTTCAGATTGCTGTATACACGATTCGGTGTTATAGAGTGGTCTGAAAGTAATGTCATGTTTTTAGGCTACTACTTCAATGCTTTTAGCGAACATCAAACGGTGACTGTCCATAAAGTAGTTACACTTTATGGGTGAGAGGAGTTTGCGGTAGTGAGACGGCCGGCGGTACTAAACTCCATACAAAGAATCGTGAAAAAGTTTGTCAAAAGGGAAAAGGAGCAGAGACTGGTGTTAGAAAAGCCTTTCTGGCCATTTTACAACAAAAAAAAATTGTCTAGCGCTCAGAAACTTTGAAGTAACGAGTAACATTACGTTATGTCTAACCTGGTCAAAGATGACAGAAAATTCACACAGATAAGCTCTCACAGATAAGATCTCTCTTTGCATGAGAGAACCGGTTAAATTTTCACCTCTTCGTGGCCATAGTCGTGCCAAGACAAAGCAGCGCCCAGGACACATCCTGTATTTGGTGCCCCTCAGAGGGTTTGTTTTAATTTGATTTGGGTTTATTTAGATAAAAAGATATACTGACATCTTAGTTTTTCTGTACTTAACAAGAATTGCGCCGCATGCAAGATTTTTGTGAAAAATACACAATCTGCAGAAATTATAGAAAAAACTGCGCTGCAGGCCACATTTGTGAATGCTGACGATTTTTTTTATGAATTACAAGGAGGGAGATGATTCAGCCTCCTAGCCCCCCCTCCCCCCCCCCCGTCCCCGGCCCCCGTCCCCGCCCCCCGACCCCCTTAACCATGGGCTTACAAACAATGCCATCTAAATACGAATAGTCAACTTTGGATCAACAAATTCATACCTGCGTTACGAAAGAGTTTATGTGCTCGTCTAATCGTTACTTTGCAACTTACGCCGAAAAAGAGTTTGGCTTTGCAAAAAAAAAAACTGGGCAAAAACGGCCACATTACAGTAACGTTACCGTGACTAATTTGTGACCCCGCATATTTTGCAACCCGCGTTGTGTGACCGTCGCGTAACCGGTGTGTGACCATTTTTGTTCATTTAGGTGTCGTCTCCACAACGACACAACAAATCAAGGTAAACTTCTGTAAATTCCACTTCTGTCTAAAGCAGTGGTTCCCAAAGTGGTCCCTACGGACCCCCAGGGGTCCCCGGGATCATTCAGGGGGTCCGTGGAAAATTAAAATTGATTTGGTGGTCCCTGAACAACGTCAGGGGGTCTGCACAAGGTTTAATATAAAATAAAAAAATTGTGACACATTTCTATTAATATGGAAGTTAAAATAAATAACAGAAGCTGTTGATTGCTTTTCCGTCTTCCTATTTGGTAGAACGTAGATTCAGTGCCACTATGAGCCTCATCACAAAAAAAAGAAACCGACTAGAAATTAGTAGGTACCCGTGAGGATTTGCGGTTGCTACTCAGAAACATTGAGCCGAACATAAATACACTCATAACATCCCATCAGGTTCATCCAAGTCATTAATTTTTTTTTTGTATTTTAAAACAAAAGTTATAATTTCAATAAATACTTCTTCAACAAAATGTTTTATTTATATTTTATTTTTACGTCACCATTTACCATTCAAGACATCAAAGTTAAATTTGTAATTTTTCTATTATGCATTTATGTAGTTTTTCACTCAGGGTCCGTGGGCAAGTTTTGACTATGAAAAGCGGTCCGTGGGCAAGTTTTGACTATGAAAAGGGGTCCGTGGGCCAAAAGAATTTGGGAACCACTGGTCTAAAGCATTACTTTCCATCCACTCTATATCACTTTTACTTGGAAGGTCCATTAAAGGAAAATTCTACCGAGAAAAACTCACCATTGGAATGTAATAGGGTGCCGAATACAGTGCGGTAGATTCTTATAGCCAAAACTGCCTGACCAGCCTAACAGCAATTTCGAAGGTTCGCATTGGAATAGTACAAACATTGAAGAAAATAATATGGGCCCATACGAGCATATAGCCCTGTGGCTGAGGTTTAAATGGCATTGCGGATATGTGGCACAAAATGCTTAGAAAATTGTTTAATGTGGCTCTTCTATTGTTTGTTGAGAGGGAAATAAACTTTTTAATAACATACCGAAAACAATAAAATCTCGACCGTAATTTATGTATTCATTTGAGTCAAGTGCTCATAATTCCTTTCTTGCGCCTGCCGTCCTCTATCCGCTCATATGCAGCATAGAAATGAGTTTCCATAGCAATTCATTCGAACAACCTTAACCCTTTACTAGAAAATTAAAAAGAGAAAAAAAAACTCTCATTAAATGCACCAAGATGTGTTTATAGCACAGCACATAACAGGATGATTTTTTATGAAAAAAAATATCAATTTTCTCTTCCAGTATTTTTCTTGAAAAGCTACATGGATTCCTTTCACAGATAATAAATGCTGGAAAAGCATAAAATAGAACTTACTTTGTACTTTCTACAACAGTTGAAGGATAGTTTGACTACTTTAAAACGTCTTGAACATCTGCTACTTGGAAACAGTATAGCACAATGGTAGAAAACTAATACTAAAGAAGTGTCAACAACTTTAAAACTTTTTAAATGATGTTCCACAAGAGAGACTAAGATCCATAGCAGACAATGATAAACATGTCAGCATGGACAAGAAATTTATTTCAAATTATCTCCTTCATCAGACCATTATTACATTTGTTATTGTTTTTAATTATAACAAACAGAGATTGGCCTTGGAGAATAAGCAGACGGATCCTTAAAACATTTTTGGCAAACCGTCAAATGTTTCTATTTTTCCCGACCAAGTTAATTTCGTTGAATAGGAACTCAGCAAAAATTTCCCGTATTATGTAATATGATGGAAACAGGAAAGAATTCTATTTTCATGTAAAAAGCATATCCATTCGAATAACCTAATTTCAGAAAATATGGTAATGAATAACTTGATTACGAGTTTTTGTGCTTGATCCAATTTTCCAGTGGATTTACACCTGCAATTACATTTGTATTATGATAGTATTTTGATTTTTTTTAATTATTGGCAAAAAAGTGTTTTTAAGATTTGGTATTTAGTTGCTAAAAAAATACCCCACCTAGTAGTGATCTTAACAAACAAAATAAAAATTATAGAACTAGGGTTCTTGCAAGCTTCGTGGACCAGTTTCCTTCCTACGGATTGGCCTAAGACTAACCCGACCTCCTTCTTAATTAGCCTTTGATCTACTTTTTAACTATAACGTCGCACTAAAATGAACTATTGTTTAATAAAACCGAAATAAAATCCGCGGGAAAAATCTGAAGAGGGGGTTGAAGTACGCGAGGGGGTGTAAATTGTGATTGGAAAGAAAATTATTTGAGGCACAACCTTACTAAAGGGGAAAACTTGATCAAAATCCCTTCATCAGCTAAGGAAATAGCAGGGGAGGGGTTACAAAGAACAGGTGGGTAGATTTTTGTCGTAGGTAATTTCTTGGAGGCACTATCTCATGGTAAAAACCCGATTAAAATTCTTTCATCATTTTAGGAGATAGTAGGCAAGGGGTTTCAAGGGGAGAGGGTTAGGTAAAATTTGTATTAATAGATGGTTTCGTTATAAAAAAAACAGAAAACCGCTTCGGATCGGTTGAACGGTTCAAAATATGTCAGGCGAGGGGTATCTATTAGAATAATAAGGTAAATGTATATACTTTTTTCCTGGAAAACGCTTCATTGGTATACAAAATTTCATGAAAATTGGTTGAGCCAATTTTACATGATGCTGGAACAAACATTCAGCCAAAGAGATATTTTTGTGCAAGCAAAACATTGTTTTTCACAGCATATTTCACCTGTTCAGATCAAAAATTTGAAGAAATTTAACATTTTTTAGGCACATAATCACCTCTATTCTTGAATACGGCGTTACGTTTATTTGCTCGATTAGTGTTCGATCGTGAGCAATCGATATTCTTGAATACGCAGTATCTATCAACGTTCGATTTGGAATAACGCATTGCAACGCATTCGATTTTTGTTATTCTTGAATACGCCGGGAACACTTTTTTGAGGTTAAATCACTCACTTGAAATTTCTCGCGTTTCATTGAAGTTTGAATTGAGTGTTTTCAAAAATGTAAGGTAAATATATTATTTGTTTAAATGAAAGATTTTAACAGTGAATTCTTAAAATAGGAGTGCAAAGAAAAAACACTACAAACAAAGACTAGTTTGCATTTTTAATTTCAAAAATGAAAAACAATCCGGACATTGCCAAGGGATATACTAGGAAGTCGCCGATAGAGATGAATTTATTGTGGGAGGAAATTCAATATATTCGACCGGAACCGGAAATTTTTTTTGAATCTACAAAATTGCAAATAAAAATCTTTGAGATTCTCAGTATTTGTATGCACTTACGCTTCATCGGTTAAGCTCATCAAATCTGAAGAGTGTCTTAGAAAATTTTTGCTGGCGCAACGAATTCAACTCCTCTTGCCCCAATAAATGATACATCAGCGTTGAATCCATGGCTACTGAAGCTAATCACTTCAAACACTTCATTTTTATTCAAAATTAAGAACAAACAATCGAATCAGCTGATGTTTGACAGCGCGTTGCCATGCGATATTTTATGTACCAAACGCGAAGCTCCCGGCGTATTCCAGAATACCAATTGCGTAGCGAATCGAATCGAGCGCGTTAGGTTTCTGCTCCTAACGCCGTATTCAAGAATAGAAGTGAATAATAATAATATATTAAGACCCAAACTCCATTTTAATAAACTAACGTCAAAAATTTTATAAATTCTTTAATAATTCAATCTGGAACTAGAAATAATTAAATTAAAATTAGCACGAAATCAGTAAGTAATACTTGATTAATGACATTTTAATATTCTTTTCAGCATTCTTAATTTAAATCATCTTCTGGGATTTGGGAATAATACTTCCATTTTCAAAACTGTAAGTAAAACTCAATTATACAATAAATAAAATTTTAGCATTAAATCAATACAAGAGTTTTTCCATCAACTTTAAACACAAATAAATAAACTTTTTAACAAAGTTCACTTCATTTGGCAGAGAAAAGTGAAAAGAAAAAAAAAGTCCTCAAAAGCAATGGAAAAATATTTTGAACATGGGAAAACGATATGCCCGAAGGACAAAAATGATGAAATTTATAAATCGATAGCTAAAGAGTATCCTAATATTTAGTAAGTTATCACATTTTGTGAAAGTTTACTTTTTTGTTCGTATTTCGTAGTCTACATTTTAGATTTTGATTGGAATTTGATTAAACTTTGTACGCAATTTGATGACTTGCCCTTTCACATCTTTCGAGATCGAATTTTCCTCACTTTTTTTTTGTCTTTCAGTTAGCCAGAAGGAGGAAAAACTCGTGACGTTATTGACCTACCTTTCAGTATAAGGTCGAACGATAATTATTTTGATTAAAGATATTAGAGAGACAAAAGGGAAATATGAGTATAGAAAAGAAACTTTTTGTTCTTTTATTCTTCTAATACTGCGCGCTTTCTGGTTTTCCACCGTATATACGGGTTTGATTTATCTAACGTAATATACACAATTATATTTATAAGAGCTATTAGGATATGCAAGATAATATTTGTTTTTGTTCTGATGTTTGTCTTTATCAAAGTTATTCGCAAAAATTTTCCACGAAGTCGAAAAGTTGAGATGTTCCTGCTCCTTTTATCATTAATTAACACTTCTTTTGTTTGTGCTTTCAATGTGAGGGTTATTTGCTTTTACTGAAGAAATTCATGCAGAGAGAAATTTATTTCAACTAACTGACTTTGTTTTCATGTAAATCAAACATATTTGTGGCTTTTTTAATCACAAAGTTTCTTATTGTTTTTATATCATCATACTAATATATAAAAATGAGTTGGTGTCTGTCTGTTCATCTTTCACGCAAAAACGGCTGAACCGATTGACTTGAAATTTGGCATGAGTGTCTGTGGTAGTTCTGGTTCCAACATAGGCATACGAAAAAGTAGCGCGAGGGGTGGGGGGAGTGAGGGGAGGGGGTAAAGTGATTTCGAAACTTAGTTTTTGCGCTATGTTACTCTTTCGCGGAGAAACTACTGACCCGATTGGAATGAAATTTGGCATAGATGTTCGTCGCGGGTCCAGCCCCAACACAGACCCATTAAAATGTAGCCCGAGAGGTGGGGGAGTAAGGGGAGGGGGTAAAGTGATCTCGAAACTTAGCTCTATCTCTATGTCACCCTTTCGCGGGGAAACTACCGAGCCGATTGGCCTGAAGTTTAGCTCCAACATAGACCATCAAAAAAAATTGAAAAAGCTTAACCCGGTATACAACCTAGTTTCCGATAAAATTGATAGCAAAAAAAATAATTTATTAAGTCAGATAAATTAGTAACATATGCAAGTAATTGCATAGCGAAAACCTTGCAATTCTGCACTTTCTTAAATGTGATAACAGTGGCGTGACAAGGAATCCCCCTTTCTCCGCGAAAATTTCATTGGAACCACTTTGTTCGAGAAAATCACATAGAAGCGATAATTACGGTGATCATGTAAGACGATATGATCCCACTTCTCTTGTATGAACAAATGTACATCCAACATCCCCCATAAAGTGCGCCGCAGGTGAAATTTTTATCGATTTCTTAGAAAAATACGCACTGTGTTACAAATATTTGCGGTTTACATAGTCATGTATTTTTATAATGAGTGGGCAGAACCATACAAAGGCATAACGGGGGGCGCAGGGGCGAAAATATATACTAAAGATTGCCGACGAAAGTTCTGTGTTGATCACAACTGATATTTTCCTGTTGATAGAAGGGGTTGTCTATAAAATATATTACGCCTTATAAAAGGAGGATTTACACCAAAGCCACCACCGCGCGACAAGAAGGGGACAGTCGAAAAAAGCAAAAATTAGCGTAAAGAGCCCCGAATTTTAACTACACAAATACCAACTGAAATTGATCAATTCGTAACTCCTTAAGTAAATAAGTACACGATGGAATTATTTTAAATATTATGTTTAAATAAATTTTTTACGAAATAAATGTTTTCTTTAACACGGATAAAATTTCCAAAGGTAGGCGTAGAATTTCCAGAAAATTGGAAAACTTTTCCTTTAAGCTGTTTCAATTTCTCACCTGTTTCCAAAGTTCTATCATAAATGAAAATTCTGATACGTCTAAAAATTATATGGAATCCGACAAATTCCCAAAAGTTCATGTGACACTAACATACACCAATTGAGGGTGATTTTCTATACGATGAGCAAGTGCTCTTAAAGATTTCTCACTGAAATGTAAAGAAAATCGTGCCCTGGTTTAATGATAAACAAACGACATTCGCATTCTTGAATTTAGCCGCATTCGCTTGGAATGTAAAAACAGATGTGTGTTCCTGGAGTACGGGAATCATCATCATCACCGCCATATCCAAAGGGACTCATGGGTAAGGAATAAGAATATGGTTACGTCTTCGGTATTTTTTTTTTATATCAAGTATGGATAAAAGTGTGTAATGCGTGTAAAACTGTAGTATAGTATAAAAGTTTTTGGGAAATTTTCTATTCGCAGAGTGTTTGTCTGTTCCTAATTCTAAACACCGACGAGCCACTAAAAGAAAAAAAATGTGTAAATCAAGAGAAAAACAAATATAAAAAACTGAAAATATACTGTGCAATACAAAAGTTCGTCTTAGAGAATTTCGACACACTCTACAAGTACGTACGTATATGTGACTAAGGAAAGTGTTAACCTTTCTCAGTATAACAATTTTGTTGTTTTGTTTATTTATTTATTTATTTTTGGTTTTTTTTTTTGTTTCTGGTCTCTCAGCATAACATAAGTAACTTGGCTACGAACGTAACTACTTGGGCCTTGGCTTGATCTGTCAGTCCCATGTGCCCAATTTTCCTTTATTTGTGGCCTTTTAAGAGCACTACATTCACGTACAATCCGCCAAACCACACCCCATTTCCTGACTGAATCCTAATGCCAACCACCAAGCTATCCACCTAAACAAGATTTCAAGTCACAGACTTAACTTCTGTTTGTTATAAAAATTGGGTGTTGTGTTCTGGTGTGAAATAATTTCTCAGCATTTTTCCGTATAACCAAGGCAAACTATATATATATAGCTACAAAGATATGGATAAAAAGATATACGGTAGTAGTCTGACATATGACTACATATGTTCTGAACCAATGTTTGGGGTTTCCCACGCTTTGGATTCTTTACCACTATATACTGCCAAAAATATATATATATATATATATATTCGTAGATATGTATATCGAAAAATAAATATGTGTGTTATATCGCGTTGGTACAGTTAAGATCCCTTTTTTAGTAACCTCATTTGCTCCAAAGCTTTATAATGTTAAGTTGCCAAAGTTATTGCATAGTTGGGTGTATACCACACGAATAGTGATGTTCCATATATCCTTTTTCTGCTACTGTGAATCTACTTCTAGAATATTAAGACATTTCACGTAACGAACAAAATACGAGCGCTAAAGTTGAATCCCAGTGCTTTTTGTGGTGTTTGCAGTTCCCATTTTGACTTTTTGATTGTTAACTCGACGGTCAATGTCCTCAATTTACCACAATTTCTTTATTTACAATCCGAAAGACAATTTAAAAATACTCTATTTGTTACGTAATTTTATTTAAAAAATTTAAAAAAATCATATTTACATATTAAGTTTGTAAAACAATGTTTGTTCTCGAAAATTATTGTTGAAGGTTGAGGGAATTTTTAATGCTTCGAAATTAAGCGTGAAAATTTTTAAAGACTGATCAAAAGGACAGGGTCTGTTTCAATTTTTGTTTTTGATTATACCTGTGACAACAAGGTATAAGGGCCTATATCCATTTTTAGGTTAAGTCAAATTTTAAATTGACCCGCAAGCCAATTTAAAATCCCTGAGGAAACTGCCCAAGCGAAAACTTCGATGTCCATTTTTTTAGTAATTAAGAAATTACAATCCTAGATTGCATAATTCAGAGCCAAAAGTTTAGTTTCCGAGCCTCCGAGACAACCTAAATCCGGGATGTACAACCCAATTGACCAAATCGGTTGGAAAACCAATTGGATTTCCAATCATCTAGTACCAAGTACCGAAGGTACGATTTATGGAATTTTGACAAGATTTTTTCCTGTTCCCACAAATATTCTTAAACTTTATAAAGGAAAATTGCGTGGTACATTTGGACACGGTACAAAAATTCCAACATTGCTCAATTGGGAAGTATGGTCACCCCCCCCCCCCCCCCACCTACCACCCCTTCCCCCTCATGATTCGTTATCACTATAGAAATGTGAAAAATACGTTTAGCTTTTAAAGAAATACTAAGGATGAAAGTAGAATACCAACTCTTTCACTCAAACAGGTGGCTCTTTTGCTCATGAGCCACCTATCACTTTAACACGTGCAGTGCCAACGTCTTTTCACGATTTTGGTCACCTGAGGCCAACTTTTTTTTGCTATTTTTTTGTTTCTTTGTGCCTAAAAATCATTTTTGACTACTCGCGACTTTATTATTGGTCCTAATTTTGCAGTTATAACGGTTTTTTTGTGTCGCACATTTTCGTGCGACATGGCCTGGGAGAACATAAAACATCCTGTGGGGCCACGTCGCACGAAAATGTGCGACGCGCCCTCAGGGTAACATTTGGGTGTCGCACGAAAACGTGCGACATGGCAGCCAACGTGTTAAACAACATGCATTTCTTTCATGAGCCACCTATCACTTTAACAACATGCAATCAGCACTGGTGCAACGTAAAACAAAATCTCGAATTTGACAAAATCTCAAATTTGACAAAACTTCGAATTTGACAAAATCTCGAATTTATAGCATTGTGGTAAATAAAATATTCCCTATATAAAAATTACTTTTAAAAACAGCGCTTATATTAAACGTATTTATTTTGTGATTATTAAATAAAACTTAATACAAGTTTATGTTTATAAGCAATTTGGGACATCCCTTAAGCTCGTTAAGTTCATAAATTCGAAGATAGCTATTACTGTATTTCATTTCAGACAACCCCCATAAAAACTTTTGATAAGGGACCAACGACGATTCCTTTATTGAAGTCAACTTGCTTCACAAAATACTTATCTCCTTTCGGTTTGAAGATTTAGGATTTTACATGTGGTTGTACTTGATATAAGTTTCGAATAAATGCACAAAGGGAAAATGAAAATCTTACTCTTCAATAAATTTGTACAGTCTGCATGACTTTGACTTTAAATGTGAAGCTGAAAACTATAGGAAAACCATCAAAATTGAAAGTCTAGTTTCCCACTTTTGTATCTCAAGGATTACAAAAGTTTTTCACATGTTGTTTGAAAGTTAGCAAAGTTCTGTAAATGATAGTTTATCGCTGTTGACAACTAAGCTATAAAAATTCGATGTGAACAACTTTATGTTTTGATTTTCAATCAATATTTTAAGGTTAAAATTCACCTGACTTTGCTTAATGACGTTTTGAACGATTAACAGATTTAAATAACTTTTCAGATAGTGGTCTAAAACAACAAAAAACTTTTAAAAGAACTTTTGAGAGTTTGCTGTGACCGGAAAATCGAATTTCATATTTTTCAGAAAGTGTAAGCCAAACTTCACGTGTGTAAGTATGCTCTTGTCTCGGTTTTATTTCTGACACACAGTGCCCAAACAATTATTTTTACCTTTTAAGTGCATTTTTTATACCCGTATGGTGAAACCAAAGGGTATATTAACTTTGCCTTACCGTTTGTAACGCCAAGATCCCGTCATCACACACAAAAATGAATTACACCAGTGTGTTTAGAATGATAAAAAAAATGGAATTTTGCATGTCCGTCCGTCTGTCTGTCCGTCTGTCTGTCAGTCCGTCCGTCTGTGGCGCGGATTGCGGGCGCACGGATTGAGCTAGAGACTTGAAATTTTGCATGGATCCGTTTTTCGTAAAATTCGAGGCTAAGTTCGTTAACGGGCAAAAATAGACCATTAGGGGGGGTACCCCCCATACGAACGAAAACGGTTTTTGTGAATATCTCAAAAACGGTGCATCTTATCAAAAAAGTGCAAGAACAAAAGTTATTTAGGATATGATTCTACATAAAAGTCTCATACATCAAAATCCGATTGGAATAAATTTTAAAAATCTTATTGGAAAGTTTGACTTCAAAATTTTGGTACAACTGCTCAAATTATGATACGAATATCACCATACGGGTTTTCAATAATTGCCAGATTGGTAATTATAGCTTTTGTTATGTTTTAAATGTTTAGTATGATTAAAAATCCAAAATGAAAAGGATAATCACATATCCTAGCAGGAATTTCCCGTGTCCTTACAGAGTTCTTAATGGCAGAATCGGATCCCAAAAACCCCCAGATGATATTTTTTATAAATACTTGGAAACCTTCAAAAATCCGTCGGTTTTGAGACCATTTTGTGAGCAACAGGCACTCAAAAATGCCTGCATTTTATGGAAAAATTAAAATTCTTTTTGGAACATTTTTTTTATAATGGGTAAACAGATTTGTGAAAGCAAAATAATCTAAAACCGGTTTTCCAAACCGAAACTGGACCGATTTTGCATTCCCTAGTTACCATACGTCTTGGAGTTCAATTTAATGTTGTAGTTTATTAAATATTTATTAAATACTAGCTTCGCGTCGTTGCCGGGTTAAGTTTTTTCCAAAAAAATTTTTTTTGATGGTCTATGTTGGAGCTAAATTTCAGGCCAATCGGCTCGGTAGTTTCGCCGCGAAAGGGTAACATAGAGGAAGAGCTAAGTTTCGAGATCACGTTACTCCCTCCCCTTATTCCCCCACCCCTACCACAGAACCAGAACTACCACAGACACTCATGCCAAATTTCAAGTCAATCGGTTCAGCCGTTTTTGCGTGAAAGTGGAACAGACAGACATACAGACACCAACTCATTTTTATAGATTAGTATGATATACTAAAAAAGGGTGTACCTCTTTCAAACATTTTCCCCTGCGGCGCATTTCTTTTTATTGGGAGAAAAACATTTGATTTGCTTCTCTGAAAATGTTTGGTAAACTCTAAACAATCATTTCAAAAAACCCTTTTGAAGTGGAAGGGGCTGTCTATAAAATACGTCAGACTTTTAGGGGCGTGGAGGTTTGTGGTAGTGCGACTAAACTTTATACCAAAAATTGCGAAAAGGCGTGACGCCCCGGGGAGTTTGAAATATCCAAAAATTACCGTTACGTACTTTATGAACAGCCCCTAAATTTTTTAATATTTCAATTTTTTTTCAAATTTTCTATATTTAAATTTTAAATTCACAATAACACCTAAAAACTTATTACATTAAAAGCATTCCTCATTAAAGTGCAAATTTCACAAAATAACCGCCCCGAATTTCTAATCTGTAAACATAAACCAGGTTAATAATCTTATTTACAGCCTCCACCCCCATTCGAGTTAAATAAATTTAGATTAGGTTTCTTACAAGAACAACATGTGCCCCCATTCCACCCGGTGAGACTTATATTGATTGCCCTGTGTAAATAAAGCAAGAAATCAATTACATTTTCCTAATTTAAAATTAACGCCATCTATTGCTAACAGCAAAAAATTATAGGTTAATATCCAATTAAACACCGGCAAACATAATAACGAAATATTAATAATGTTTGTTTCATGTTTGATTAATTACATTTTGCCATCACAAGGCTTTGAACGATAAACTGCTATGCATATCTATAGTATCTGTACGTATCTTTGTTTCAGTGTCAATATTAAGAAAATTGGCTTCAACTTTGTTGAAATTTTCTACGAAACTGGGTGTACACGATACCATCAAAAACACCGATATTGATAGAAATGTTGCTACTTTGAAGTTTCTTTATTATTGTATAGAGTTTATCTGCCAAGAAAACCATTGTGAAAATTTGTTTTCCAGTTAATTTTAATCTTTTGTAATTTTTGCTTCAAAATTTCTTCATTTTCTTTGTTTTCTTGGTCGTAAAAGCAGACGTTTCTTTTTTCACTTGGACGATTTCCTTTGACTTAATTTTTTAACTAGTAGGGATTTTGTTGATTCCTGATAGGAAATTTTCACAAAGTTTTTTTTTTAAAGTAAATTAAACAGTAAGCAGCTTCTGGCCACGCTAAACTTATGCAATATTAACAATAGCTAATTAATTATTTCAGCAACTGTGTACTTAGTACTTTGTTCGCAAACGTGATAAATCCTCTTAAAGGATTTCAGTTACAAAGCATCCTTGTTTTCTCATCGAAAATATTATTTCCGCTAAACAGATAGACGATTAGTCTATACAGTGTTATAAAGTGTGAAAACAGAATAACTCGATTTTCATCATAAAATTTTTAATCATTTATTTTCAGCACAAAACAAGATACTTTTTGCCCAGATAAAGTGGGTAAAGTTTAGGTATTTACTAAAAAGGGTTCTTGAAATGTTCTATGAAAAAAAAACATCAAGATTAAAAAAACAAAAATTTATTATAAATAAATGAAAACCAAAAAATATTTGCGTTTTGCTGGGGGAAAAATTTCCCTTTGGTCTAAAGGTTTAAAAAGTTTCTCCCAATCATTTATTATTTTCAACTTTTGAGAGGAGTTTAAAAGCTGTCGAAAACCGCATATTCAGTTGCCCTTCTTTATGCAAAAAATATATTTTCCCAAACAAAAAACCCATGAGGAAAAGTCTTTTTATTTTATTTTTTATTATTTTTTTTTGTTAAGAACTTCCATTTGCATATGGCTTGCTGCTTGTGTGTAATAAAAGAAGAATGAAAATTCGAATGGCTTGTAACTAAACTTTTCCATTAGTTTACTAATACCAACTGTTCAATGGAAACCTTCTTAGTTTGCATTTACGTGAATGTCGATCACCAGCATCACAACATGGGAAAACTATTCTAGGAAGAATTTTTACATCGAAGGGACACAACTATACGGGATTTAATAGTTAGTAAAAATATACGGTGGCAGTTAAATGTGGTTAGCTATTAGATTGAATGTGTACTTAACCAAACAAATGTGGTCAATTTGATTTTCCTGGAAAATGATAGCCGACTTTTATTCCCATTATACACATTCGATTATTCAAGTTTTAACCGAGTATCTAACTTATCTCGAGCATGTCATCTTTCCGGTAACTGTTCAAATATAAAGGAATGGAGACATTTCCTTAAATTGCATCAAAATGAAGAAACTGAAAACCCTTAAAGCAATCCCTCTTCCTCTTCAAAAAAAAAAAAACAGCCAAAAATTTCTCGGATAAGCGCTTCAACGGACGATGGATTAACGTGCACGAAGCCAAAATTGAATTCCACTAAGACATAATACGGTTAAGTGGTTACCTGCCATGTTGTTACCTTTCCAACCACCACATCAATTCGTGTATGTCCTTGTATAATATCAGGTTCGAGATGAGACACCTCATATCTAAATCCAATGGCAGAACCTTGTGGCTTAGTTGGGGGTTGGATAGGATCTTCCACCCACTCGACTTTAAGGATTCTCAAGGATATCCTCCAGGTGTATACATACTGTAGCCAATATCATAACCGTTGTAGTGTCGTGTGAATTTTTTGAGGGTGCGATCCATACTTGGCATATCCTTATTCCATTATAAGCGACCAATGAAGTCCTTTCATCTATGGCTAAGCATAAATGGCTGTAGTAGAACCGTCCGTCCAACTTCACTTTTTCTTTCGAGTCTACCTGCTAACTGGACCCATAGAAATAGTGGAAGTTTTGGTAATACCTTAAGTAAAAGCTCATCCTCAACCTCATGAGCCAAAGCCAATTTCCCCTTGCCTGCTGGGCAAATTGAGTTCTCTCGATTTGTTTTCGTTTCTACATTTTTTTCAGATAATCGGAGATAAAATGTATTCATATAAGTCTATATAACAGAAAAATTATAGGGTAATTAGGGCGGAAATGCCATCGCTTAAATTTTTAATGACCGCTACAAATTATATTGGACCTTTAATACGTGGACATTTTCATCTGCAAAGAAGTTCTTCTTTTTAATCAATACAAAAATTGAAATTTAGGTGCATCGACAAAAACAAACTTGAGAAAATGGGCCTCAGGGAGCTATTAAACAAACCCAGAAGTGTCGTGAAGCTTGAATTTGAATATATGGAAAATATTAAGCACTTTTATTAAATATTTTGGAAAAAAATCAAGGTGGATTACAAGGAAATGATGATATAAGTTCGCCACAATCTTCTGATTTTGATGAAATGTCGAAAATTTCGAGTTTTCAGAGCTTTTACTAACGCCTCTTTTACACTACTCATAGATACGTTCCTAAGAAACACGATGCAAAACAAAACTGTGTGAAAAATGTAATTTGGGCTAAAAAACATAACTTCAAACAAACTTTCGATATTTTTATTGTTTAATCTTTAACCCATAAATAATTCTGGCGTTGTGACCGGTCACAATCTGTATAACGACTTTGGCACAAAAGATGACAATTTTCCAGTGATTTTTTTCGTGATAAATAAAATGGGAAGTTCTTCAAATCTCAAGTCAGAGAGATACAGGGTAGCAGGAATTTTACCACGAAAATACGGAAATGGTGTGACTGACTTGTGACTAGTTATCGGTCACTGACAGAATAGGGTCATTATTCTCAACCGAAAGAAATGAGTCCACCAAACATGATTTCCAATCTGATCAGGGTATGAGCGCTTCGTTGTTGAGCATAAAAAATGAAAGAAACTTAATTCATGGCGTGAATATTTGTACCTCACTGTATCAAGGGCAAAAATAGCACACATCCGATCGCATCAGCAGCAGTAATGCTACTAAGCGAATCCAGCGGCTTGCTCATGCAATTCGCTCATTTTAAAGCTTTTGGGAGGTACAACTTAGAATGTAACCATAATTGCGAAAACAAATCAGTCGCTATGGATAAAATTTTCAAATATGTGTGGCGCTTGGCGAGCGTTGGGCTGGACACCACTGGTTTAGTTGTCCTTCCAGTGGCATTAAAGATATTCTCATCAACCAGTGTGTAAGCAATTAGCTAGACAACTATCTGTGCGTTGAGTTGAAACCAATGCTGAGGAAGAATTTTTGGAGGTTGTGTTTTTGTGCCAAATTTCAAATTTCTGTCTGACAAATGTAAATTAAGAAATCATTGAAATTTAGCTTCTTGTCGGACAGTGGCCACTAATGCAAATTAGGCTTGAATAAACTTTTCGGCGATAGATGAATAATTGTCATAAAATAAGTTCTCAGAAAGAGAATTTTCGGCTAAAATTGTAAAAGTAAACAATCTCATTGAAGTGGTTTATAAAATATATTCTTCTAAAAAAGCACACGACTGAGTCAATTATATCACATTTACCGTACATTTATGGTCCCATAAATAATATTAAGTGGTCGAAATTTTACGGAAAATTGTACAAATTGGATAGGCAGGAAACAAGCAAGACACACGATACGTAGCAGAAAGCAGAAAATGACAAACATTCCCTTAACTAAAACTTTCTTCTCTTCTTTTGATAGTATTCTAAATGAGTTTTTAATATTAAAGAGCCTTTAAGAAAGACACAAAGCGGCTTATCTTGAATTTTTTATGTATTTATTTGGTCAAGAAAGTTTCTATAATGCAAAGAAAAAGAAGGAATTCCCAAGACATTTTTATATAATTTTATATATTTATTTTCTACACGAAGTTGGGGTGACTAAATCCAACATATATATATATAGAAATAATAACTATAAAGTCCATATATTTATAAAAGTAAAAGAATAAAAATAAGGATAATTGTTAATTGACGTCTAAAAGGCATATAACGCCTTCGTGATTAAGCACATTCCTCACGTTTCTTTCGGTTTATCTTTCGGCTGTACCCGAAATAAGGAAAATGTATGAAATTCTCGATAGGAAAATAAAGAAAAGTATTACTTGAGTATAATTTTCTAAACATCACCATCAGAATTCAACCAGGCAAACATTCAGTCATTCAGTCTGTCTGTAAGTCAACTACCCCGTCATGTCATGCCGTGTCGTATCTTAAGTCTTGAAATTAATCACGCAAGATGTTTGCCTAGGAATTTGCTTAATTAGTTTTCTTGTGTTTCATGTAATTGAAATTTTATTTCATTGCCAGCCAAAAAAAAGGGTTTTATACCAAACTGAAGTTCGGGTGAAATTAGAAGACGAATTTCCAAAAACGTACAGACATTTAATAAGAAAAACAGAAAAAAAAATTGGACCAAATAAAACGAGATTAGTCTCTAATTAAATACCAAACGAATCTAACATTCCTCCAAAAATACGATAAATTCGTGTGTTTTCCCAAACATATAAATCAAATTTAATTATTTTTGGCAGAAGCTCTTTCAAAGCATTTTATCAAAACAAAGGTCCTAAAATAAAATTATTTTTTTATTCAATATAAAAAAAAATGTACTAAAGAGAAAAAAATATTTTTTTTTGGGCACTGTGTATACTTTTTTTTCTTTTTTAAGCTTTTATCTCTAATACTTTTTAGTCTTCGAATATAATCCTTGCCTTTGAGATATCCTAACGGACTTTTAACGTTGTTATTCTTTTCCTAAAAATTTCCTGAAAAAAATCTCATTTGCGGGCATTTGGGATCCCAAATGGCCGCAAATGAGATTTTTTTCAGGAAAATTTTAGGAAAAGAATAACAACGTTATCCTTACAGAACCTTCCGTTATCCTTCCGTTAGGGGTATGTGGTGAAAATATTATATTGTCGCCACAGTTACGTATGTGTAAAAAATTTCAAGTCAATCGGCTAAGTGGAAGTGGGCCCAAATTAGGTTACAAGATTTGACCCTCACGGATGAAAAAACAATATAAATAAAAGCTTTTAACCCTTTCATACTAAAAGGCGCGGAAAGTTTTAGTTGTGAATAGGGTTTTCTCGGTGTATCGTGATAAAAAATGGTCTAATTCCGTGCTAAGTCCAGTTCTAATTCCCATTTTGATTGGAAAGTTTCCAGTTCGCAATGCAAACTAGTATGAAAAGGTTTTATGCCTAAACCACAATTACGCGTGCGTGCGCGCGGCATTTATTTGTTCTGGCATCTAGTAGTTGTCACCGCGTCTAAAAGTAGAGACTGAGCCTACTCTACGCGGCAAGGACGCGGCAACGCGTCTGAGCAACGCGCAATTATACATTTACTCATATAAATGCACTCTCGAAAAAATACGGGGACGAATTAACTCCGCCTGAAAACATAGCTAAAAGTTTAACACCGTAGCGCGGAGTTATTTTTAAATTTTTATTTTACGGAGCTAAATATTCAATTTAACACCGTTTTGACCTAAATTTTAAATGAACTCCGAAAAGGAGTCAAAAATTCACTACAACTCCTTTTAGGAGTTATTTAATTGTAAAGGGTGTTCACGTTTAGAAGAGGCTTGCCAATTGGCTTGAACAGCCTATTGGGAAGGCAAATGGTTTACAATTCGAGAGGTCCCGTGTTCGAGTCCCGGCAGAGACATGCAAGAAAAGTTTTTAACAAGTCAATATTAACTTTGGAAACACGACAAAAAAATCAAAAGATCTCAAATGCTTGCAAAAAAAGAGAATTTGCGAGGTTTTTTTTGGGCCATTTAATAAGTTGGTTTAACACCGAAAAATTGTTAAAAATTAACACCCATAAGGAATTGTTGTGAACTCCCTAGCCCGGTGCTCGATTTTCTCCAATAGGTGATGGACTCCCTCAAACTCCCTTTCGGTGCGTAATCGACTCCATTTTTTCGAGAGTGTGCGTAGTTTTTACTTTCACCGCGTGGGTGCCGCACGCATGGACGCGTAATTGTGGTTTAGCTTTAAAATTAGCATGCAATTAGATCGTTTCGCACTCGCCTTACGCGAATATCCTTTCTTCCCCTTTTTCTAAGAAAATTTTCATAATGTGAATTAACGACCGTTAATTTAATAATTCGAAATCAAGGTATTGAAGCATTTCCTCATAAATTTAATGTCTAAATGTTTAAATTTTTACCCGATGGTCCTGGAAGGATAGCGCTTTTTTCTCAAAAATCAAAAATAAGTGATTTCTATGAACAATTTTCTGTATTTCTAAAACACAAAATATTTTAACGCACATTTTAACATTTTATTAAAAATATATCTTGGAATAATTTATTTTCTCCTTTGATCAGAAACCAAAAAAAATTTCAAAAATCTCTTTAATTTGCTCAGTTAAAAGTCAAAGATGGAAAAGCCCGTAAAAGTCATTTTTTTTCTTTTAATTGCCAGGTCATAGAATTCATCTTAAAGAACGTGCTGTTACAAAACAAATTAAAAACAACTATTTGTTAAAGAAGCAGCAAAAATCAAGTAAAAAAAATAAATTGGAAACCATTTTACGACACAAAGGAATCAGTTAGGTTCATACCTTCTAACAATGGAAGTCTCAACCCCCAGTCAACGTGACAAAAGGCTCTCAACTCCTTCGTCTTAACATCACAAAAGACTATCCAACCATCGCTGATGTTTTCTTCTCGGTTTACTTTTACTCGATCGAAACACATTTTTTATCTATACAAGAGTTGCATCTAAAAATACATAAGAAACAGATATCGCACATGGTCCCGTAGACTGTAGTATCTCAAAAAAATGTGTTTTTGAGTAATTATTCCATTATGTAAAGGAAAATTGACTGAATCAAATGAAAAACAAATTTAAATGTAAACGTAGTCCTAAAATTTTTTTTTTTTTTGGTTTTTTAAATTCCCATTTTTTAAAATTTAAATTTATTTTGTGGAAAACAAACCTATCTCTATCTTTTATTATTGCAAAAAAAAAAAAAAATGAAGCAAATGATCTGTAAATTATTATCAAAAGAGTAATAAATTGAAATATTACTGTACAGACAACAGAAAAAACAATTATTCATAAACAATTATTTTGAAATGAAAACTTTGAATGCGTTTTTCTCAAAATGGCCGATTTTGAGATACTACAGTCTACGGGACCATGTGCGATATGCTATAAATGCTTTTCCCACAGTAGTCTTTTCCGCCAGAACGCTCTATGCTTGTTACAGAACTGATTTCTCCTGTTAAGCATGAAACCAGAAGTAATTTAAGCTGGCTAGACACGATACGGGTTAGAAAAAAAAATCTTGTTAAAGGCACCTTGCTACGAAATACTAACAACAAAAATAACAACGATGGACTAAAGAGAGGTGTTTCAGTTTCACACAAATTCATCAAAATACCAAACTCAATGGACACAATCGAACTATTCGTCTTCTGTATTTAATAGAAATAGAAATAGCAATAGAAAAATATAATTTTTTTTAGTTCCATCCTGAAATCTATAAACAACCGCAAAGTGATTGTCCATAGTCCTGTGAGAGTGAAATACTATCCCATTTCTTAACTTGTGTCCGATTTAGCCTTGTTTGTGTTTCTGATGTTCTACTCTAGTTCGACTCCTCCGCAACGTTTTTGAATCTTGTCCAAGGGCGTTAAACGGATTTTCCATTTCCTTTAACGGAAACTTTCTTTACGACGTTTGTCTATAGTGAATCGTTAGAATATGTAGTCCGAGTTTTTATTGAAAATTCCAAGGTGGTAGATGGGTCTAATCTTGTAAGGATAAATATTTTCCCCAAGCTTTTTTTCAAATCCGATTTAAGATGGTTTCTTGTATCAAATTTTAGTGAAAGCTGGTTGTATTAGATGGTATCGAGGAAAATACTAGTAAATATTTAGTTGTATTTCCTAAGTATATATTTATTTATATATATTTATTTTAACAGTAATATATTTTATACGGTTTTTCCCTCGTAAACAAAGAAAAAGAAATCCAACATTTCTAGAGTTATAAAAGCATTCGCACCACCCGAAAAACTAGAAAGTTATTATAAAACTTCTTAAGAAAAATGCACCGGTGGCGAAAATATTTACAAAGAACCGTCACAGGATAAAGTCTATAAGGAAAATGCGCCGCAGTCTAAAATGTTCAACTTTGAATGTTTGTTGAAAAATCATTGGAGTCTCGGTATCTACTTTAACACGTTCGTGACATCGTGTACCACTGGTGGTACATGTACAGTTTTTTAAAACCGCGCGAGTAAATAGTGCGGTAGTTTTTTTGTTGAAGTAATAAAAAAAACACGCACCGTGTACCACCGATAGCGCACAATCGCCAGAAAACAAATCGGTAGTGTACCACCCGTGGTACACGATGTCCAAATGTAAAAAAAGTTGAAAAAGCAAATGTCACGAACGTGTTAAATAACCCAGGGTTCAATAGTTTTTTTTTATAAATTTGTTACTTTTCTAAATTCATTAAAAAAAA
Organism: Chrysopilus asiliformis; assembly: GCA_964034945.1. Taxonomy (NCBI): domain Eukaryota; kingdom Metazoa; phylum Arthropoda; class Insecta; order Diptera; family Rhagionidae; genus Chrysopilus; species Chrysopilus asiliformis. The sequence goes on from OZ035961.1 coordinate 6,964,575, forward strand.
TCCACAGCACACATTGGGACTCCCTTAAAGTTTTTAGTGAATTTGATTTGACGAAAGTGTGCATTTAATTTTCCATTTGGATATCAACGATCAAATTATACTAACTAATAAGTTATTGAGTTGACTGTAAAATTTATAATATATATTTAAGTTATTGAGTTGAATTTAGATAGCTTTGCTTTATGTCGTTTCAAGTAAGAAAATTTTAATTGACATCCGTTGAATAAACTTCGTGCGTTTAGTTTCTGTAACAACACTCTATATGAGAACTTTACTCTATATGTAGTTATATTAGAATCAGGATAACGTTTGTAACGAATTGAACCAATCGTCGGACACAAAAATGAACCACACCAGGGTGTTTGTAATGATACACGGCAAAAAATCCTGGAGTATTTTTCAATCCAAAAATTATATTGACGAAATCTTAATACATATTTTGGATTGGAATTTAATACATGCGAATTTTTGAAAATATTTTAGCCTTTTTTGCAGTCATATTTGAACAGTTTTTTATTATGTATCGAACTTAAGTACTTTTAACATTAATGTCTACAATTTAATCAAAATTTTAGACTTTAATACTGAATTAAACCAAAAATAAATTTATAAAAATTTCCAATCCATATTATTGGATTAGAATTTTCCATTGGATTACATATAGGTCCAGCGTAATCCAGTTTTGATTGGAATTTACTCCAAGATTTTTTACCATGTAGAAGATTTTGATTTCCACATGTTCATCCGTCTTTCTATCCATCTGTCCTTTGATTTATCCATGAACACCATAACTTTCGAAGGGATTGAGCTAGAGACTTGAAAATTTTTAGAGTTGTGTTTCTCGTAAATAGAAAGGCTAAGTTCTTGGACAGGCAAACTTGGATCATCCCTTCTTTTTTCTGTTTTCTCGAAAACGATGCATAGTAGCGAACAATTTATAAAGACGCATTTAGGCGTATTCATAGTCGTTTTTAAACACCGTTTTTATTTAACATGAGTTCAAAATTCCAGAAAACCATGGCAAATTGTCAGTTTTAACTCATATTAAACAAAAACTGCGTCTAAAAATGACAATGAAAACGCCACATTATGTTTAGAATATGATTAATCGTTCCATACATCAAAATCCAGTCGGACCACTCGTTCCCCCCTCTCCCATACAAATAATTTTTTATACCCGTATGGTGAAACCAAAGGGTATATTAGATTTGCCTTACCGTTTGTAACGCCAAGATCCCGTCATCACACAAAAAAATAAATTACACCAGTGTGTTTAGAATGATAAAAAAAAGTCGAATTTAGCATGTCCGTCTGTCCGTCCGTCCATCTGTCCGTCCGTCCGTCTGTGGCGAGGATTTCGGGCGCACGGATTGAGCTAGAGACTTGAAATTTTGCACAGATTCGTTTTTCGTAAAATGCAAGGCTAAGTTCGTTAATGGGCAAAAATTGACCATTAGGGGGGTACCCCCCATACGAACGAAAACGTTTTTTGCGAATATCTCAAAAACGGTGCATCTTATCAAAAAAGTGCAAGAACAAAAGTTATTTAGGATATGATTCTACATAAAACTTCCATACATCAAAATCCGATTGGAACAAATTTTTAAAAATCTTATTGGAAAGTTTGACTTCAAAGTGGAATTTTGGTACAACTGTTCGAATTTTGATACGAATATCACCATACGGGTCTCCAATGATTGCCAGATTGGCAATTATAGCTTTTGTTATGTTTTTAAATAAACATTTTGTCTGCCATCATAGAGCCTGTTCTCACATTGGTTGAAATAGTCCGCCTAATTATGACAGAAACTGGCAACATTAGGGCAAGGTGACGAAGTGGGACTGCCCTATCAGCAGTCCCACTTTCTCACCTTGCCCTAATGTTGCCAGTTTCTGTCATAATTAGGCGGACTATTTCAACCAATGTGAACAGGCTCATATAGAGTATTTGAGGATTCGCCTCTGGCAATTGTGGCTTTTCTTATGTTTTTTATACACAAGTCATTCTTTTCTCAAAAAAAAAAAACAAAAAATTGTTTAAGGAAAACCGCATTCTTCTCACTGCATAATATTAGGAATGATTACTTGGCCAAAAATATCTGAAGCTGACACTAATCAAATAAAGTATTGAAAGTATAAGCGATGATATTTTCATAAAAGAAACCAGTATCGTACGAACGTGGTCATAAATATATCGGATCTTAACAAAAATCCCATTCCACTTTCCCGACAATAACAAGAACAGTGTTGCATTGATGTGGTGTGGCGTAGTGCCGGGATAAAGTGCTAACGTTAAAACGCTATTGGCAACTAAACATACCAAAATATATTGGAGGTTACTATGTGAAAGATAAATTGGACATAGTCCGCCACCCTCGGAGCTCCTATTTCTCATCGGATATAAGTACAATCCCCTGTACGAACAATGCCAAGCGATTTCATCGGTCGTAGCACATAGCGTAGCATAACTAAACCCATTGACTCTTGTATCACTGAATCTTCTATCTATCTATCTTATATTTCGGGGTATTTATAAATTTATATCCCTTCATTCCTGCAAGCCTTCGACTCTGGAGATACCCCGGCAGCTGCCCTCTATAGGATCCGTTCGGTATTTATCTACAATAACACAAAACTCTAGTACGTATCTTGTGTATCGTCGTATCGTAAAAGTCTATCATTCTATCGCGAGACTTGGCTTTTTCCAAACTGGCGCCATGATCTTTACAGTTTTAGGTCCTGGCTCTGGTCCTCGTACAAGGAGGACTCGATATCTGAACAAGGATTTTGCTAAAAATATCTTCTCATTGATTTATCACTTCAGATTGATTTTAACTATAGTTGGTGTCTCATTTGCTGATAAATGTTCCGTTTTACAAAAATTTGTTTTGCATTGGCGCCTAGCTAAAATAGTGACAAAGCGCTTTATAGATATGGGCACACTTTAGCAACAAACAAAAAAATCCTCGCGTTTTTCGTTAAACGTTGCCAACTGAAGAAACCGCCAAAAAAAGTCGTCGTGAAATGAATGGCGGAAACGTACGTTAGCCTTTAACTGATGATATTTGAAATCTTGAAAAAATTTAAAGTAATTTTTCCAATGCTTACTTGAAGGTGACAATTTTAACGAATTTTTGTATAATTTTATTAATTTTGGCACGAAAAGTTCTTTTTTTGTATTCGAAAAATGTTTTGAAAAATTTAAAAAAAAAATTGTTTTGCAGACAAATATGTATAGTGTTTTAGAGGACAGTACCTTTTGCGCAAAACCATAGTGCCTGGTTGACTGGAAATATTTTCTTAATTATGCCCAGTTTGAAAATTAGAAAAAAGAACTAAACACAAAATTCAGTGAAGATTTGGTAAAAAAAAACCGTACTTACCGAAATAATGGTCTTTTTGTATCAAAAAAAAATTTATATTCCATTCAAAATACATAATTATCTTCAGCTTTTCGAAAAAAAGAATTAAAGATATTAAAATCTCTCCGCAATAGGATCTTCGACAGCATTTTCGATGTCCCTATCTTCACTTTATCGTTTTGAGTTCTTGAACGAGCAAAATTGAATAATTCTTTTCCCATTCTTCCAAACAAATGAAATATTTTTTGAGATTTTCTTAAAAACGGGGCATTGTATCGAAAAATTTATAAAATCAAAATGTGTTTAGAATATAATTTTACATAAGTCTTTTGTACATTGAGAATCAATTGCATCAATTCTTCCCCCTTGCACCATGCAAATTAAAAGCATTCTATTGAATTTCAGTCTGTTCTTATAAGGAGTATCTGACGATTGGCCTCTGGCAATTGTAGCATTTCTTATATTTATGCTTACGAAAATACCGATGGAACCCATGAAACTCGTTCGTCTTTAATGGATTTCTCAAAAATAAGATTTGCTATTGTGCGAATATGAAACCGAATGCGGAATCAAAACAGCAATTACCTAAATAAAATCCCCTTTACGAAAGAATTTCCTTATTGACAAATTAAAAACAAATTTTGTTGTGTTTTTCTTCACGAATTTTAATTTTTGTACACACAGAAGGTAGAAAAACACTTTTGACATATCATATTCTTAATTACAGAGGATTCTCTTTGCAACATGTTCAAAATACCTCGCTTTTCTTACGTTTGAAAGAAATGAGAGAAAATAGGTAATATTTCCAGGCTTTTCCTTGACAAATTCTTTAAGACCCAATCAGTTTCAATGAATGTTTACTCCTCGGTTTTTGAAAAGCAGGTATACCTATACAGATATATACATCGTAACAACGTTTGTGTATTTGTTCACAGCCTGCGGCAGCGTGAAACAGGAGCATCATTGGTAACACAAGGCAACAGGACTCCTGTAAGGCTTTTGCATGGAAAATCTTACATAGTGTCAGCACCAAAAGCCGACGGAATTTCCTTACATTTGTTTGTACTGCTGGTGGAGAGAAATAAAGAAAGGGAGGAAATTCTTTCGCCAAAACCGCCGAGGCGCCTATTCTCCAACACAGAGTTGCGATTGACAATAAATCCGCACAAAATAATGGCAAGCACTCCCATTTGGGCTATAAATAATTTTCAGGCATGTCAAAGCTCGTTTTGTTGACACTTTGTATTACCATTTGTTAACCTAAAATGTTCCGGCATCCATTCAACGATAAATAAGGAAAAACAACACCAAAAATTGTGCGAAAAGCAATATAGCAATAGTAATACATATTGGGGTGGAAAAAAAATACCAACGGAATAATATTCCCCGTATTATAAATATCCACAAAAGGAAACGATGACGACAATCATGACGGCGATGAAGATGAAGATGCGAAGCCATAGGCCAAAAATAAAGAACCAACTAAAATATGAGTATAAAGAACATCATAATATCCAATTTAGACATATATACCAATATGTATGCATATGTACCCTTAAGTCCTATCGTCAAATACAATATCTGACCTCTCTATATTGTACTATTAGTTAATATAATAATGAAATAGACATACAATCTAAATATATTTTCGTAACATCATTATGCACTGTCTCTGACTTGTGTCTACTATGTACAGGTTCTATTCACAAAAATGCCACAATATATACTACTCGCTGTAAGGTAGTATCCATTGTAAGTAAATCTAGCTATATGAAAATATCTACAACGTTAGAGAAACAAAACTCTATATGCCACAGCACGATGAACACAGTAGGTACCACCACCACAAACCTATCTATAGATTGGGGTTGTCTCAATCAGGCTCAGGATACTTGCTACAGGAGGGACTTGGTCTCATCATTATTATTATTACCACTATAACAACTATATAGAGCAATAAGTATAAAGCAAGTATCTATCATAAGTATAGTCAATGCTGTGTATCTCGATGATATTTTCGTGATAAGTACTTGTTTCGGAAATGGAGTCCTTATATTAAGATCCTATACCACTTACGTAAATATGAAAGATAAACAAATTACTCCCTGAACTTAAGTAAGTTACTTTTACTAAAAGCGGGTAAATTGTTCATAAATGTTTGACATTATGGCAGGCAACTAATTTTATTTCGACTTGATATTCTTTTTTTTTTTAGATTATTATTGCTATTTAATTTACTTTTATGATTCCTTTTAAATATCTTCATTTTTAGAAGCTTTTATTTAGCTTGTCTTCGTATCTGTCTTGTTGTCTGTTTGGCAGGATCAAATCTTGCAATCTAATTTGGACCCACTTTCACTCATCCGATTGATTTGAAATTTTGCACACATACGTAAGTCCGATGAGGATACAACATTTTCACTACTTCATCCTTGTAAGGATAACGAAGGTCCTGTAATGACAACTTGATTAACCCTTTCCTGAAATTTTCCGGGTATTTTTGTTCTTTTTTTCATTGCGCCTACACTCAGAAAAATGGAGGCTAACTCGACGACCTACATACGGCGTAATTGGCCTCGGGCAGGCGCGCGTTCGCCTGCATCTGGGCAAGTAAAACTGAGTTGACCTGTGGTCGGAGAAATTCTGAAATTAAGCCACCAGCAGGTGAAGTAGGGCATTGGGAGCTGCACGAGTTGATCTTAGATAGGTTAACTCTGACCGCTAGCTGGCTTACAGACACCTCTGTAAGGTCAGAGTTAACCTGACAAAAAGTTGACCTGGACATTTTTCTGAGTGTGAGGCAAAAAATCTCTCAGGTGCCTTAAATAGAGGAAAATATCTGACGAAAGGAGAACCGGAAGGCAATCCTACTTTAAATTGACCGAATAATTGCTAGAGAAACGCATCTCTACGCTTTGTCTTTTGTGGGGTCCGAATTTGAGGCAGCGAATTTATAAGTTTCTAAAATGTCGCACCGCGGCGCTTCAGATAAAAAATGATGCTCTAGCTGAGCGAGTTTGTACTAGAACCCAACCTCAATGTCCAGCCGATTGCTAATGCAAATTTACCAAATCATGTAAGAAAATTTCGATAATGTTGTTCTTTATGGATAACGCGATAAACTTTCATGTTTTCAAAAGAAGACCTAAGTGAACTTATTCTACGATAATCGAGTTTCTAGTGAGAAATACCGAGAAAATTGCAACTGCAACAGGGGCATAAGAACGAATACCAGTAACTATAATAATAGTTGTCCCCCTTAACTCGAAAAAAAGAGACTTCGAGAAAAGAAGAGCGATCCGAAAAGCTTGAAATCAGCTTAACGCATTTAATTGGCTATACCATACTGTTTGTGTGAAAAATATTCTTATACTTGTACATGTAGAGAAATCCTTACCACCCCCTGCGAACAATTTGCGAATAATTTACCACCCCCTGCATTTCCTTGCTATAACAGAACGCGAGGACCAGAAAAAAAATATTTTTCTGTCAAGCTACGCTTTAGCATTAAAAAAATTTCCCCCGAACTTTTCAATGTCAAAACAATTACTTTTCTTCAAATTAAAGTACTAGTTTTTACTTTTCGTATAATTCCAAAATTTTGATGTTCTTGAGTGATTTTAACCAAAAAACCATCATCGTAGGTCATTAAAAGTTATTTTTGGATCATTAAAATTGATTTTGTGAAAACAACAGGTTTTATTTTAACCCTACTTTACTTGTTTTGAATCATTTAAAAATCATGAATCATTAAGTTTGAATAATGTACTCAAAATATTTTCTTAATTGCTTAATTCCAGGAATTTTTTTTATGTCTCGCTGATCAAAATTGACATGTAATGATAGGGGAAGAATTCGTACCTTGGACCTAAATTTACTTTTCGATGGGTATCAAAACATCTATTCATAATTTTAAAAAAATATCAGTTGTGATCAATACAAAACTTTCATCTGCAATATTTTTTTAAATATCTCGGGAACCGTTAAAGATACGTGAAAACCGTTAAAGAGGAAAATGTGGAAAATTTTATATCCTTTAAATTTTGTTATACTCATTTTTCCCAAAAGCGCATAATTTTCAAGAAATTTTCAGCTTTACTTTTCCAAAAGTTGACAGAAAACTACAATTTTCGTAAAACTTATTCACGAAAAATTTCAAGTCGCTAGGTAAACGCTTTCTCGAGTTATTTGACATACGTAAAACGCATAGACAGACCGACAGACAGACCGACAGACAGACCGACAGATAGACCGACAGACAGACCGACAGACAGACCGACAGACAGACCGACAGACAGACCGACAGACAGGCCGACAGACAGACCGACAGGCAGACCGACAGACAGACCGACAGACAGACTGACAGACCGACCGACAGACAGACCGACAGACAGACCGACAGACAGACCGACAGACAGACCGACAGACAGACCGACAGACAGACCGACAGACAGACCGACAGACAGACCAACAGACAGACCGACAGACAGACCGACAGACAGACCGACAGACAGACCAACAGACAGACCGACAGACAGACCGACAGACAGACCGACAGACAGACCGACAGACAGACCGACAGACAGACCGACAGACAGACCGACAGACAGACCGACAGACAGACCGACAGACAGACCGACAGACAGACCGACAGACAGACCGACAGACAGACCGACAGACAGACTGACAGACCGACCGACAGACAGACCGACAGACAGACCGACAGACAGACCGACAGACAGACCGACAGACAGACCGACAGACAGACCGACAGACAGACCGACAGACAGACCAACAGACAGACCGACAGACAGACCGACAGATAGACCGACAGACAGACCGACAGACAGACCGACAGACAGACCGACAGACAGACCGACAGACAGACCGACAGACAGACCGACAGACAGACCGACAGACAGACCGACAGACAGACTGACAGACAGACCGACAGACAGACCGACAGACAGACCGACAGACAGACTGACAGACCGACCGACAGACAGATGCACGGATATAGTCAAAATTTTGCCTCGAACGGATTTAGTACTGATCAGAAAGTTCCCGTAGGATGTTTCTTCAGAAGCGTTACAGTTTATTCTTAGTGGCACTCCGATCGAAGTATAATCGGTCCAAGGTACGGTCCGTTCCCCTACGCGTTTGTACTAGAGGTCACAACAAGTCGGGTAATTATACTTTTTTAGCGACTTAATGATTTTTGGAATACATTGATATTGTAGAAAAAAAGAAAAACAATAAAGAACTCTTAAAAATTGCTGAAAAAATAATCCATCCGATTGTTTTGGATTATTGACGCGATATGTATCAAAAGTAATTATTTTTCAATTAAAAACCATTGATCACTTACAACACAATATTATAAAAAGCCCTTTCAGACATCTGGATATCTTAGTATAGTTTGAATTTTCGCTAAAAATTGCTAAATTTAAATATTAAAAATGATTTTCTTCAAAGTCGTACTCATTTATTGCTTAGTGATTTGTTCAGAAATCTCTGCATCCAAGGTAAGCAATAGTTATAAATCATCCCTGCAATATTTTAAAGTAATTTTCTCCATTTATCAAATGTCATCCAGACGGCGAAATTTAATAAATTTGAATGTAAAAGAGCCGAAAATGAATACTATGATAGTGTTCTATGCGAACTGTGTCCATTTGGTAATGGTGCAAAAGGAATTTATATGGACATGACATTGAAAAAACCAATTGAAACTATAACGGTAAATAAAATTTTCAATAATGTAAAACAATTTTTGATAGAGTTGTTTATAAAATTTCAGATAAATGTTCAAGTGTTTAAGAAGACTCTTAATGTTTACATGCCATTCTTATTTAACATGACGCAGGACATTTGTCAGATATTAGCCGTCGAAAATCCAGGTTTCTATGAAAAAATTGCACTTGATCAAATGGCGCAATTCTCCAATTTTCGTCATCCGTGTCCAATAACTGTAAGTCATATATAGAAAAAATTTATTTTATTTTAATCATTTGAAATAGGGTGAACTATGGATAAAAAATGCGACGGTAGATCCTAAAACCTTGCCAATCGGGTCTCTTCTACCAACAGGTGAATATAAAACAACCGGAAAATTCTATATAAAAGATAAATACACTGGCGAATTCTCGATTTATTTATCTGTTGAAGATGTTATGTAGTAATAATTGAACGAGATTCGTAGAACTCTTTCGAAATACACACATTAAGAATAGAAACAGATCCTAAAAAAATATTTCTTTTATTATGTAAAAAATATAAGTTTTTTGTTCAATGTATTATAGAAAATGGAAATGTATAATAAACATAATTAATCAAGTCAGTTCAACAAAATACTTTTATTTCATAATTCCTCGAAAACAACTAATGAAAATTAGTAATTACTACTAGCGATCAAATCCGCCATTGCCAGGATAAAGTTTTCGGATGAGATAGTTTATAATAAGTTTATATACACCACAATCTTTCGAAATTAAATTAAATTCTATTAAATTTTATATTAAATTTCAATCCTCTCGAATTATTAACTACATTTTAATCAAATTTGTGTTATTTTTCAATATTTGTTTAGATTTTGATAGATTGTAATAAAAAAAGTATTACATTTAATGCCAACACCATTAAATGCGTGTATTTTTCTACGTTTTGCACTAAATTTTGATCCCATGTCGAATTCCAAACATTTTTTAATAAAATTTGAATTATTTTTCAATATTTTTTTTAAATTTCTCCTTCATTTATAATTCGCATATGGTTTGCGACATCTAAGTGTAAAAGCTAAAATGGAAGCGTTAAAAACGGAGGTTTTCAAAAAGGACTGTTGTTTTATACTTACCTTTTTCGATAAATCAAATTTTAGTAATATTAAATTTGAATAAAATTTTCAAAACAAAAATTTAAACAGCGCATTTGCATTACATTGTAATACAAAAATGCATAAAAACAATAATACGGTTACATTAAATTTTAATTAAAAAAGTATTAAAATCAACTATCTGTTTCCTAAATATCTGCTCCGACATTTAAAGATTTTGATAACCATTTGTAGGCCGATGGAGGATAAGATTATTTTTTGAACTTCCACCCCTCTCCTTCGATACCCCTCCTGTGATAACATTGAAAGCCTTGAACCGAATGGGATATGTTTTTCTGTGTTCTCCCATACAAGCATTTACCATTAAAAAGATTACCCCCTCCCCCCCTTTCCTGCTCATAAAAACATCAGTACTATCTACTAGATCTATGCACATATGAGGCTATCAGAGCAAGAGTGGACCAACCCATATGTCGAAATCGTGGATTTTTTTTTTGTGTTTGAATCACTTTTGCGAGTGAGTTTTTAGATAAAAATGTTTGGATACACAAAAGAACATTTCAACATTGAGTAAAAAAGTCCACACAATTTTTTTTTTCCAAAAATTTACAGTCAACATTAGTACAAAAGTGGAAAAGCTTCAAAAACTCGATTATGTGGCTTGGTCCGTTATTGCGCTGAAGGCCTCATATTATGATCAAATTTTCGATAATAACCCTTAATTTATGAGGTGAAAATCATGTGCGTAAATGATGAGGTGGTTTCCAATGGACTTGTTCTAATCACATACCAAATCCGTGCTTTTAACTCGGCATACAACACCATACTGTATGAAGGTATTGAAGATTTCAGAGTCACTGTGCTGAAAACATGAGAAATAGCAAAGAGAGAAAAGTCAATGTGGGTCCACTGGACCCACCTCATCAATTAAGAGTTAAATAGGTTGTGCATCAAACAAATTTTATATGCGCCAAAATCTTCCCTTTCCGCTTTCCACAACTCCTGTTTTGCTATCTCCTAAATGAAGGGATTTTGTGTACATTTTTCCCAGTTCATAACCCGCGTTTGCGTGATGGCTTTGGGTCCAACAGTTATGCTAGGGTTATTAGAGACGCGCACTGCAATGGCAGGCATATAGAATGGCACTAAAAAGGCAATTTTAGTTTTTAAAATATGTAAAAGCCGGTTTTTCCTCACCCATCACAGTACAAGTACGTGAATAGTAAGTAATACTGATTTTAATGTGTTTCAAAACAAAAATGCATAATTTTACATGCTCGCCACCAGAGTGGGCACCTTCGCTTAGAGTGTGAAATTGTGAAGGGCGTATGCTAACATGTTTCAAGTTTCTGTTTCAAATTCTCTGTCAAATAACTAGCGCAAATCGTTTAAACTATCATTTTGGCCATGTACTCGTATCTCTACATAGAAAATATAACTATATTCTACAAATCGGTTTTTTAAACTTCCTGTTATTATAAAAAAATAGCTTTAAAAACAGAAACATAAAAAAAGACAAATATTTAAATGACACAGTATCATTAATATCGTAGGCAACACCTGATAGACAGCGAAAAATGTTCAGCAAAGTGAACGATTACATTTTTTTTTTTGTGAATTTCGGTGATTGTTGATGCTGTTCATTGCCCGGAACGAATTTTGTTTCTTTAGGTATACAAGGCCTCTAACTAAAAACCAAAACTAAAATATTTGCAACCGTTCCTCAATGCTAACCACTGATTTTATGTTGGAACATTGCTAGTATTTATGTTTTCTCGGTTGTTGCTTTTCCGGATAATGGCGTTTGGAATGGGTATGCAGAGTAGACCCATTTGTGAATTGAGGTTCAAATACAAAACTCGAGAACGAAACGATTTCGGCTAGAATTGTGATGTTTTTAGCTGGGATACGATACGAGTAGCAATTAAAATAATTTGTGGCACTCACCGGAATGCGAGGCAAAATGTAACTCCATAAACACTCCGTTTTAGTCCTTTCGGTTCACATGCTCTTGAACTTTTGTGGATGATATGTATATAAGTTGAATATTCATCCTATTCTTCATATATAAATACATACATCCATTCATTATTACATGATATACCTTAACATATTATTATGTTATGCTATTAGAAATATACTCTCGTACAATTTGGGCAACATACTTATTTATTTTTGTTTATAACATATTCTTATTCTATGTATGGATACTCTTGTCTGTGACTGTGCAACCTATAAAACTCGACTCATATGATTTTTAACGTTGAAAGTCGATATAATAACACGTATATGTGGTTTGGAATTATACTATGCTTCATTTTCGGCTGTGTATGAATTTTTGTGTATTTTTTCTGCAAAAATAGCGTATGCAAGCGTGCCACCCATATTACTAGAATATATGAGGGTTCTGGTACAAGTGCCATGTTCTACTCCGGATCCATCCCATCAAAATATGAGCTGAGATTTATGATTATGTGGCCCTTAGATTTTTGCTGTTTCAGGGTTTAATCACAGCAAAAATTTTTGGGTCAAGAATATTTCTATATAACGTCGATTTGATTCGTGTGCACCATTATTATTACTTCAATTTTATGTACCAAATAACATCGAGTCTAGTAAAACTCTATTTTCCTATAGATATCTAAAAATATTATGTTTTATACATATCACTCGTATTTAGAACTGCGTATAAGAATTAGTAAATGTGAGCATAGAATATATACCGTAGTTATTCCTTACCTCAAATTTACCGGTAAAGTTATAGTGATCGTTAGAAAGTTTCGGAATTTTCTCCTAAGTATGATATACGACTAAGTTAACTATGAACATTATCCATGGACTTGAAGTACAAAATATAATACATGAATGTAAGTTAATAGTTGTATATTTTTATGATATTTATAAATGTTCGTAGTAATCAATATAAATATGAATTCATGTAGAAAAGTTTTACGCATTTAATATCTTCGTTATAATTCGTATTAATTGATTTATTATACTTTTTTCGTATTACGCTCTCATACAGCTATAAAAGATGATAAATAATTTTATTAAATGAAATTTGTGGACATGCCATACCGAGCATCTTTTATACTCGATATCCTAATTTTTATGAATGTTTTTATTAAGGAAAACGTAAATTTTTATGTTTGTTACAGGTCTATTAACAAAGTTTATTAAAAATATCATCATTTTATTAACTTTGAAGATGGGAAATGGTAATTTTTGTATGGTTTGTATCTGTAGAATTACAACACAATTAAGTAACATGTTATTATATACAATATTACCCTAACTTATTTCAATTACATTAAAAAAGCATTATTTACAATTTAAACATAAGAAAAGCTACAATTTTCTCTATATGATGACAGGCAAAATGTTTATTTAAAAAAATCGATTTGTATAGGAGAGGGGAGAAGGAGTGGTCCGATTGGATTTTAATGTATGGAATGGTTATGTAAAATTATATTTTAAAGACATTTGGTATTTACAAATTTTTCGATTCTACGCACCTTTTTTAAGAAAATAGAAAAAAAATACTCAATTTGTGTGATGGAGGGAAGGAATAGTCCAACTGGATTTGGATGTATAGACAAGTTATGTAAAATCATATTCTAAACACATTTCATCTTCATAAATTTTTCGATACGATGCCAAATTTTCGAGAAAACAGGACAAAAGTATTTCATTTGTATCGGAAAGGAGGGAAGCAGTGGTCCGATTGGATTTTGATGTATGGAGGAGTTGTGTATAATCCCATTCTAAATACCTACATTTTACTTACTTTAATTTTTCAATACCACTCACTGTTTTCGAGCAAATCGCAAAAAAAAAACTGTTTGGTTTGTATGGGGAGCGGGAAGAAATGTTCCGATTTTGGCTGTTCAAGAACTCAAGTCTGGCTTTTTACGAGAAACGTCATTATTTCAAGTTTCTAGCTCAATCCTTTCGAAAGTTGTGGTATTCACAGATGGACGGACGGATGGACAGGGGGACAGACGGGCAGAGATGCGGAAATGAAAATCATTTGTCATCCCTAACACCCTGATGTAGTTCATTTTTGTGTCCAATGATTGCTTCGATGCGTTACAAACGGCATACTAAATCTAATATACTGCTATATGATATACCATGTAGAGTATAAAAACATATCCAATATATCTGTGGCAACAAGTCATAAGGGCATAAGTCTGTTTTTAGGCTAAGCCAAATTGCTCTGTCTATTAAAGTAAATACAGATCTTTTTATCTTGATCTGAAAATCGACTTAGGCTCTTATGACTTGTTGCCACAGATATAATAGGGCTATTCACTCTTTATCGTAGTTGATCGTAAACTCGTAGAATCGTAAATAAAATCGTAGTTTTTTGACAGTTCTCGATACAAATTTTTTTACGACGAAAACTACATTCTACCACACCCGAAGGTATGGTAAAATCGTAGTTTTTGTCGTACTTCTAATAAAGTGAGGTTAAAGCATGTTTTAACCTCACTAAAATGGACATTGTAAAAGCAAGTAAATTAAAGTATTTATATGATTTAGTATAAATTAAGAGTTAAAAAATGCTTTAAACAATTTAGGTAAAGAAAATAAATAAAAGAGTCAAAAATTTACGACAAAACCCACAACCTTTAGTAAAGCGCTGCTCATGCTTCGTTGTACTTTTCCATCGTAGATGTACAGTACAATCTACGATTTTACTATCTACGATCAAGAGTGAATTGCCCCAATATATTAGAAAAACTACAATTATCAGGAGCCAATCCTCAAATACTCTATGTGAGGGCAGACACCATATAGGCAGACAGATTTTTAAGATATTTTCGAAATATTCACGATCGTCAAAATATCAAATAATAGAAAAAAAAAACCCAAAATATAATGATATGCAATTGAATTTTTTCGAGCTTATAAATAATGACGAAAACTGAAAAAAAAAACCAAATTGAATACATAAATCCAGGTTTACCTTTAATAAGAACATATTTATTTCCGCAAAAACGTAAAAAAAATTATTTGTTCGTCATTTGATTTTTCCAAAAGGGTTTATATGCCTTAAGTAATATTTAATAAAGGTAATAAATAAATATGCTACAAGCGACCAAATAAAAACATATTGAAAAAATTCCCGAATGATTTTGATATATTCAACATGTTCCCTGTATCACATACGAAAAAAGGTCATGTCAATAAAAGAAAAGAAAATTGAAAGTGGCCATAAAGATAACAAAGAAGGTATTTTCTGAAGAAATTTCTTTATGCTGTATCTAAGCATATTTGACACAAATTCCTTCACAAACTCAGATATATTGTAAGGATCCATACAGCAAAGGACAGCCAAAAAAAAAATGTCAAAGCTTATCAGATGACATTCAAACCTTACATGATCCGATGTGTGCTCGGTGTATATCAATCAAAACATCTATTTTCCCATACCAAATTGTATGTGTATTTGTTGATAAATTGTGTAGTTTAAAAGGAAAAAAATACTTATTTATATATTACGTATCAAATAAATAGGTATATGTACGACGAAATTTCACCTTTGGCATTTTTTTTCTAATTCCAAAAGGATTCTCAGGAAAACCTGTTGCGACATCATAACCGAAAAATGCCTCTGAAATAAAAAGTTTTGAGAATCGATATAACAGCGATGAATTGATTATGGCAACTATACTATTATATATACATCCGATTATATTTATATTTATACATTTATTTGTAAATCTTTACTTATAAAAATATAGGTTTTACTCGAAACTTAAATGAGTTTACATATCGCTATTCGGTTAAGAGGATTTACTAATGGACGGAATTTCGCAGAAAATTGAAACTTTCCTTAACGGTTCAATGTACTAAGATGATAAATATGGTTTCCTTATATTAGTAGATGTTTTCATTCTGAAGACCCTTACGAGAACTTTGCAATGTGATTTCCCATAGCCTTAGGATAAATAAGGAAACGATATTCACATCGATATGATTAAATTTTCACAAAATACATACATTGTTGTATACTTATATCGGGAAATTTTCAACTTTCCACAATATATTCCGAGCATTTCAATATGCGAAATTAAATGTATGAGTTGCCTTTTCAAAGTTCGATACTTTTCATGGAATTCCAACGTTCGCTGTATATTGTTGTAATTTCCGCTTGAAGAAATTACGCATTTATTACAATTTCATATTATATCGAAAACAACTAGCACAAACTTTCGTTTGAAAACCCACTTAAAATAATATTTTCGAAGAGCCTCGGGTGCTTATATGTAGGAAACTTTTCTAAAAATATTTTGGTTTCAGATTTTTTTAATTGGAAATGTTATTCTATGCATTCCAGAAGTTTACAAGAAAAGCCTTAATTGGGATTTCACATACACCTAAAAATATATAAAAACGATGTTAGCAAGGCAAATGTTTCTGCAGTAGACGATAAGAAATCCGGGAAATTGCGTACTAGAATTTAGTCGTAATTTTCATATTTAGTCGTAATTTTCATCAACAGAGGAAAATTTTCAAAAAAGAAATTTTCGCAATTACTAACCGTTCGCAAACTAGGAATTCTTAAAATCACAGATTTAAGAAATTTCTCTATAACTCATAGCAAAGGTACTCCCTCTCCGATTTGAATGATTTTTGTATTTGTTATAGATGGTCGAAAAACGTGTTTTTTTAGAGCGGCTAATTTCCACATCTAGGGAGTAATTTCGCCCGTTGAAATCACCATATTTTTTCGATTTTTGGTAAAAAAATCATAGAAAGAAGCAAAGTATCGACTCGAAACTTTACAGGAAGATGTAGATGACTAAGGAAACAATTCAAAACTGATGAAAAAAATCCTTGGCCCCAAAATTTTTCACCTCGCTCCCAAATTGGCTATTTTTCCCAAAATCCCGCAAAAAGCGTGTCCGATTTTTTTGAAATTTTGTGTCTAGACGTGGTATCCAATTCTAAAATCGACCGGTTTTTAGATATTTCGATTGAACATGTTTTAAAGGCCGAATTATTCCTTTTGTGTGATAAGATTTTGTCGACCTTCGTCGATTTCATTCAAAATTGGTAGATTTGGTAAAAAACTAAAGGTTTTTGGGGAAAAACAGTTAATTGCAGAATTAAAGATATTATTTGCTTTTCACAATAAATCGATATCTCTTACCGTTATCGAGATATTTAAGATTTCGTGAAAAAAAAATAATATTTTTATTTAAACTAATTTTTTACTCATCGGGTTATAAAGGGTCTTTCAATAAGGACATAACAATTTTGTATTTTAATAAAAACGCACCCTAAAACTTTTTTTATGATCTGGCAATACTAAAACGTCAGTCAAGGTTTACATTTTTATCATGGTGAAGTTCACGAACGAGCAACGTTTGGAAATTGTTAAAACTTACTACCGAAATTCGGATTCGGTGGCCGTAATCGTGTAATCTCTAGAAATGGGCCGGTCGAATGGCCACCTCGCTCATGCGATTTAACGCCGTTGGATTTCTTTTTATGGGGTTATGTTAAGTCGTTGGTTTATACCAACAAGCCAACAACGTTAGAGGAGCTCAGGAACAATATCGAATGCGAAATTGCCAACGTTCCGGCCGATATGTGTCGAAGAGTGGTGGAAAATTGGCTCCAAAGAATCAATCAGCAAACGTGCTCACGGTGGCCATATGAACGACATCGAATTTCATACTTAAATGTAACATTTCCACTACACCTGGAATAAATTTCAGCCCGATATCTCAATAATTCTGTGTTTTATTTAAATACAAAATTGTTATGTCCTTATTGAAAGACCCGATAAATTGTAGATTTTTAGTAAGAAAATCATGTGCTGTTCACATCAGATACATTTTCTCACATCCAAGAAATATTTATGGTGAAAGAATAAAAGTGTTTCCAATGATTTTTTTTTCTTTTTTTTGCTACTATTTGTTGCACATAATACGAAAAAGAAACTCTTTCTACGTCAAAATCCCTCAAGAAGATTAATGTTTACTTTTTTTCTAAAAGGTTGATGCCCAGTAAACCCAATTCGAATTAGACTATATTTGGGCAATTTCCAGTAATCCTACAAAGCCACAAGATTCAAAGTGCTTTACCTTTACGTACTTCAGCAAAAAATGAGATTTTTTTTTTGGGAAAATACCACATATGTAAATACAACAACGGTATCACGCGGTATTACCCTTATTATGTTCTACTACTATCGAAAAGAATAAGAAAATGTGTAACATAAGAATGCTTGTGAAAACCATAAGAATTGAATTTCATGCCTTTACTAAAAGTATCATCCCTAATTTGCCCACAGGTAACTAACTTGTAGTAAGATATCATTTAGTGTTTTCAATTCACCTTGGATTATGCTTCTTTTTTTTCTTTGTACACCTTCGCAAATCGACGAAACTTTTTGAATGAGTTCGAAGAAAAAAAAACTTCTAGTATCTCTTCCGGTTCCGTGTTGAGCTTTTTCTTGTGCTTGAAATACACATTTTATATACTCGTAAATGTAGATACAGAAACAAACTTAAGATTTAGCTGAAATGCTTGAGTGAGTGTTAGATACTTCTATCTGATACAAAGTAATCAGTACATGATAAATGACTCTTGAAGCCAAGTATTATAACATGAATAATCCCTGGCTAACTTTCCACCTAATTATCACGATTAAGAGATCTTTTGTGTACTATTATTAAGATTCCTCAATTTACTAAGTTATGTTTGTATGTTTTTGTTATACAGAATCAGTAAAAATGACTGTTGTTGTTAGTCGCACCCTTCCTATTCGTTTTCCCGTAGTTTCCAGACAAGGATACGACTCAGAGCAACAAAAGGTTATGTCATCATACAAATTTATTAAACTACGAGTATTTGTCAGAAAATTGGAATTTCAAATTGTTTTTATCATTTCCATGAAACTAGGTGTGTTGATTAAACTCTGAAATTTGTTTAGATAATGCCCGTCTCAGGAGATTTTACCCCTTAATCGATTATCATTTAGTTGTTGTGGCTTGTTGAACGCGCAGTAATTTACAGGCGAACCTGTTTATAGAAATTTTGTTAATGAAAACAGAGATACAAATACTTATGCTTGGGAATGGTGTATGCTTTCATTTTCAGAAGCCCTACAAGGGCCTATTTCGGAATATCACAGGATAGTTGAAAAATTGTGTTGTCTTCTAAAAAAAACAACATATACTGCAACAATAATTACATAAAAAATCTTGTATAAGCCATATTATTTCTAAAACAAAATGCGCCGCATGTCAATTTTTTTTTTCACTAAAAACTCAAAGCTAACCAATTTTTTTAAATAAGTTATTTCAGACAAATACGAAAAATTTTACAAGCTATGTAGTTACACTGCTACCAAATTTTGGTGATTGTCGATTTCTTAACACGTTAACTGCCACGCTAGTTTAATACAACTCGTATGTACTTCGGCGGTTGGCTTCGACTGCCACGCTAGTTTAATACAATTCGTATGTACTTCGGCGGTAGGCTTCGGCGCCGCGCGAGTTATATTTATATGATTCGCGTAGTTCGCGGAGGTCTCACAGCAGTATGTTAAAACATAGGCAGACAAACAAATACGGCATCAGGGATAATTTGGTATATTTAGCGCATCATTCTGAACATCCATTCGTATAATCAAAAAATATTTTACCAGCAGTACTTTTATTTTAAAAAAATAGCCGTTTATAAACATTTAAGCGATTAGAAACAAACATTTTAGCAACAATTTATAAATAATATCGGTTACGAAGTTATTATAATACAATTGTATGTCTAAAATTCTGGCGCGGAAGTTTGAGGTTTAACCCTCTAACCGGAAAATTTCCGAAAAAAATTCACCAAAATATGACTTTCAACTTGCGACAGACCGTAACCAAGACAACGTACAGGGCTAAATTTTTTTCCAGCATGTAAAGTGATAACTTACAAAAGTCTAACACGTTCCGGCGATTTCCGGCGATTAAAATTGTTACCCGTTATAAACAAGCGAATACCCTGAAGCCCGCCTTTATTCCGGCTAGAGGGTTAAAAAATGTTTCGAACATAATTTTCCCGCAAAGCCTTCCATGGTTGGGGAAAACTGCGAAAATTTTGATTAAAAACGTTTTTTTCTAATTCCTAAAACTTAAGATGGCAAATCGAATTCTATATTCATTTGCAGACAGAAATGTGGCATCTCAAGAGCTTATCTATTTTCATAGGAAATCTTTTCTACATTCTAGAAATGTAGCAAAGAATTTTATAAAATCAGAATTCCTATCAAACATATTTCGTATCTTACGCCATTTTCATATTTTTCAGGAAGAATTCAGTAGTCGAAAGTAATATCAGTAAACTATGTCATGAAAAGGTCAAAATTTCACAAAAATTCTTCAAAAATTGAGGTATGTTACAATTAAGCAGTGCATTTACAAACTCCACTGTATTTTAAAACATATATATACAAAAATCGTTAGTAATTCAAAATGTCTCAGCCAATGATGAAAGTTATTTCATATTTGCAACAAGTAATGACACTAATTTATACTAACGTCAGGGCCTGTATATCCGCAATCGTCCTATTAAGGGTGTGATTATGGATATTAATAACACTGTTTGCTGCATTAAATATTTAACCATGTTATCTTAACATTCTTCTATCTTCACACTCGTTCACTTCGTCCAATATTCGTATCGCGATGGTGACTTCGTACTTGTGCTACCGATACCATCGTTACCCGAACGTCTTCTTTCATTAGACTAACAGCTATAAGATGGCACCATTCGATTACCATCCCCACAGCAACCATCTTCTTTTTTTTACACCATCATGGTAGAAAATTCTTGTCTTTTTCTTGATTTTCGTACATAACACTCGAAATTAGCTTTTTGTGCCTTTGGAAGAATAGTCAATCGAAATCGGAATTCAGACAATCCTCAAGGGTATAAAACATTTCTCCACCTCTACACCTACGACCGATGATTCGCATATACATTTTGATGGCATACTTTTTGCCCTTCAGCTAATATCGACGCACACCTGAGCCCTTGCTATGATTTCAATATATACTGGTTAAAATTGTGAGTACCATAGATTATATTATCCTACCGATATCATAGTATAATTCACTATATTACATTTCACTATAGACATTTTCAGGGTAGTTGCGCCTCACATTGCCAGCTATAGAATCTAAAGATAAGATACAGATCTATAGAAATACAAATAACTTCCACACCTACTTGATCTACCTGAAGTGAAGCGATTGGGGTTCAGTGAACGATTGGTTGGCTATATGGATTTTACAAGAACAAGAAACCTTTTCTGGTAAAATTGTTAGACAGATATGGTTAGGCGGCCTTTCTACAGAAGTAGATAAATTGCCTAAAGAGATTCTATTAAACGCACACATGAATATTAATGGCACGCCATGAAGCTCATTGAAGGGTGCACAAGGGAGAGACTCATTCAACCGTAACCGAAGAAGAAATTTCGGCAAAACAACCAAATTATGTCGAAAGCAAATAAATAAATCCTTAATTTGAGGCTGTTTCTCTTCTACCAAAAAACCAAAAACCAGATACAAAAAGACAAAAATTTCGTATACTATGTACGAAAGGTAGAAGAATCGGAATGAAATGGAAATAAAGTCCCTGAAGTGAAATGTATATGCATGATTGTATTCAATTTATATAGGTACAAATTAAGGATATACGAGTATATCTCCATACAATCGTATAATGTATGTGAATAGGTATATATCAGCATCTCGTATAAAGGCTGCTTTACATTTTACATGATATAATCTCTATCTGATCTCTACCGAGGTGTATTGAAGAGCTCCGGATCGTTCGGTAACTGATTGTCTATAGAGTTCTGGGAAAAGTGAAAGTGAAAGTGAAAGTGAAGAGTGTGATGAAGTTGAAATCACATCCATGTGATTTGACATCAATGTTGTACACTGATTACGTGTAGAATTTTTTCCGCTTTCATTTGACATCAATTTTATCTTTTTTTTTTACTTTTATTTTTTGCGAAAGACTGATTGTGTGAAAGGGAAATAAATTTAAGGAAACTGAAATAAAAAAAAAGGAAAGTTTTCTTTAGTATATCTAAGAATATATCAAAATACGAAACAGTATAAAAGTAGCAAGCGCAACAATAATTTCACCATGAATTAGGTTTAAGATGTGTACATGTCGACAACATAAAGCTCCTTAAAGCTTTAGCATGTTAAAATGTACATTTATTACTTGGTATTCTCACCCCATTGTGGAGCATTCGCATCATCCCTGGCCTTTTTACGTTTTTTTTTTTGTTGGTTACGTTGAGACTCCGTAGAAAATTACCGAGAAAGTAATTTAAATTTCAAAATGGAAGTCTTTAAAGAGATTCATGCTATTAGCCAAAAATCAAATTAGATCATTACCATTTAAGTGGTTTTGTCATTCGTTTTGAATTCGGAATTAGATAACAAGAGCAGAATGTTGAGAACAAATTGATACTGATTGGGATTTCAATACAAATAAATCCATATCACTGAATAAAGTCAGATAAATGTACATTACATCCGGTGTATGAACTTTGAATTTTAAAAACTCTTTATATGCTGAGTTTAAAAATTCAAAGTACATACAGGAATTAATCGCATAATCACATGTCTTTGAAGTTTGCAAATAGAAATTGTAATGGAAATTTCAAGTGGAAATAAATAATCTTATTTGATTTTGATGTATGGAAATATCATGTGAAATGTTACTCTAAACATCTGACATTCACAAAATATCAGTTGTGATCAACACAAAGCTTTCCCCTGCAATATTTAGTTTCAGAAAAAAATGTGTGAAAATAATATTTTTTCAAATATCTAGAGAACCGTTAAAGATACGTAAAAACCGTTGTAGGAATTTGGTTGCATACATTTTTCCTCAAAAGCGCATAGTTTTCGAGAAATTTTCAAAAAAATGTGTTTTTCAAAAAAAAAAACTGGGAGGTATGGGAGGTACTTATTATTGCTAACGTAACTTTTCTGAAAGTTGATAAAAAAATACGATTCAAGTAAAACTCAATTACAAAAAATTTCAAGTCGGTAGCTCCCCGCGTTCACGGACAGACCGACAGGCTGACAAACAGATCCACGAACATATTGATAATTTTGCCTGAAACGGATTTCGTACTAATCAGAAAGTTTTTATCTGCTTCCGCTCTTGAGTCAATCTCCATCATGAATACAAAACTTTCCCTGTATAGCAGAGGAAAGTAATTAGAATTTTTCTAAAAACCTATTTTTTTAGGGTAAGCCCAATTCAGACTAAAGCCCAATTCAAACTAAAGCCCAGTTCAGACTAAAGCCCAATTCAGACTAAAGCCTAATTCAGACTAAAGCCCAACTCAGACTAAAGCCCAATTCAGACTAAATTCCAATTCAGACTAAAGCCCAATTCAGACTAAAGCCCAATTCAGACTAAAGCCCAATTCAGACTAAAGCCCAATTCAGACTAAAGAACAATTCAGACTAAAGCCCAATTCAGGGTATCGATTGTGATTATTATGTCCAGCTTTTCGACAATTTTTTTCTCTTAATCTCTTAGTCCTCTTTACCTGCCTCTCTTCCAACCATCTCTTCCATTTACAGAAAAAAATATAGTGACCCTAATTTTTTAAAAAACTTTTTTTTGGAATTTCCAATAAAATGTTGCCATAAAATATTTGCTCAGTCCTTTGAAGTATGAAAATGAATACTTAAACGGTCAATTAATTTCCATCCGTAAAACTCTTACTTTTTAGAGGAATATGAAAGAACACACAAACATATCCAATTTTTTAAATTAAACATTTTAGTTAATGTTTAGACTCGAGAGACTGAAAGTTTTTTAACCGAATCGGTAAGCTTTCTAAAAATAATTTTTATTGAAATAAAAATTTTCGAATTAAAACCTTTTCCAAATGTAGGTTTGAACTCAACTATATACAAAGCTATGCTTTCTAATTTGAATCAGAAATATCTAGAACATTAAATTGCCAAATTAATCTTGTTACGAAAAGCTTTCTACATTCATGAACATTATGAAAATTAATAATTTAGGATTTAGAAGGAAAAAAAACCATAAGAAAAGCTACAATTGCCAGGGAGAAATCGTTAAATACTCTATATGAGGACAGACAATTTTTATTTAAATTTATTTTTATAGAGGAGGTATTTGTATGGAAGACTTATGTAAAATCATATTTTAAACACATTTTACCTTTATAAATTTTCCGACGTGACCAACCGTTTTCGAGAAAATTGCAAAAACTGTTTAGTTAGTACGGGAGAGGGAATGGTTAGATTTTGCGCATCGAAGAATTTACCCTTGCTGTTGACGAGAAACGCAACTGTCAAAAATTTCAAGTTTCTAGCTCAATTCTCTCGAAAGTTAAGGTGTGCCCGGACTGGGACGGACAGACAGGCGGACGGAGACAGACGGACGGAGACAGACGGTCGGAGACAGACGGACGAAGACAGACGGACGGAGACAGACGGACGGACATGTGGAAATCAAAATCTTTTGTCATTTTTGTGCATATCCAAAAATGCGATAGGTTTTCGACTGTGCTTAATGAATTAACATTTGTTTTGCAAAAACAAAAAAAGCTTCATGACTGATAAAGACAAAAAAAAACAAATATTAATATTTTATCGTATCAAACACCCTGATGGAATTTATTTTTACTTCCACCGATTAGTTCGAAGTGTTACAAACGGTTTACTAAATCTAATATATTACTATTTATATGGATCTCAATATAGAGTATAAACATTACAATTTGCTAAAAACGAGTAAATACAAATTTATCTTCCACAATAAAATCACCTTTGTCACAGTAAAGAATTAATTTTTTTACAAAAATTCACTGCATTAGTTTATAGTAATTTCCGTCAAATCTCACTACTATCTCTAGTATTTTAATGTAACTCATTTGAAGGGCCAAACTTAATCCCATCATGTTAAATTTCGTACATCATATAGCGTTATAAAATAACGAACAAAATTTGCCACTCGCAAATTCGCTATAATTTGAGTAAACCCTACCAAAAGTTTGGGAAATGTGGGAAGGATTCACGATAAATTTTCAATTTGCCACTCACAAATCTATTATAGGATGACTTTGCGAGACTGAAGCCAAACCCAATTGCATGGAACCAACTCCAGATTCTACATCTTCATCCTTAGCATCTTCATCCTATGCGTCTCCATTCCGCTGAACGCTTTCAAAACCGGATTTCCTTTTTCACTCCATGGGCGGACATTGGTCCAATCTCTGGCATCCGCATGTCTGTCGCAAATGGAATTTATCTTCTAATGCTAAGTGACTCGTGAGCTTAATCATATTTTAAAAATGTCACATCCGGATAAAAAGGTTCAGGCATAAGTATGATGGTTGCTATGGATGCGAATATACTGGAGATCCTCGCTACATAATGTGAACACGAAATAAATGAATGTGCCGCTGATTTGCAATATTTTAAAGGTTGGCATAACTTTATGTCATATATACGTCTCAAGTTGTTGCTTACTTATTGTTCTTTGTTATGTCAATTTTTTCTTAGGTTTTAATTAAAATAAGAACACTTTTGAGACTTGTCCCCTTCAATGATGAAAAGGCTCCCCTTAAAAATCTTTATGGGAAACTCTCTTTAAACGATATAACAAGTGCCACTTGCACATTGAAATTGGTGTCAAGAGGAATATAAAATTTTGTCTGCTTTATTCTTTTGTTATCAACAAACACGAAATAATGACTGAAAGTAAACATTTTTATTTTATGTACTTGAAATAAAATCTGTGTTGCACATAATAAATATATGTTTAGCTCATTACTACGATGAATTTGATTCTGGCATTGAAAATATAAACTAGATAAACTAACTCGTAATAACTATGTATATGCAAAATTTCAAAGAAATCAGCGATTGAGTAATCGTTTCTACGGATTTTGGAAACAATGTTTCGAAAAAATCGAGATTAAAGTGGCAAGTAATATCACATGTGCTTCAAATCCGGCCGCACACATGATTTTAAAGACCGTGAAGTTATTTCTAATCAACATTATGCGAAATAAAAGTCGAAAAGTTCTACTTTAAGAATATACGATTTCTCCAAAGTTTTCTGATAGTAAGAAATTCGAACTTTCCTAAAATTGCAACTTTTTTTATAAAATTGTTAACTATTGTACTTTTCTTTTTCAGATTTACAAAAATGACAAGAAAGAAAAAATCATTTCATGAATGGTTTAACCTGCTGGCAATCACGTGGATACTTATTTCATATATTTGTTTAAAAGGTAAATATTAGAAAATATTTAAAAGTAATTTGAAATCTGAATAACTATTACTGAGCCATGAAATTTTACAAGAATGTTTGGTCCTGGAGTGGGACGATCCTATCCACTTTTGGTAAAAACCCAAAGTAACCAAAACGGCAACTTTTTAAAAATCGCATTTTCGTTTTTTTTTTTTTTGGAAATGCAGTTTTGTCTTTTACTCTTATCCACTATCATTTACCGTTATTGAGACATTTTCATTAAAAGCAAAAAGTATATATTTTTGCGGATTGCTTGGAAAATAATGGTTTTTCGGAAAAAAACAGGTTAGTGGGCAAGACCGCAAGGCTATTTTACATGGTATCTTATGGGAGACAAATAACCCGTTTTCTCAAGACCCACTTATCGTAACTTATCAAATTTTGCAAACCAAATTACATATTTTTAGCTGTTTGTTTTTTTATTCTGATAAAAACTGTTATCTACACTCTCGAAAAAATGGACTCGATTACGCACCGAAAGGGAGTTTGAGGGAGTCCATCACCTATTGGAGAAAATCGAGCACCGGGCTAGGAGTTCACAACAATTCCTTATGGGTGTTAATTTTTAATAATTTTTCGGTGTTAAACCAATTTATTACCAAGAAAAAAAACCTCACAAACTCTCTTTTTTTTGCAAGCATTTGAGATGTTTTGAGTTTTTTTTCGTGTTTCCAAAGTTAATATTACTTGTTAAAAACTTTTCTTGCATGTCTCTCTGCCGGGACTCGAACACGGGACCTCTCGAATCGTAAACCATTTGCCTTCCCAATAGGCTGTTGAAGCCAATTGGCAAGCCTCTTCTAAACGTGAACACCCTTTACAATTAAATAACTCCTAAAAGGAGTTGTAGTGAATTTTTGACTCCTTTTCGGAGTTCATTTAAAATTTAGGTCAAAACGGTGTTAAATTGAATATTTAGCTCCGTAAAATAAAAATTTAAAAATAACTCCGCGCTACGGTGTTAAACTTTTAGCTATGTTTTCAGGCGGAGTTAATTCGTCCCCGGATTTTTTCGAGAGTGTACAGACCATGTGAAACTTTTTTGTTATTATGTGTGATAATTCTTGACGGTCTACATTCCATATTTTAAAAACTGGCGGGAGTTTTACATTTCTAGTTCTGACAGTTATGTTAGCGAGCGTTGCCATCTCCAAATAAAAAAATTTGACAATATAGGTAACTCTTACCTATGACAATATATCGGGTCTTTCAATAAGGACATAACAATTTTGTATTTAAATAAAACACAGAATAATTGAGATATCGGGCTGAAATTTATTCCAGGTGTAGTGGACATGTTACATTTAAGTATGAAATTCGATGTCGTTCATATGGCCACCG
The DNA here is from genome assembly GCA_964034945.1 of Chrysopilus asiliformis. Taxonomy (NCBI): domain Eukaryota; kingdom Metazoa; phylum Arthropoda; class Insecta; order Diptera; family Rhagionidae; genus Chrysopilus; species Chrysopilus asiliformis. Next base: position 6,992,451 of record OZ035961.1, read on the forward strand.
CTAGCATTGCACTGATTGATTCTTTGGAGCCAATGTTCCACCACTCTTCCACACATATCGGCCGGGACGTTGGCAATTTCGCGTTTGATATTGTTCCTGAGCTCCTCTAATGTTGTTGGCTTGTTGGCATAAACCAACGACTTAACATAACCACATAAAATGAAATCCAACGGCGTTAAATCGCATGAGCGAAGTGGCCATTCGACCGGACCATTTCTCGAGATTACACGATTACCGAACTTCTCCTTCAATAGATCAATTGTTTGATCAGCTGTGTGGCATTGCTCGTTCGTGAACTTCATCATGATAAAAATGTAAACCTTGACTGACGTTTTAGCATTGCCAGATCATAAAAAAAGTTTTAGGGTGCGTGTAACTTTTCAGGAGACGCTAAAAACAAAGAAGTTATTTCTCAAAAGGTTTTCTTCACAGTAATTTTATAAATAATTTTATAATCAAATCAAATTATTTTAAATTGGAAAGTAATGTGTGGCGATTGGTGGATAAGAACAGAATCGGGCGAGGGGACCGGTAACTGTTGTAGGTGGGTCGGGTCACCGAGCAGCTTAACGAATATTAGAAGAACTTCTAGTTGCCATAGAGATGTACGGTTTGTTACATTCTATGGGGTAATTCGTGTATAATAAGAAAAAAAATTTAAAAAAATCCTTTTCCTTTTTAAAAAAAAATCCTTTTTTTTATTTTTTTTTCGGGCTTAAAGGAAGAATAAAAGATATTCAAATTTTCTATTGTATCTTATTATAAATCAATATATTTTACACTTATCGTGATATTTCCGATTGTGTAAAATAAAAGTTTTATTCGTAAATCATGTACAAATCTAGATTTTGTGTAAGAAAGTCATGTACTGTTCATATCAGATATTTTTTTCAAAATTACCATACTTGTATAACAACTCCCACTCAGTCGACTTTTAATTTTCACACATTAATAAATTCAAATTTTAATAATTGGATCCCATTATGATGTTGTTTTCATCTGACACACTGTATAGTGTATCTATATATAATTTTTAACTGTAATTATCATTGAACACCTTTCAATTTTGATTACAAATAGTACTTGTAATTAATTATAACTTAATGTCTTTTACATAAAATCCTACCAATAACAGTATCCTGTGGCCAATTAAACCGACTCGGAAACACAGATAAAAATATCCGCCATCAAGAAACGAATGAAAAAAAAACATATACACACAAACACAAAAAAAATGAATTATATTAATGGAAATTGTGTATTAACGAGTAGGTAATTACATTTTCATTTAGTTCCTCTCAAATACCTTTCCCATACATATGCGTCGATATTAATTTTTAGTCGACTTTATTTTATTTATCGAAACAACTCCCTGCGGGTTCTGATAAATTAAAATCCACTGAAACCTCAGTAGGATTTCATATAACGATCATCTGGTATGAGGGAAATTGTACTATGATAATGACTTTATTTTATAAAAAAAATAGTAACATAAACAATGAGTCGTCTGCATGTGACACAAACACATTATTCTGATACATAAATACCTTCGATGTGTTTATGCTATGAATTGTTTTAAAATTGTAAAAAGGTATACAAAAATACCAGTAAATAATTCATAATATCAGGACTAACAAAATATCAATAATGCGTTTAATCACATTTTTATAAACACAGCAAGATTTTGAAAAACCACATTTTCACTAAAAATAAAAATCATTATTTGTAATTAATTGACAGATATTTTTCCATAGATAATTCTGTTTATAATTAAAATATTTGTTTTTGTTGCTCGCTTCGATGATAAATTTATCATTAATTCGTCATTTGAGAATTATAACATATTGGGAAAATGGGAATTGTTAATGAATTTCCATAAATTATTTTATATACTCGTATAATGAATAATTATGCGGAAACATCTTTAATTATTGTAATAAAAATCATAAAATGTACACAGCAGAGGTGGCTCTGATTATTTGAAATTTTATTTATGTATTTTTACCTTTCTTACTATAGCAAAGGTATTAAAATCACTCTAGAAACCGATATTAAAACAAAGCCCCGCACTTTCCAGGAACATATACCTATCGACCAAGCTCGATTAGCCAGCAACATGTGACATATATATATACCAACGAACACACACAAACTCACTGTATGCGTGTGTGTGCGTGTGTTCGTACGTACGCAATGTAACAAGTATTGTAAGATTGACTTCTACCAGTAAACCTAACCCGATATTAACTCGGTTTTGGCATTCGAAAGATGTTATCGTGCTTTGAAACCCTAAGGAACGGGATTTTGGAAAATACGCGAGAAAATCGCAAAAGTATTTTCCATAGGTGGTGAGACGTGGTTAGCTGGAATTTTGATGTATGGCAGAGTTATGTAGAATCATATTCTGAGCACTTTTTGTCCAAACAAATTTTTCGAAAAAATCAGCCGTTTTTGAAAAAAATTGCAAAAACTTTGTACATTTGTATGCGATGAGGTGGGAAGGGGGGGGGCGGGTGAGAAAAGGGGTTTTTCCCATTTTCGGAAAAGATTTTTCTATTTTGAATAAAAGCCAGTTCTTTTCCAAATTTCAACTTTCTACTTCAATTAATTCTCAAGTTTTCAAATGTTATTGTATAAAAACTTTCAACATTGTGCCCACTTTTACTAATTTAATTATGTAAGAAAGGTATCATCTCACCGTAAAGCCCAATTCAGACTTGCGATTACGATTACGATTACGATTACGATTACGATTACGATTACGATTACGATTACGATTACGATTACGATTACGATTACGATTACGATTACGATTACGATTACGATTACGATTACGATTGCGATTACGATTACGATTGCGATTACGATTGCGATTACGATTGCGATTACGATTGGGGCTTTTCGACGAATGAGAAAACTTTCAACGATAGAGGTATAAAAGCTTTGCTTTCATTGGTTGAGGAAGCTCAATCGCAGTCGTAATTGCAATCGTTAGTCTGAATTGGGCTTTTGAGTAGATTAAGCTTTGTATTTATATTTACGTATAGATTTAAGAAAACGGGAAAAAATTCAAAAATCACTTTTTCAATTACTTTTGACAAAATCGCGTTTTTCTAACAGGACCTTCACGAATTTCCCCGACGGTAAAACCCAGCGTAATCCCTTATGTGCAGTTATCCGAGGATTAGTGTATGTGATTCTGATATATGTGTGCATATTTGTGAAACATGTGTGAATATTTTGTTGTTGTTTTGTATTTATATACTCTATATAAATAAAAAACAACAACAAAATATGCACACAATATTTTTCACATTTTTTACGCAAAAGCAAGCTAGAACCTTATTCTAGTTCTTAGCGTTTTCTTTTCTTAAAAGTGAAAATATACTTTCTTACAAAGTCAGAAACAATATAAACAATCAATACTTTTCAATAAAGTTGAAGTGATGAACAAATTTGGAACTTAATTAAGTTGCTTTTTTCTCAATTATTATATTTAAATCTGAATGGAAATATTTTATTTTGAATATAATACTTTTCTGAGTGAGAAAATAATACTTTTCTGAGTACAGATTTAGAATGAACTTTCCAAGAATATTATTCGGTGATATTTCTTTTTCGGTGATATTTCTCAAGAGATTCTAAATATACTCATCGTATACGAACGTCTATCAAATATAATCAGGTTTTTTCTTTGTTTAAAACATGTATAGGAAAGTAAAAATAGAAAACTAAATCAAATCATTTAAATAAAACACAGCTTAATCCACCTAACGGTAAGATAATCCCTTTCTTACATAATCAGACTTCATATGATGAATATAATTGGTTATAATGTCAAATTTTTTTTTTTTTCAAAAACATTAAATAACTCGAGAAGTTGAATGTTTCTAGTCTAGTCATTGATATTTTGCAAAAGAAAAAGTCTCTTTATTGGGCCACACAGTAGCCAGAAATCATAGAACACATGATTCGAAAAGACCGCCATTTGATTTAACACCAGCCCTCCAACGATGGAATCAACAGGACTGCAAAATACGGGCTCGATCTATTGGAAAGTTGTTCAACTGGGGTTAGGTTCCTTCTTCAAGAATTCAATGTTGGCGCGTGTTTTTTAGCACACCATATTCTCTAAAACAGATCATAGTTTATAATCCGACAAGTTGAGTTTTGAACTTCCGGAGAGCCACTCTTCACTTCCGACGCAATCATGAATTTGATTTTGAAGCAATTTTTGTGGTCATTTGGCTTTATGAGCCAGAACTGAATCCTGTTGAAAATTCCACTCCCCATTTTTGAATAAGTTTCCGTTTAAATGCTTCATACATTTTAAACAGTTTCTTGAGCAACACTCTTTTTGAAGTGATGTTAATACCTTTCTTATATGCAAAAGAGGTAGAAACAACAATTAAGTAATGGTGTTCTAAAAATGTTGTGTGTGTGTGTATATGTTTTTTTTAAGATAATTGTCAAAAAAAGCAATTCATTTCAAGAATGTTGTACTAATAGCCACCTGCTGATAGAGACGTTAAGATAAATTGTGCTGTCTGAAACACGATAACTTCAAAAAAAAATCATAATTATGAATGAGATTTGTGTGCGTAATTTGTATACTCGTATTTATCATATATTAATACATTATTTAATAGGCGACTCTACACGGTTAAAATTATTGGACCAACTTTTTTTTAATAGTTTGAATCCTGCTGAAAATTCCACCCTCCCTTTGTGAAAAAGTTTTCGTTTTTTAAATATTTTTTCTATTAAATTTCAATATTCTCAAATTATCAACTAGTAATTTTTAAAAAAAATGTATTACTTTTCAATATTTTTAAAATTACTCTGTCAGTTACAATTTGCATATGATCTGCGACATCCGTGTATATAAGACAAAAGTAAAGTACTCGTATTAAAAAACGAAAGTTTTAAAAAAGCTTTTGAAGGCGAAATGTGTTTAGAATAGGGTTTTACATAACTCATCCATACATCAAAATCCAATGGGACCACTGTTTCCCCCTCTCCCATACAAATGCGATACTTGTTTGCAGTTTTCTCGACAACGGTGAGTCGTATTAAAAAATTTATAAATGTAAAATTTGTTTAAAATAGATTTTACATAACCGTTCCAAACATTAAAATCCAATCCAGATCGCTCCTTTCCTCCTCTTCTATACAAATGGATTTATAGAGTATTTGACGATTGGCCCCTAGCATTTGTAGCTTTATTATATTCAATACTTTCCTTTTTCAATAAGTTAAATTTAAAAAAAATGAACTTGAATATAAATAGTGTTTTGAAAAAATAGCGCAATTGCATTACATCCTCTAATAGGAAAATGTATTAAAAAATATTCTTTTTTATTAAAAAATAAAAAAGTATTAAAATCAGTACTTATATCGATTAGATTTAAAAAATAATAGTTTAACACGAGATTAAATTTTAATATTTTTTCAATGTATTAAAAGGTATACAATACCAAAAAGATTAAAATTTAGAACAAAATTTTTTTGCCGTGTAATTGTATATGAAAGAAACTCTTTTCTAAGGATCATTTTCTTACCTAGAAGTCAACGTCCTTGAAATTTGGTAATTAGGGGATGCCAGAATGGAGCATATTTCTTATTTGTTACTGAAAATCGTTTGTTTCGTTCAATCATCTCTGCAAGGGGAGTCTCATGTCAGTGATAAATGATCCTTTTGTTTATTAAGTGCTCGAAGATTATGGATATAAATTACATACAATATGACTTTACATACTTGAGCATTAGTAAGGGATTCGCAATATATTATTATCTATGAAATTAATGTAAGCCTGCAAAATCCAATTTTTGACTTTCTAATGTTCTGAATATTTTAAGATTCAGATTTATTACAGAGAGGGGAGTATCTATTTTTAAACGATATACAAGCCCTGCCAAAAAAAAAATAGAGAGAAATATTCTTTCTCCACGATAAGCTTTAATTTATTTTGAAACTTCATTTTAATAAGTTTAGCTTCAAATATATAATATTTTATTTAAAATAGATTTATTTTATAAAGTTTTGAAAAAAATGTTTCATAGAAAGCGTCATATAATTAGTTAATAACCAACGAAGTAAAAATAAACCAAACAACAGCTTCTTAAATTATCTATGTTTTCTGAGAAATCAAAGATTAAAAATCACAAAGCACTGAAAGTTGAAATTTATAAATTCTAAGAAGCAATCCTCTAAATAATCATATTGATGTACTTGTACTCTTATTGATCTTATATAACGTGGGAAAACTTTCATCATATTCTACGAAATTCTTAAATAAAACAAATCTAAAGATGAGCATTGAAATATGTTCAAACGTCGTGAAACTTTGAAATTGTCCAAGGAAAAGTCATTATTTGTAAAAGTTGTCGTCATTTAGACGTAATCGGCTTTAAATAAATTTTGGTTTTACACGTATCAGATTCAGCGCAAAAGCTCGAAAAATTTGGCGCCTCACTCAATTACTATGTGATGGAATTGCCTCATAGAATATTCGTACTTTACATTTTACTTTCATCTTCGCAACTAAAGAAGGATAGTTTTTATACCCGTATGGTGAAACCAAAGGGTATATTAGATTTGCCTTACCGTTTGTAACGCCAAGATCCCGTCATCACACACAAAAATGAATTACACCAGTGTGTTTAGAATGATAAAAAAAAGTTGAATTTAGCATGTCCGTCCGTCCGTCTGTCCGTCCGTCTGTCTTTGGCGCGGATTGCGGGCGCACGGATTGAGCTAAAGACTTGAAATTTTGCACAGATTCGTTTTTCGTAAAATGCGAGGCTAAGTTCGTTAATGGACAAAAATGGACCATTAGGGGGGGTACCCCCCATACGAACGAAAAATTTTTGTTCTGAATATCTCAAAAACGGTAAAATTTATCAAAAAAGACCAAGAACAAAAGTTATTTAGGATATGATTCTACATAAAACTCCCATACATCAAAATCCGATTGGAATAAATTTTAAAAAATCTTATTGGAAAATTTGACTTCAAAGTGGAATTTTGATACAACTGTTCGCTGTTCACTTAAATCACCATACGAGTTTTCAATAATTGCCAGATTGGCAATTATAGCTTTTGTTATGTTTTTCAATACCCCCGACCGACGCACAAAATACTTTTTTGAAATTACTTTGCGAAGGACTTTGAGAAAAGCATTTCCAAAATAGTTTCTTTAAACACTTTTTTAATTCACTATTGTCACAGAATTTGAAGCTGTGATTCGCACCAGAGTCGAATCGGTTTATTTAATTTTTACATAATTTATACAAAGAACTATTGATTTGCAATTTAAAATCTTTCAATTGAAAACATATTTAAGAAATCGGAAAAACGAATCGACTTTCATATCTAGAAACTATGTGCGAATCGACTTTCATAGAAATTATTTTACATAACTTATCTATACATTAAAATCCAGTTGGATCACTACTTCCCCCTCCCGCATACAAATTGAACACTTTTTCCCTGTTTTCTCGAAAACTGTGCATCGTATCGAAAAATTTATAAAGATGAAATGTGTTTAGAATATGATTTTATATAACTATTCGATACATTAAAATCAAATCGGACCACTCCTTTCCCCCTCTCCTATACAAATGGATTTTTTAAATAAATATTTTGTCTGTCGTCATATAGCGTATTTGACGATTGGCCCCCTGGCAATTGTAGCTTTTCTTATGTTTTCATAATATTTTCAATAAAATCGCAATTCTATTGCAAACATTTTCACCAGTACAGTCAATCGACTGTAATATCATTTTGGACGCAATTTTTGAGGGACTTAACTAACCTACAGGTTAAAAATATTCCGAATTTGTCGGAAGAAACCCAAAAAATTCAATAGAAATTCGCGTGCACACCATTTCTAATGGAATTATAAAAAAATTCTAATGAATGATATTCAGTCGAATTTCAGTCGACTTAATACCACAACAAAAATTTTAGTATTCCCTTTTTCGAAATACGTACGGTACGAAAATAAAATATTCCACTTCATCATTTTTTTTTTCTTTTGGTCAGCTCAGGAGCTTCACTTTAATCAAACGATGAAATGTTTTAGAGAGAAAACCACCTACAAGAATATTATTTTGTTGAAATCCCCAAGGAAATGCCACTTTACTCTTTTTATTTTTATTTTATTTTTTTACCTTGACTTTTTATTTATTATTTTTTTTCATTTGGTTTTCATCATTTTTTCCTTTTATTTTTGAGTTATTCGAATACATTCAAACACGAAAACCTGCAGAGTGATAGCATTTGGAAAATATTCATTATACAGAAGTTACGTATGTACGTATAAAAATGATAAAAAAAAATACCTTTTCTGACCTAAAAAGGTTCTTTTTGTTGCCACTCTTTAGATTCATTAAGAACCTTTTCTCTGTAGTTCACCATAGATATTTTATGGAACATATATAGGTAGTCATTTTCCAAACATTGGCAGTGGTGTTACCTAAAATGTTATACATTTATATATATCGCTAGTGAAGAGGGACAAAAAGTTAAAATTTTAATTAATATTCTTAAAGTCGCTCAACATTTTAATTAAGCTAATTGCGTGCACTGAAGTCACGTAGCATTCTCTACTAAAGTCGACTATACTTGCTCAAAAAGTCTATTTTACCAACCTAAATGTTCATTTTTGTTTTACACTTCTGTTGGTCGGTTTTGTCGTCCTTCATGCTTCACCATATTCCCCCTTGTTTTTTTTTTTTTTTTTTTTTTTTTTTTTATTAAACACTTCAATAGCTTACAATTCATATGGAACCACAAAAGCTATGTTTAAAATTGGGAAAACTTCAAAAATTTAGAGAAAAAATAAAAATAGTACTTTATAAATTAATAGAATTTAGAAGCAGTATGAAATTAAGAAAAAATTAAATTAAATATTAAAGAAAATTTAAGAATTGGAAATAATAAGAATATTTTAGGGCTAAGGACTAGGCTAAAAGATAGAAAGAGAAAAAGAATATATATATTAAGTTATACTATGGATTAGTTGCATTTATGGCAAGACTGAGGTATTATTGATTATTCTCATTATCTGTTTTTTAAGAGGCATTTGTTCAACACTAAAGAGATCAATGTCCATGAATATTTTATTGTGTCTATCTTGAGATCTCATTATTGGTGATTTAAATAAAAGATTTGTGCGATGTATTGGAATTCGGAAAGTCTGTCCTAAACCTTGTCTTATGGGCCTTGCATTGACTTGCAGGTTAATTCTTTGCAATAATTCTGAAACTTCAACTTTACATGTAATAACATTATAAAGGAAAACCTCATCCAACATGCACCTTCTTTGCCACAATGAGACCATGTTTAAAGTTTCAAGTCTATGTGGATATTCAGCATATTCTCGATGTGTTCTAAAATAGAGTCTGCGTGTAAATTTTTTTTGAATTAGTTCTAATTTTGTCTCATAAACTTTGTATATTGGATTAAATATCACAGTTGCATATTCTACTACACTTCTAATATTCGCGTTATACAAGACCAAAAGACTTTTGAGATTTTTGAATTTTTTAGTAACTCTTAGTATGAATCCCAAAGATCTACTCGATTTTCGAAATATATACGAAATGTGACTATCAAAGAGTAATTTTGAGTCAAATATAATTCCCAGATCTTTATGTTGGCTTACTCGCTCTATACATTCGCTTTTTAAGACATAATCAAAATAAATAGACTCAAATTTTCTTGTAAATGACATTACTTTACATTTACTGACGTTAAGTTTTAATTTGTTTTGTTCACACCATATCGATAGTATTTCTAAGTCCCGTTGAAGTTGTATACAGTCTCTTACAGTGTTAATTACGTTAAAAATTTTCAAATCATCCGCATATAAAAGACATTTGCTAGATATTAAACTTGGGATATCATTGACGTATAAAGCAAATAGTATTGGACCGAGTAGAGAGCCCTGAGGTACACCCGAGGTTGGAACTATTTTCTTAGAGCACGATCCATTTATAGAGACTATTTGTTGTCTATTTTTTAGATATGAAGAGAACCAATTTATTAAGCCACTGACAAAGCCATATTGTCTCATTTTTATTAAGAGAAGTTTGTGATTAATAGTATCGAATGCTTTCGAAAAATCCGTGTATACTGAATCTACTTGTCTGTTTTCATCTAAGGCTTGAGCTATATAGTCAGTAAAAATCGCTAAATTTGAGACCGTAGATCTTTTGGGTATAAAACCATGTTGGACAGAGCTAATAATTGGCTTTATGTCAAATAGTAGAGTCTCATATACGGCTCGTTCAAAAATGAGTGATAAGGAGTTTAAAATGGATATCGGTCTATAATTTTTTATATCTGTTTTTTCTCCTGCTTTGAAGATAGGAACTACTTTCGACTTTTTTAGACTATCAGGGAATTCTTGTTTCATTAAAGACTTATTAAAAAGTCTAGTTAAAATTTCCGACAGTTCATATGAACAGTTTTTGTAAATTAAATTCGGTATTTGATCCAGTCCCATGCTTTTATTCGTATCTAAATTATCTAGGATACGTTTAACTACTTCTGGGGTAATTTGTGGAATAAATATTATTTTATTACCTGAATTTTCTTCGTAATGTGTCACAGCAACATCATCATGATTGTAACTTTGTCTAAAGAAACTACTAAATAAATCAGCTATGTCCTTTGCGTTATTAGCATTCTTTCCACCTAATTTCATTACAGATGGAAACTGATTAGATATCTTACATGACTTAGTAAAAGAGTTGAAGTGTTTTGCGGATTTTAGAATAGAGTTTTCAGTATTCTCGATAAATTTCTTATAACATGTCTTTATTTCTTTTTTTGCAAGTGCTCTATAATAGTAATAGGTTTCTGCATGTTCCTTTAGACTGGTTTTTTTCATTTTCCGATAAAATCGGGCTTTACTACATAGATACATTATTGCTTTTTTCGAAAACCATTTTGGATATTTGTCATTTTTTTGTTTTTTTATAGGCACAAACCTTTCCAGTGCTTCATGCATTATTTTATAGAAGGCTTCAAATGACTCATTAACTGAGATATGTTGAGAGGAAAAATTCGAGGATAATATAAAACTCTTCATTCCCTCAAAGTCAGCAGAAAAAAAGTTTCGCTTTTGTTGAGACTTGTCTATTAAATAAGGAATTTTAACTGACTCAATATCAATTTCCAAAGCTGGGTGATGGGAATCAAGACGTGAAATAGGGTTTAAGCATTCTAGTACTTTAATGTTGCTGGAATTTGACCAAACTAGATCTAATAATCTGTTATTTTTATTAACAATTTGATTGTATTGTTTTAGGTCACCCATGTTTGTATTAAGAATTAAAGACTCAGCGGACAAACCCACGAATTTAATGGCAGTTAAGTATTTATTATTTCCGTGTACATTCCATTCAATATTTGGCAGATTAAAATCCCCCAAGTATAGAACCTCGCTTTCTATTGGAATCTTTTCAATAATGTTACCCAAGTTAGTGTACAACTCATAACAGATACTACTGCTTGTGTCTGGGCTAACATAAACGCAGCTAACATATATTGTTTTATTTGCAAGTCTTACAGATATCCACATTTCTTCATATTTGGTCTCAAAGTGATGCAGGCGGGTGGAGATTAATTCTTTTTTGATTGCTATAAGACATCCCCCACCCCCTTTTTTGTTATGGAGATCAAGATCTCTATCTTTCCTATAAATAGTATATTTATTAATGTCCATGAATTCCAAGTCCAACACATCTTCTGTTAAGAATGTCTCAGTAAAACACAAAACATCATAATCTGAATTAAAAACAGCTAATTTAATATCTTCAGTCTTGGAACGTATACCTCTTATGTTCTGATAATATATATTAAGACTTTTTAAAGCATTCATATTTTTATTTTTTATGAGAATAATCTATTTTCAAATTTACTCACAGTTGATTAAAGTCTGTTAGAGAAGTGATTCTAATAATTTTTGAGCCTTCACTCTTGCGCATAAATACTTTACCATATTTTATCCATAAAAATTCATAGCCCCTTTCTTCTTTTATCTTTTTAGCCCTTTTAAACAAATTTTTAATATTACTAGTTAGTGGTTCATTAATGTATACAATTTTGTTTCTTAGTGTTGAATCGTTTAAGCCCTCTCCAATATCCTCCAGTTTCAGTGGTTTACAGGAATCATACGCCGATAAAAAGCGATCTTTTATTGCTTTGTTTTTGAATGTGATCTCTATCTGTCCATGATCCGTTGAATTGTTTTCCGTTTGCCTCTCATCCTGTTGTCCAGTATTGACGGGTCTTTTCCTTGACGTCATTCGTTGAATGTTTATAATATCAGCTGACAGGTCTAGCGGGACATTATTTAAACTCCAAGCTATTGTCGGGGAAGCCAAAAAGGATCTGAATCTACACACAGTTGAAGACACAGTTGAAGGTACAGGATACCGCTTTACTAGCCCAAAATTTCCCCAGTCTTCAACTCCAGCCGGAAGTTCAACTCTGCTCGAATTTACTCAAACGGTTGCCACCTTTCACAGTAGACGAGATTCAAAGTTTTTAAGATTCACCCAAACGCTTTTCAGACACTTTTCTCTGACATTTTCCGTTCGTCTTATTTGGATTTCCTCTACCGAAGAACGAAATTCAGCGGCATTTTTTTTTTTGTTCGCAGTGCCATACCAATATGAAAAGGAAGTTTTCTTGCGGTGCGGTTCACTGAAGCCATAAAAGTAAAAACGTAGAAAGATTCATCCCTTATTTGAAAGTATTTTTGTTTGTATTCTACGGCATTGCCATCGGGTGGCTGACTCTGAGGTGGTTCTGCTCAGCTATGAATTTAGGCAAATTAGATTTTTGATTTCAAAGGAAATCAAAGTTATCGTCACGATGTCAATGGCAGTCAAAACGGACGCCAGCTGAATGATTGAGTAAAATTTTGAATCAAATTCTAATATCAAATTAAATTTGATTATAGCTCGAAAAAGTCGAGATTTAAATTATCCAAAAAAAATTAAATTTCGAAAGTGAATTACTAATTTTTGATTTGAATTGTTTAAGTGTTTTGTAAAAATTTGCAAAAAAAAACCTATTTTGAGGTCTTTCAGGTAATAAAGAAAAAAAAACATTCTAAAAGTTTTACTAAATCTAAGAAAAAAGTATTTGAATACTTGGCGGTAGTTTTTTTGCTTTCATCTCCTCTATCTACGGAAATTCTTCCCAGCAAAGTCGTTGAAATGGAAAATCACGCCAATTAATTCTATTAGCAGCTACCCATAAAGTGTGCCAAAGAAAATAATGATAAACATAAGGCATATTGAAAATACAGAATTCTAAAAAAAAATCATAATTTCTTGCACTTAAAACTTTATTTTAACATGAAATATACAAAAAAAATGACTACATCGCAATTCATAGAGGAGCTGTAACCATTGGAGCCTGTCTGTTCTAAACGTCTTGCGTTTCTTTAGTATGTGGCGTTGATTTCGACCTCCTTCTTGTGGAAGATCATTGTATCGTAGTAGTACATGTTTGGTGTGAACCAAACACCCTCATCGATGACGCGATCAAATGGATAACCCAATGGTAGGGCATCAACGTATCTGGCACCGGATCCAACACCGCAGCTGATCACATGGTCGTAGGTGGAGAATTGTTCAACAGTTGGTGCAATGTATGGTGTGATGATGAAGTACAATTGCATTGGCATACCAGATTTCTTACCCTTAGGCAACATCAAGCGTTGTGGGAATCCGCAATGAGCCTCGGTCACGTCTAATGGGAATTGTGTTTCGCCCTTGTATGCTGACATTACCCACTTGTAGAGCTGATAGTATGGAGTGCGATCCTTAACGAACCAAGCAAAGTCCTTGGAGTGACGGGCAATTGTGTTCTGTCCAGCTTGCAAATCGAACAGGAAGGTATCCAAAAGATACATGTTTTCGCGGTTATCATTGATTTGGTACAAGTTTCCGAATTCATCGTATTTCGGTCCCAAATAGCAGCGTACCACGCTCTTGGTTACTTTCTCAGAAAGGACGTTCATCTTAATGGTGAATGGCATATGATTCAAACGCCATTGGCGGGCCTTGATGACGAAATCGCTTCCTTGATATTGAGAATTTATGACAGTTGAATGTTGCTCGTCTTCAACATGTTCGTAGGCAACATCGACAGCGTTTGTGATATCAGCATCGTATTTATCGAAATAGGTGATGAGTTTGTCAACTTCGACTCCTTGGATTTTAACTCCATGATAGTAGATCTCCTCGTATTTGTATGGTTTCAAGTGTTCCTTGAATTGCCAGTAGTATTTGATCAATCGCTTATACAGAACGTAGAAGACTGGGTCACGCATTGAGGTCTCGAAATGCTCGAGGACACTTGGTACAATCTTGGTCTCATCGTATGATCCGTATGAGGCTCCGCCCAACAACAATTTAGCATAGACAGCCAAGTATTTGTAGACCCTGTAGTTTGGCATATCTGGATTTCCTTGGATCATATTGCCAAGATAGTCGATAGCTTCGGGTTTGGTCAAGTCAATGTGGGTGCCATCGGGAAGAATCACGAATCCGTAATCAATAGCGTCACGAATGCGTCTTTCGTAGTCTTCAATCAACATAATATCATAGTAGTTCTGTTCCTGGTAGACCTGATAGTAGTTGTCGCGGGCTGGGAAGTACAATCCATTGTAGTAGCGGAGATTTGGATAATAGCCAGGCTTGACCTTGGTGTACCAGTCGAATTCGGGAATGCTGCCCAAGTCATTGGACAAACGCTCCAAAAAGTAACGTGCCAAGATTTGTTGATGTTCGAACAGGTAGAGTTCACCACGACGATCCTTGTATATGTTGAATTCCTTGCCGCCCATCCAGAATGGATAGTCCATATGGAAGTAGTAATAGTAGGTATTTAAACCAATATCCTCGGTGAAGTAAGAGACCTTCTGTTCTGGATTGGTATACAAGTATTGGCCAGTGTAATTGCTGAGTACGACAACATTGTAGACATCTTCGACCTTCTTCATTCCGGTGAATCCTTGCATTTTATGGATCTGGGCCTTTTGGATGACATCAGCGTTGAAGAAGTAGTATGGGTAGATTTCATATGGTGCTGGAAGTTCCATGCCAACCATATCGGGACGGTGGAGCACAGCAACAGTGAGACCATAGACGAAAAGTCCTTCATTGAGATGGTAGCTAGACCAGACCATTGTCTTGTAGAATGTGTCCCATGTCTTGGCATAGTATAATGTGTGGAATAGAGATACAGCCCAATCACGATGAAGTTGATTTGTGATCGAGAAGATATCGCCCTTCTTCAGCATACCACCATATTTGTAGTACTTGACGAATTCCTTGACGGCTTCAATATTGGAGTACATGTCATAGTGTTGCTCGATGTCGTATTGTTTCACATCCTGATAGTATTTGGTGTGGACTTCTGGTTGATAGACGTGTTTCAAGAGATCAAGGATGATTTTCTGCTTGGAAAGGAAGTCCTTGTCCGCATATTTAACTTGTCCGACAGGTGTGGAGTAGCAGGCAGCTAATGCCGCTAAACTGAGAAATACTACAACCGTGATCGTTCTCATGGTGACTGATGCCTTTCCTCAGAATCGAGCTACCTTTTATACCCAAAAATCTCAAAGCACTTATCAATCAAAATTCTTATTATGGTCAGAGTGCATCTGAAGATTATCAATGTTCGCAGTCTGTTGCACAATATTGATACGTTTAATTGGTTTACACTTTGATCCACAAAAAAAAGAAACTAACGCAAACCGAAGAACAAATAAAGATCGAAAATTATTTTTTCTGTCACCATCGAGAGATTTTACTTTGAGCTTTGAATCGTAAGCCTTATCAAGAATTAAAATTGCATAAAATAGAATATTGATTAAAAATTTGTATTTCGCATAAAAATTAAATCGCAAAATTAAATTCCGTAAAATAGAATATTGATTAAAAATTTGTGTTTTGCATAAAAATTAAATCGCAGTTAGTCAAGATGTCCCAATTTAGTAATAATTATAAAACTAAATGGCCATAACCACATCATAATTTTTTATGTTTAAAAAAACCCGAAATTTTTGTTTTCAAAAATACTTTTTTTATTGTTTTAAAAAGTGCCCCTCTTCAGCTCAAAAGTGCCAGGCGATGACTCGCCAAAACTTATCTATTGGGTGGAAATCATCAACCATATGCACTCCTCAGCAAGTGCAGATTATTGAATTTTCTCAAATTATTGAGTTTGTTATTTGCTTTCTAGATCTTCAGCTCCGACGGAATGTGTATTTTCAAATGCGAATACTGAAAGGAATAGAGTAAACTTTTTAAGCCTGCTGCAGGACTATTTTAGCTAGTACCGATTAAATTTCCTCACATTAGATGTCTGTTTACCTACCTACTATCAACTCGCTGTGGGGAAAAACTTTATTTAGTGCAAATTAAGTAAACCTGCACTATTGGAGCATGTTTGCCTGAGGCAAGTATTGCGACGATGTAAGAGATTGTAAGATTTTGTAAGCCTTTAAGAAGTGTACAGTTTACTCAAGAAAGCTAAACATTACACTTGCACATAGCAAACCAAACAATTCGGGGGAAGAACTCTGCCACAGGTAAACAAAAAATAATGTTTACTTGTAGCACAAGTACCTGTAAGGTATTGTCAGTTCAACTGGAGAGATAAAAAACCCAAAACCAAAGATAAGGAGTAATATTGTTACTGTATACCTGCATCAAATGTAGTGTTCATTTGTTGGAATGGAAAATATTAATAGTTATACTCAGAAAAATGTCCAGGTCAACTTTTTGTCAGGTTAACTCTGACCTTACAGAGGTTTCTGTAAGCCAGCTAGCGGTCAGAGTTAACCTATCTAAGGTCAACTCGTGCAGCTCCCAATGCCCTACTTCACCTGCTGGTGGCTTAATTTCAGAATTTCTCCGACCACAGGTCAACTCAGTTTCACTTGCCCACATGCAGGCGAACGCGCGCCTGCCCGAGGCCAATTACGCCGTATGTAGGTCGTCGAGTTAGCCTCCATTTTTCTGAGTCTAGGCTAATCGAATCAAGAAAACGAATGTTCGAAACTGAAGAGATGGTGGTGGGGAATGGACACCGAAAACCAAATAACTGATTAATCGATGGCAGTTACATTATTTTCCAATTTAAAAATATGGTGAAATGTAAAAAAAATCGTTTCTTGATTGTAATTAAATTTAATTAAATTTTATGATATCCAAAAAAAAGAATCTCCTTTTTATACCCGTATGGTGAAACCAAAGGGTATATTAGATTTGCCTTACCGTTTGTAACGCCAAGATCCCGTCATCACACAAAAAAATGAATTACACCAGTGTGAATGACTAAAAAAATTGATTTTTGCATGTCCGTCCGTCCGTCCGTCTGTCTGTCCGTCTGCCTGTGGCGCGGATTGCGAGCGCACGGATTGAGCTACAGACTTGAAATTTTGCACAGATCCATTTTTCATAAAATACGAGACTAAGTTCGTTAATGTGCAAAAATGGACCATTAGAGGGGGTACCACCCATACGAACAAAATCGTTTTTTGCGAATATCTCAAAAACGGTGCATCTTATCAAAAAAGTCCAAGAACAAAAGTTATTTAGGATATGATTCTACATAAAATTCCCATACTACGGATTTTGGAATAAATTTAAAAAAATCTTATTGGAAAGTTTGACTTCAAAGTGGAATTTTGGTACAACTGTTCGAATTTTGATACGAATATCACCATACGGGTCTCCAATGATTGCCAGATTGGCAATTATGGCTTTTGTTATGTGTTTAATTTTTACTTGATTTTTTTAATTGAGTTACAACTTTTATGAGATTTATGTTTAATACAAAAAATTCATGATTTTACTACCGCGTATTTCATTTATTCTTGATAAAAATGAATTAAGAAAAGACACATTTTCTTAATTAATTTCTATCCAGAATTGACCGAAATTTTTTAGAATAAAATACCAAACATATAAATCAATATAGAAATGTTCATGTTTATAGGTTAATGATGGAACCACACAAAAATACGTTTAACAACTTTCTAACTAGTTAGATTGATAAATTATTAAATTACTTGAAATCGATGAAAATATGATTGTCGACCGACGATTATCTTAAAGATATGTATTAGCTGCCTTTTAAATCACTCTTCTTTGCCTTACGAGTATAAGGCATAATGAGAATAAGAACCGAAATAGGAAAGTTGAGTCAGAGTGAAATTAACTCATAAAGTTTTCCCATTAATCCGTTCTTGAGTAAAATGGACAGAAGAAAGAAGCCAAGATACTCTTACCTCGAATTTTTAATACATAAATTAGACTGAATCTAGAACAAGTTTCCACTCTTTGTCAGAAACACCCAGGGGGAAGGGGTTTTTTTTACCAAAAATTAAATATAATTCAAAAGTACATTACTACCAATGATATAATTAAAACTTTTTGAACTAATCTCTTTTATGTTATTTTAATTACAGCCCTTTGTCTCAAAGATTTGAAAATATTCGTCCCGGAAGCAGTCATAATGGGTAATGCAGCAACACTTTCATGCCAATATGATTTAGAACAGGTAAGCAGTATTTCACATATTCACAATCACACATGCAGATAAAAAGGATTTTCAAAATATAATTCACTTATACAATTCAAACTCAGAGGTGAAATGTACTTTAATCTTATTTTTACATATTTACATTACATTCGTGAGTCATTGTCAATTGTTAATACTAGTATTTTATTTTAAAGTTGGTCTCTGCATTCAATGAAACTTTTCTATTTATTTTCCTCTTTGCTACCGGTTCATTTAACACATGGGAAAATTGTGAAAATGATGAAAACAGGCAGCACTTTATTCAGTTCGGTGGTATTTCGAAACGGAAGAATTTTATAGATATGTTCCCAAGGAATCGCCACCTGCCAGAGTATTTCCTGTATCCGTAATTAATGTAGACGTAAGTACAGAATATTTTTGACATTAAAACTTGTTCTATTTATTTCAATTTATGTTTATTTTAATTAATTTTCATAAATAAGGTAAAATATCTTTGATTTGTTATATTGTTTTTTATGCCTTTTTTATTAATTTGCAAATAGATTTGACCTTTCTTATTTTATCTGTGTTCTGGCTTTAAAAAGAAATTTAATGTTATCTAAAGCTCGATCCAGACTACACGATGTACGGGGTACGAGATACGAGGTTTTAGGTTTCCTCGTACATGGAACTGCATCCACACTGCACAGGGTTTTGCTCATTCGTGTACGCGGTTACCACGTACGAGGATAATGAAACAGCTTCTGATTTTACTCACTAGGTGAAACCATGTGCAAATTTCCCATCCAAACACTCGATGTTCGGGGTACGTGCCAACCTCGTACCCCGTACATCGTGTAGTCTGGATCGAGCTTAAGGTGACCAGTCGTCCTATTTTAGAGAGGACTATCCTCTATTTCAGCTCTCCGTTTTCTCAAGAAATCTTGTCTAGAAAGGACGATTCTCTATTTCAACGCTCCGTCCTCTCAAAAAATCTTGTCTAAAGATTCTAAAGAGGACGATCCTCTATCTACACTTTCCATCCTTTTTTAAAAATCGTTTTTCCTTTTGCAATATGTCCCGTTTCTCTAATTTTTTGTTTTCTACAGTTTTGTCGACTTGATGATCATTTTGTTTAGGTCAAGCCAATCACGTGAAAGAATTTCTACTTAAAAATTAATGCTGATTTATAATTTAGCTGTAAAAAATTCGTTGTTGGCAATGCTGGTCTGTATTCACTATTTTGTTTTCGCAGTTGGCCACTTAGCTGTCAAAGTCACATTCAAATTTCTGGGTTAAATGCTGACAGATCTTGTTTTCATAAATAATGTCGATTAGCAACGAAAACAAGAAAAAAAGTGTCGTTTACCCTTGGAGCACAATGAACGCAACCAAGCCGCAACCATCACGCATCCAAATGTCACTTACGAGTTTATTTCACAGAAATGCTTTTGAGTGAGCACAGTGAACGCATTGAACGCAACCATCGACGCAAAAGTTGGCAAACTTTTAACTTTGCATCTGCGTTGACAGTTCATAAAGTGAGGTTGGGGAAATGTCGTTCGAGGAAAAATTGATAGCCTTAGTGCAATAACATACAAGTAACAAAGATAAAGACCAACATAGCCAATTATCGCTTCAAAATTATCCATTTTTTATATATTTTCCTCACTTTTAATTTTTCTGTGTTTGTCTCACAACGCAACAGACGACGCTTCTATTGTGCTCAACCGTGCCTGACTTGCGTTGCGTGACAGTTCGAAGCGTCCTTAGTTGCGGCTTGGTTGCGTTCATTGTGCTCCAAGGGTTAAGTGTGCATAATATGTGGACGAAAATTCCCAATCGCAAGCAAAGATAGGGAAATATCGTACAACACAACAGCAGCAAAGCACATAAGACTAGAAAAATTGCTGCAATTACATCTTCGAAAATCACAACAACTCTTATGCGAAATAGTGAATTCGAAAAAGAAGAACAACAACTTATGTGTGCTCCGTGAATTAGTATTTTCATACCATCATACCATCAAGAACTTACACTTAATCGGAAAATTAATTAAACAAAATTAAAATCAAATCTACACATTTCCAACAAGTTTCTAATAAAAATGAATGACTATTCTTTCAAAGAGTTATACAAAAACATAAAACCATTTATTTGATTAATCATAAAAATCAAACATATGAATTCCACAAATTCCAATGTAATCAAACATCACAATCAATGAACTAGAAAATTCCATTTGAAATCAAAATGAGTTTTCCAATCTAAAATTTCGCTAGTTTATTTGTTACGAAACACCCCCAAAAAAGTTTGTCAAAAGCCCGAAAAGCAAACCGCCAACCACTCACGACTTTATCGAAAAATTTCATTTGCGTTTAAAGCGCGTAAATATTCCCGTCATCATCTATGAAAGCGTGATCCTTTAACCAACCCAAAATTAAATGTTAATTAATAATTATCACTTTGCTGATGATATCGTTGACATTTTGGAATGTGAGTGTATTTTTGTATCATCCGGTGACATTCCACGTTGATATATAAGGGTCGAAGCGCCGTCATTCTCATCATCTACTGAATTTTGTATGAAAATTCGTAGATAGACCGACGCATAGAATTCCATGGGGTTGAATTCCATAGGGTTGATGGGCTGGGTTAAATAGCTTTCCGCGAAAAACATCCCTTCAGGTTGGGGCAATAAAATGATAGGTCCAATGGCCAAATTTACAAGCTTGTAATCAGATCAAAAATGTGAAATTGGTTGTAATTGCCTCAATGTAATTATGGAGCCCCAGCGACCATATTTATCTTAGTGTTTTTTTTTTGCGATTTTCACCAGGCCGATCTGTTCCATGTCACCTTTTCCCTGATAATTAAATTCCCAAAAGAAAATAAAATTTGTTATTTATAGAAAATTGGGTATCAAAAGCCTAAAAGCATTAAGCTAGAAACTCATTTATTAAATGATTTTATGTTAACTTTAAAACGAATATAAAGATTCAGGTTAATATCGTGGTGGATATAGGAGAATTTCATAATTCACGACAAAAAGATATTTGTGGAATTTGTTAAATTCCGGATTACATTCTATTACACCAATAAAATAGCATTTGTCGAATACCTATTTAAAATATTTGCTATTACACTGGTCTGCAGCAAAATCTTCTCAAAGCCTTCTCATCAACTTCTTACACTTCTTGTACGCAGAAATGAATTATAAAAATTATATTACATATGAGTTTCAAAGATGTTTGTAGGCTGAATCCCAATCTGGCAATAGTTTGGCTGTACCAGCTCTACTTTTTGAGATATGAAAGAAAACAGATGTTGATTTTCCACATTTTAAATATTTATAAGCTACCATACATATGTCAAAAAAAAAGCAACAAAACCAAAAAATATCACTACTTTGGTCACAAACCCCCTGGTCTACACTCGACCCTCCTACACTGCCCCTCCTCCCCTCAAGTCTACGGTAGTGAGAAGACGATATTAAATCCCATAAAAAAAATCTTAAGAAATAAAGACAAGAGGAGAGGCAGGGGTTCAAAAGACCGAAAATTTGGGTGACATTTTCTAAACAGCCCTTAAAATATGTTCAGAGGAGGTAGGTTTGCGGCAGTCTCATACAGAAAAAATCTACAGGAAAAAGTGACGAGGAGGGGACGCGGTTCCGAAATGCCGAAAATTGTAAATGGGCAGCGTATTTATACTCTTTCCGTATTTATAGCATTATTTGATACGATGCACGTTTTTCATGAAAATCGTATAAAACTTTCCAAATTCTGGTAGAGCAATATTGAAAAAAATATTCTTCCTTTTCTTTAACACGTCGACTGCCGTGTAACCCACCGGTGGTTCACATGTTTTTTAATATGAAGGCGGGTGTACGGTGGTCACATGTATACTTGATTTTGTATCACTACATTTGAGCAGAATTTATACACAACTAACAATCACTATAGAATGGTATTTACTGTTAGGTACTTTAGAAGTAGATTTATTTTTATATGGTGGCAGTGAACGTGTTAATTCCAATTATTGCCAAGTTTCATTGAAATTTGTCCAACCGTTTTCACAGGATTTGAAACAACAAACAAACGTACAAACATTTAACTAAACCCGATTTTCATCGTAATTGGCATACATTGATATAAAGACAAAACATAAGATCAATCGTTAACATCCACAGATATGTAGAGAACGTTCTCTATAAATCGACTTGACAATCTTATTGTTTAAAAAGAATTTCCCAAAAAATTGAAATTTATTTTTGCAAAAAAAATTAAATCACCCATTTAAGATCATATTAAAATCGATTATTTCGGATGAAAGTTGTAATTCCTAAATCGCCTTAATACAAATGCAAATGCTATGTAATTTACAGCCATAGTTTCAGTAAAATGTCAACAATTTACGGTAAGGATTTATGATCGTTCACTTTAATTTCACATGTGGACAACGAGTCAACATTGAATAAACTGACTATTCCCATCATATGTATTTAGATAAGGTGTACGTACAGTATATCAATGTTATTTACATCCTTGTATGTATAGTTAGGTTATATTTGCACATGACGTGTAAATCTCGTACAGAATGCTCGAGGACATTTTTACAATTGTACAATTCTGCTATATCGTCGTTTTAATGACTGAATTTTAAATCACCATTTGCCGTAAGCGATTTAACTATTAAACAACGTACAAAGTAATGAGAATTTCCATTATTAGAAATGATTGGTAATTTTCAATTATATTAATTAACAGTTTATTTCCTGAAATCTAATAACATATTTAAAATTATTAAATATGCAAAGCCATTTTGTCATCTCGATCGTTTGATTTGATAAATACGGATTTATCAATGAAAATTGATTGAATTATTCAAAAAAATTTTTGAGTTTTTTATATCGTGAATATATAACGGCTCTCAAAACATTTAAAAAAAAATTTAAAATTTTTTCGTAAACTATGCACTATTATGAGAACTGCATGTAACTAAATTTCAAGACAATAAAATTTCCTGCATTTTTTTCTTTAAGGGCTTTTACGTATTTTTAACGGTTCTTGAGAGATTTAAAAAAATTTCTTACATGTTTTTTCCGCAACTAAATATTGCAAAGGAAAGTTTTGTGTTAATGACAACTGATGTTCTTTTATATATCTAGTGTCAAAAAATATTTTTCTGTGCCATAAAATGTAATAAGTCACGAAGACCATTAAATGTTCATAACAAAATCCTTATAAGCCTATTCACATTGGTTGAAAAAGTCCGCCTAATTCTGACAGAAACTTGCAACATTTAGGCAAGGTGAGGCAGTGGTACTGAACCCCATTGCCTCACCTTGCCTTAATGTTGCCAGTTTCTGTCAGAATTAGGCGGACTATTTCAACCAATGTGAACAGGCTCTATGTGTATTATTTTTCATTTTCAGCAAGAACTTTTGAACAACTCTGTAACGGTACAAATCTCATTTTTGTGCTCCGAAGTGTCTTCTTTCAAAAGCAATTTTTGAAGGAATTTTTGAAAAATCTCAATGGTTTTATGGCGATGAAATCGCAAAATAGGCAACAGTGCGGCGATAACCGTCCTCGCGCTTTATCTGCTTTTGCGCGAAGCAAAATTTCATGTCTCAGCTAATATTAAACAGTTTTGAGGTTTTTTTGTCCAACTTCAGTTCTTAAAATTCCAAAAAACGAAGACCCTTATATCAAAATATAATAAAAGCTATAATTGCCAATCTGCCCCCCCCCCACCCCCTCCCCTCCAACACCACCCTTTTTGCCCATTGGCGAACTTAGCTTTGAATTTTACGAAAATCGAATCTGCGTCAAATTTCAAGCCTCTAGCTCAATCCGTGCGCCCGCAATCCGCGCCACAGACGGACGGACGGACAGACAGACGGACGGACAGACAGACGGACGGACGGACAGACAGACGGACGACAGACGGACAGACGCACAGACGGACAGACGGACAGACGAACAGACGGACAGACGGACAGACGGACAGACGGACAGATGGATAGACGGACGGACAGATGGACGGACAGATGGACGGACAGATGGACGGACAGACGGACGGATGGACAGACGGACGGATGGACAGACGGACGGACGGACGGACGGACGGACATACAGACATGCAAAATTCAGTTTTTTTTATCATTCTAAACACACTGGTGTAATTCATTTTTGAGTGTGATGGCGGGATCTTGGCGTTACAAACGGTAAGGCAAATTTAATATACCCTTTAGTTTCACCATACGGGTATAAAAACGGACTTCAAGGTATGGTTCATAAAAGTTTTCTTTTAATTATTAAGTTTCAGTACCACCCTATATTTTTAAAAATCATTACGTGCTAAAAAATTGAAAAAAAAATCAATTATTTGTTTTCCCTGAAACGCAATCAACGTAAGCTTATCAAAAATATATATTGAAGGTTAATGGGCATTAAACTGCTCATATTCCGATTTCAGTCAACATTGTATGATCCCAGATAAAAAAAAGTTTTAAAAAAATATCAACAGTAATAATAATAAAAAATAATAATAATACTAGTCTGCTGTTGGCATTGATATCACTAATTATGCTCACAGTTGGGTGCTGCTCCCCAAATTTTACGTGTTTGAAAAAAAAGCCTAAATTGTTTTCATGCCAATTCCAATCACCGACCGGCAAATTATTCATGAAATTGTTTTGAACCGAATTGGTTATCAGTTTTATTTTGTGGAAATAATTATGGCGCTATTTTCATAGCAATTTTTTTTATGTTAAAGTTGCTTTCCGTATGTATTTTTATTTTTCGGGCTTATTTTTGTTAACAAAACAAAATATTGTTTTGCAAAAGTTATTTGTCTACCTCTGTTTAAAATTGTTTTACTTAAATTATCAATTAGAATACGTTGTTCTAAAAATATTAAAAATAATTTTTTTTTGGTATTTTTTTTGCCAATTTCAGTTATTATCATCAGACGCGACCTCAGTGACATTGCGGAGTGTGACGAGGGACTTATCTGGTAATTTCCAATGCGAGGTCTCTGAAGATGCACCGCTTTTTCATACTGACATTAGATCGGCACATATGCAAGTGATTGAGCTGCCGAAACAAGATCCGGTCATGCAGGTTGATAAGAAAATTATCGGCCCCGGAGACAATTTTAAGGCTGTTTGTACAGTTGGCACTTCGTATCCACCGGCTAACATCACATGGTTCATTAATAATAGAAGGGTAAACAAAATTTTAATCGCATTTTTTTATTTATTTTTTGGACTTTACCGTAGAGATTCCCATCTCGAAGGCTGTAAAAACATTTTAATCGATGTGACCTTGTGTGCTAACTTTCATGCATAATTTTTGAAGTCCCCCAAAAATTATTTGTGGATCCCAATTTTAGTTTTTAAAAATCTTACAAACCAATATGGGAGCTGGCAACGAAGTGTATTTCGACTTATTTACTATTTACTTATTTCTACTTAAATCTACTTCGATTCACGCTGAAATACTAATTTAACTGTGTTTTAAAAACTCAGGTTTTTAACATTTTTACTACTTCGGCACCATTTTGCATACTTACCAGTACGGTGCCAAAGCGCTTGCACTTAGATAGCTTAAATACCTGTCGTGGTCGGGTTAACGTTTTTCTGCATAATGCTGGGTTTACACGATTGACAGATAATGACAATCGGTCATAAAAGAATGGACAAGTTCATTCTTTTATGAGAGATTGTCATTTTTCTGACAGAAATAATGACAAAAATGATACTATTTACACGATGATGACAATTTATGACAAAAAAAAATGACAAATTTGTCATTCGTGTAAACGCAGCATAAGTTTCTGGACTTCCATTCCAAATTTCATTCAAATTTTAAAATTCTAATACCAGTTTCGTAATCAGCGCCCGCGAGAACTTTAAATGCGCATTTAATAACAGCCAGGATTTGTACTGAAATCAAATTATTAAAAAACCAAACCCTCGGTCCGCCCTCTGTTTACTCTGGCAGTAGTGGAATTTCATTTTTAAAAGCTTTCATTTAGCAAGCTTTCGTATCTATCTGTTTGCCTGTCTGTCTGTCGGGGTCAAATCTAACAATCTGATTTTGAACCACTTCCACTCATCCGATTGATTTGAAATGTTGGACAAATACGTAACTCCGATGACAGTACAAGATTTTCACCAATTCGCCCTTGTACGGACAACATAAGGTCCTGTAAGGATAACGTGATTATCTTTTCCTCAAATTTCCCGGGGAAAAAAACTCATCTGAGGGCTTTTGGGGTCGTTTAATGCGGTCCTGACATTAAGAAGTTTGTGAAGATAGCGTAAGGTCCTCTTAGGATAACGTGATTATTCTTTTCCTCGATTATCCCAGAAAAAATCTCATCTTGTGGATTTTGGGGTCGCTGAATCCTAAACAGGATAAAATAAAAAAAATAAATAAAGGCTTTAACTTAAAACAATGCACTAAAAAAGCAAAAAATATTTTTTGGACGCTGTGTATCAGAAATAAAAGCGAGATAAAAGCATAACAAACAGCTGTTGATACACAGCGCCAAAAAAATTATTGTTTTTTTAAAAAAAAAAAGACTTTTTCAAAAAAAAATTTTTTTTTTGTGTCTGCATTTGGAGTTATAAGAAAAGTGTGACATGTAACAAATTCTGCTACTGTCAACATTAGTTAAAATTCCCATTTTTAAATAAAAATCCATACCCAAAGAACACCTACCTGCTGAATTTTCCATTAAAAATATCAGCCATCTGAAATAAATTTTTATTTATTTTCAATTTCAAATATTTTAGCCACATTGTTTCAACACATACACACGAAGAACGCCAAGCGACTGGGAAATTCCAATTCAATCCAAATAAATTTTTTTATTCATATAAATTGAACCGAAATAGAATAATAATTCAACACGTTGTCTGTTATACTATGTATTGATTTATGTTTTTATTTTCTGCTGTTTTATTGAAATTTCAGGTATACAAAACGCCATTTCAAAGGATTTTCGTACGTTCATTTGAGGGTACGGCGACATTTTCATCACTTGAGATGTATCCACACAGTCAAATCCTACAGGATTTATTTCAAATAGTACCGAAATTCCAGACGAGCCTGGAATTACTGTGCGAGGTATCAATACTCCACATATACCACAAAAATGTACAACAACGAATCCCGTTGAGCGCAACACCGGCAACAACTGTTTCACCAAATCTCCTGGGACTAGAAGGATCCAAACGTAATGGAGATCCAGATAATTCACCACTAACTGGCTCAACGTCGAGCTATCGAAGTGTATTTAGTTGTAGTAAATTTATCTCGTCGATTAGTCTACTGCTTAGTTTAACAACATCCATCGTTGTATATTTGCCCAGGATATTGTGACATAATATCATTTATGATCCATGTCCACTAATACACAATTCTATATAATAAAAAAAAATAATAATAATAACTAGACTAATAAACGAAATGAAGGAAAAAAAGAAACAATTATGAACTGAACTTTTATGCATCCATCATCGTCTTTCTTACATAATGAAGAACTGATAGTGGATTTAACAAAAAAAATTAATTAATAAAAAATAAATTAAAATAAAAGTTTGGTTAATCCAAAACTCATGTAATTCAATTGTGTAAATTTAATTTTTAGCAAATAATGTAAAATAATTAAAAGAGAAAAAAACTATAAGTCTAATTGATTAATTTTAATAGGGTTAAGTAAATTAATAAAAAAAAAACGTGTACAAAGTCCTTTTGAAAGCAACTGCGGCCTAGATTCTGCATTCATCCCAAAGATGCAAAGGTACTCCCAAAAAAAAAAATTAACTTAATTGGGTTTTTTTTTTACAAGGAAATACATTTTATAAAAAATATACAGAGAATCTTGTTTATAATGGCAACTTATCATAATAAATTAAAAAAGTAACCCGTACATGTGGATATTAATATATCTAGGGTGGCGGGCAAATCATGGTACAAAAAGTACTCATATATCACATGATATATGGTAGCACGATAAACCACCCAATTTATTTTTATCGCATTTCAGGATATTTTCAGCACATGCTTCTCCCGTAAATCAAAAATTACATCAAAAAGGTTCTTGCGGCGCATTTTTTAAGGGTTTCTAACCAGAGACCTTTTTTAAAATACTTATTTTCTGCGGCGCATTCTAGGCACATTTAAAAATCAATTTTGTCTGTTTTCATTCCATAAAACATGTTTTTTTAGACAGAGCGCATACAAACTTTTTTGTGGCACCCCAAATTAACACTCTAACTGCCACGTCAGTTTTAAGCCTTTTTCGAATATTTAGTTGTCAGTCAAAAAATTGAAACAAAATTATACGTAAATGTTATTTTATTACCATAAAATGTGTGCAACTACAAAAAATCGTTGCGCTTGCAGCGAACACTTTAATAATTTTCATTGTGGCCGTTGTGTACAGTAGGTGTCAGGTCTTTTTGACTGACGTGGCAGTTAGAATGTTAATAGTACGGGCAGAAAGGTCCTAAAAACTGCTAGATACAGTTCTGCTTTTGTCACAAAATAATGTTAACGATTAAGGCAGAAGTTCTTTGAAAACTTTAGAAAATATACATATGTATTTCTGTCATTTTTTTGGAATCAATTTTTTTATTTTTATTTTTTTCAATTTTGCTGGGCGTGCAGTGAACGCTATGAAAAGTGGCACGCTTCGGCGGATATTAACACTATTGCGCCAGATTGCTGAGGTGTATATCGACTCATACATCGACTCATTGTGAGGTAACTAACAATAATCTAAAAGACATTTGAAAAAAATAGAAATAACCAAAATATATCAAAAGCAAATGGAGTGATTAATTTTGGAACACATTGTACTGCAATGTGCAGTGCCTTTTTTTGATTTCAGTTTTGTGAGCTTTTTTAATAAAGATAATAATAATAAAAATAGATCCTTTCTGTACTCTTAAAAAACTTCTTAAACATATTTCTGACGGAAACTTTGTTAATTGCGAAGATATCTTTCTAGTACCAGGAAGACCAGGTCACCGAGCATGGGTGACCTCAAAATTCTACTTTTGCTGATTTTTGGGGAAAAACTAAATTCACATTAGGCCCTATCACAGAATCCGATACGAATGGTTCGGATCGTAAACTCAATGTTGTTGATGGTATAAAACACTAACAACAACATTGAGTTTACGATCCGAAACATTCGTATCGGATTCTGTGATAGGGCCTATTATCTTTACAGAGCTTTTCCAGAGTTTTTAAATTCCCAACCTAGAGAAAAAGGAAATTCACGTCATTCTTATATGACCTTTCGTTTTAATTTTTTTTTTAAAAAAAAAGCTCTCATCTAGAACTAAAACTACCGCGCGATAACAAAATTTCATAGAAATCGGTTCGGTGGTTATTGAGTAATCGCTGTCATCGATTTTGGAAACGTTGTTTTGATACACCAGGCGAGGGGTATCGAGGGTAGGGAAAAGTCAGGTTTGTAGTGGAAAAGTAGCCCGAACGAGAAATTGGCCACAAATCAAATTTTTCCTTCCAGGTTAAAAAATTGTTTACTTACCTACATGTACTTTGCTTACCAGACTATTTTCTTATTATAAAATTGTAAAAATATTTTTAAACAAAACCAAGGAAATCCCAAATTTTAATCAGAATAATTAAACAATTTCTCTCAATACATCACAATTGTTTAATTTTAATTTCCAGCAAATTTCATCGAAAGCCCTTGGCCCCCTTAGTAATACTGTAAAGTTTCATTAAGATCGGACCACCCAATTCGAAGATATCAGGCGAGGGGTATCGAGGGGAGGGAAAAGTCAGGTTTGTAGTGGAGAAATCGATTCCTTGTCCCCGAAAATCCCTAACCCGCAAGTTTTGTGAAAATCGTTGGGGGGTTTTCAAGATCGTTGTGCAGACAGACAGACATTCCTCGTATTATATTATAGGATTATAAAATAATCTAAAAAAAAATTTTTTTAAATTGATTATTTACAGTCAGAAAATAAAAAATTCATTTAAAAAATTCCTTCAACAGTTGCCGTTATAAACTAGCATTACTGTGCTTACAAATAGCAAAAAGAGAAAAAAAAACTGCAAATGCAATTCAAGTAAATATCCTGCAAATCCCGTCTGCAGTTGTAATCAATAATTAAATGTTTCATGTAACATACATAAAAAAAACCTGGATTGGGGCTCCTGAACAGAAGTAAAGATTCGAAATAAATTAATTAAGCTAATTGAATAACAAAATACTTGTTTGTAAATGTGTACGTATGCTATATAGGCATACAGAAATACAAGCAAACAAACAGGGAATAGTAAAATAAAATTATTCAACCTAAATTAAGGGGAAAACATGAAATACAGCTGAAATATACGGAAATTGAATTTTTCCGATGATTGTTTCATTGCACGACATAAATTTGATACATTGCGATGCATTTGTTAACAACAAAAAAAAAGGATAGAGATAAAAATTCATCCCTTCTGACTAAATAACTGGAATATAATACACATGCAAAATTACATATAGAGAATCGTATCTGACTAGTTTCATATATTTCCAGTTTTTTTTTATTGTTTTATATTTTTTGACTGTGAACAGCATAAACAATTGAATTTTATAGTCTGTGCTATTTTGTTGATCAGTGCCATCAGTCAAAAGTGAAAATGCAACAGAAATATTGAAACAACGATAGCGAAAAAAAAATTTTTTTTTCTATTTATAATGATTTATTGATTTACATTCCCTCGGGAATATATATGCAACATTCCTATAGAAAACTTTTTGCTGAGTACGAGAAATATGCATCCAATTCGAATGTATCGGTTTTTCTTTTTTTGTACAGACCCCAATGTTTTATATCTACTCAGATTTTTGTTGATTTACAATTGAAAAATAACTAACCTAGTTGAAAGTTTACTAAATTAATGATATGAACAGTTTTGTTATTAAATCTATATTTGTATCTATAAAAGATTTTTTCCTATCTAAACTATGATTTAAACTATTGATTTTAGTTTTGTTATTATTTCACATGTCTATTAATTTGTTACAAAAGCTGTATACATGCTGTGATTATTAACAGAATTTGAACATGAACATTTATTATATAAATTATATAAAAGAAAATTATTATATAAAATGCTGATAAATAAGAAATGTTTATGATGAATAAATAAAAATGATAATGAAATGCAAAAGATTTTTTAACTGGCATTTTGTAGTTTGTAGAAAGTAAGGGTATTCATGAAATCTTGGCAATGCCACATAAACTGCTTAAACTCACCACCTCATGAGCTGTCAAAATTTATGTGGAAAATCTTCTTTGCGACCCCTATCAGTTTAGGAGACGATTATGGTGTGCAAACAATTTGTGCAAACGTCAAATATTGAAATTTGAAGAAATTATGAAATTCACCTGCAACAATAGAAATTTCCTTTGTACCATTTGTTTCCATATTTTAATTAAGTACCAGGAAGACCGAGCCATGCTCGGCGACCTCAAAATCCTACTTTTGCTGATTTTTGGGGAAAAACTAAATTCACATTATCTTTACAGAGCTTTTCCAGGATTTTTAAATTCCCGACCTAGAAACCTAGAACTAAAACTAACGCGCGATAACAAAATTTCATAGAAATCGGTTGAGTGGTTATTGAGTAATCGCTGTCACCGATTTTTGAAACGTTGTTTTGAGACACCAGGTGAGGGTTATCGAGGGGAGGGAAAAGTCAGGTTTGTAGTGGAAAAATCGATAGCTCTTAGACCCCCGTAGTAATACTGTAAAGTTTCATTAAAATCGGACCACCCAATTCAAAGATATCAGGCGAGGGGCATCGAGGGGAATTTTCTCAGGGGTGAGACCTATCTAGATCGATTCTTTGTCCCCGAAAATCCCTAACCCCCAAGTTTCATGAAAATCGTTAGGCGGGTTTTCGAGATTTTGAACTTCTAATTATGTGACTGCTGAAAAAAGGCATCCGAGCAACTAGTCGATTGACGAAACGTCTCCCAAGAATTTAATTGTCGCATGTTGTTCTAAACGTTGAGCAATATACGACAATTAAATTCTTGGGCGACGAAAAACGTCCGTTCCTGAAACACTCCGCGAAAAAAGATGCAAATACGCAGTCACAAAATACTTAGCGACATTATTATACTATGTGTCTAGCTGCACGCTACTTGCCCATTGTGTGTGAACACCGCGGGCTACTTTTGCAGTTGCAGTACAAAAGCCGATCAGATGCTTTTGCAGTTGCAGTACAAAAGGAGATCAGATGCTTTTGCAGTTGCTGTACAAAAGCCGATCAGATGTTTTTGCAGTTGCAGTACAAAAACAGATCAGATGCTTTTGCAGTTGCAGTACCAAAGCAAATCAGATGCTTTTGCAGTTGCAGTACAATGGGAGATCAGATGCTTTTGCAGTTGCAGTACAAAAGCTTATCACGCTTTAGCATTGAAAAACTGATTGCCATGTGATTTTAGAAAAAATAAACCGTTTTCGAGAAAATCCCAAAAATGTTTTCTATTTAAAAAAGAGAGGAAGGAGAAAAGTGGTTCAATTTTTGTGATTTTTGGACGGGTTTTTGTAGAATTTTCTACAATAAACTAAAGTAAAAAGAGAAAACTTGTCATTTTAAAACTGTTATTCTGAAAAAGGAATTACCAAAAAAAGAAGACAAAACAAATCATTTAAAACAAAAAATTATGTGCCTTTATTTTTTAGGATATTTGTTATTTTTTTTTTTTTTACATTTTGTGACACTTTGCTAATACTTAACTTAGAAAAATTAAGATTAAAACAGCCTTTCACGCTTTTACTGAAGTTTGGCAAAATGTGCTGGTTTCACTTAGGGATTTCTGGTTTAGTGGACAGCGTTGACATCAGCCTCGGTCTTGAAGTAAATCATTGTGTCGTAGAAGAACATGTTGTCGTGGAAGAATGTCTTCTCATCCAAATCACGATCGAATGGATAGCCGAATGGAAGAGTGTCGGGGTAACGGGCGCCGGAGCCTACTCCGCAGGAGACGACGGGATCGAATCCGGTGAATTGGCTGACAACATCCTCATGGAATGGCATTACCATGAAGAAGAATTGGAATGGCATACCGCCCTTCTTGCCCTTAGGTAGCATCAAACGCTGTGGGAAGCCGCAGTGAGCCTCGCTCATGTCCAATGGGAATTTGTGATCTTCAGAGTTGGTGGCAAGCATAGCCTGTTTGTACAATTCAAAGTAAGTAGTGCGATCATGGACATACCAAGAATAATCATCTGAGCTGCGTGTAATCACGTTCTTGCCCTCAGTCAAGTCAACGACGAAGTGCTCCAATTCGAAGAAGTTGTTGCGGTTCTCGTTCAAATCGAATTTGTGTCCATAGTAGTCGTATTTGGGTCCAATGAACACCTTGACGGAGGCCTTCTGTGCCTTGTTGGACTTAACGTTCAACTTGAAGGTGAATGGCAAGTGATTGAGACGGTATTGGCGGGCCTTGATGTAGAAATCGTTTCCCTTGTAGTTAGATACACGTCCGAATGTCATCAGATCGCTCTCGGTATGTTCCTCGTAAGTGTCCATGTCAACGGCATTGGTAATATCTGAGTCGAATTTGTCGTAGTAGGTGACCAATTTGTCCATTTCAACGCCCTCAATGTGTACGCCGTCGAAGGTCAATTCCTCGGTGGTGTAGTGTTCGAAAGTGTCCAAGAAGTGGTGGTAGTACCTGAGGATGCGTTTGTACATCTCGTAGAAGGCTGGGTCGCGCATGGATGTTTCGTAATGGTGGAGAATACCAGGAACTGGGAGCTCATGTTCACCATGAGTGATACCGTGGCTGATGATGTTACGGAACATAAAGTCAACGTTACCATAGAATTTCTCGTTTACGCTATCAACGGTGCCTTGGACAACGTTTCCGAGGAGCTCAAGACCAACATGGAAATCGGTGAATTTGAAGTGCTCATTGTTTGGCTTGTAGAAGAATCCGGCGTCAATGGCGTTCATGATGCGATGTTCGTACAACTCAATCATATCGATATCGTAGAAGTTTTCACGCTTGTACATATCGTGATGATTCTCACGATCTGGGAAGTGGATACCATTGTAGTAACGAAGACCGGAATAGTAGCCGACATCCATCACGGTGTTGAATGAGAACTCGTCGAAATCAGGAAGGCTGTTGGAGTAACGTTCCATGGTGGCACGAGCCAAGAGTTGCTGATGAATAAAGAAGTAGAATTCACCACGACGATCCTTAATCAATTTCTTGTCCTCTTCGCCAGCATACCAGAATGGATAGTCCATGTTGTAGTAATAGTAGAATGCGTTAAGACCGACATCCTCCATATAGTAGGCCATCAAGTTTTCTTCGTTCATATGTCCCCAGACGCCGGAGTAGTTGCTTGGGATGACTGCGGTATAGACACCCTCGACCTTCTTCATATCGTGGAATCCTTGCATTTTGTACAATTGTGCCATCTGGATGGTCTCCGTATCGAAGAAGTAGAATGGATAGATTTCATAGATGGCTGGCAGGACCATACCTTCCTTATCGGTACGATGCAAACAGGCAACGGTGAAGGCATAGATGAAGACACCCTTGTTGACATGGAATCGGGCCCACAAAACGGCGTTGTAGAGTGTCTCGTAGTCCTTGGCGTACATGAAGACATGGAACAGTGACATTGCGTATTTCTTGTGCTCATCGAACATAATCGAGAAGAGTTCATGTTCTGGCAATGGATCGTTTTCATAATAGTTGACGAATTCCTTTACCAAATCGACATGCTCGAAATGATCGTAGTGGTCCTTGATGTTATAGTCCTTGACAACTTCGTACAATTTAACGAAAATCTCATCCTGATGGATGTGTTGGAAGATATCAAACACGAACTTTTGTTTGACTAAGAAATCATGGTCAGCATACTTGACACCCTTGTTCATATATGAACAAGAGACAAGAGCTACCAAACACGCAAATGTAATCACTGTAATCGACTTCATCTTACCGAATGATGCCAAACACTAGCCATCGGTGAGCTTTTATACCATTTTTCCATCCATTTAATCTGCCTGCACTGTTAACGAAATTCAATACCAACTCAGATTATTCTTAATTCTAATCGAAACATAATTTCAATTGATAATTATAATGAGCTCAGCAGCGTATAAAGTTCATCTCTGCAAAAATTTGAAACAAAAAAA
The DNA here is from genome assembly GCA_964034945.1 of Chrysopilus asiliformis. Classification (NCBI taxonomy): domain Eukaryota; kingdom Metazoa; phylum Arthropoda; class Insecta; order Diptera; family Rhagionidae; genus Chrysopilus; species Chrysopilus asiliformis. The sequence goes on from OZ035961.1 coordinate 7,028,236, forward strand.
ATCACTTTTCCATAGGTGAAATCTTATCAATTTAAGAAGACTTCTCTGCCAATTAACAACCAGTGAAGGATTGCAGTGACCCCAGACGCGCCCCAATTCTGATTAAAAATTGACTTTCTGCTGTCATTGAACATTAAAAAATATGTTTTTCTGCACAGTGAATGTTTATGCGCCCGCATGTTGTCGTCAACTTAAGTTCGGCGCTATCAACGTTAAAATGCATAAAAGTTCGCATTTCTGCTGTTTCCAAGTATATTATAATCAATGCAGAAATAATATTTTTGATAATTTTTTTCAAAAAATATCATACCAAAAAAAATGTGTGATGTTTTCCTTCACGTCAATTGAAAATATTTTTTTTTTATGAAAAACACGATTGATATGATTTTTTTGATGGCACACAAACTTGAGATTGTTCTAAAATTAGAGATTCATTCAGGTCATAGGTACTTTCTACGGACTTTTAAAAACATGATAAAGTTGGCTTGAAAATAAGAGTATATCACATTTTACACGTTATTTTCGATTGAAATTTTTTTGATATCAATTAAAAAAAGTTGTTTTTGAAATGACCTAAAATTTAAAAAAATATGCCACGTCCTGTTGGAATATTAAAAATAATTAGGGGTTGTTGATTGGCATTGCAAAAACATCGCAGGGATATTAGGTATATTAACAATAATTAGGGGTTGTTGATTGGCATTGCAAAAAAATCGCAAAAAAAGCTGGAAAAATGTTAAAAGTTAATGAAGAATTTATAAATTTTCGTTCATTTTCTATTTAGATTATATGTACAAGCTCTAAACAATTGAAAAATTTTACATAACTATAGTTTGGAGCTTAAAAGATTATGAAAAATCTTCAAGATATCGCCAAGAAATTCAGAGTTCGAGCTATTTTTTTATAAATAGCGTAATCGTGTTCGAAATTAATGCACCTTCGGATCAGTTCGTCTTACAAACAGAAGAGTTTTTTGGACCCTTTTACTATCCTATGCGAAAGAAAGAAAGTATTATATTCATGACGGAGAACGACTCGAGAACAGAGAACGAACCGACTCTCAAGACTGACTCGAGAACTTTCTGATCAGTACGAAATCCTCTTCAGGAAAAATTATGAAGATGTCCGTCTGTCAGTCTGTCGGTGTGTCGGTATGTCGATGTGTCGGTCTGTCTGTCAGTCTGTCGGTGTGCCGGTGTGTCGGTGTGTCGGTGTGTCGGTCTGTCTGTCTGCCTGTCTATCTGTCTGTCTGCCGGTCTGTCTGTCTGTATGTATGTCTGTATGTTTGTTTGTCGGTCGGTCTTTCAGTCTCTCTGTCGGTCTTTCAGTCTCTCTGTCGGTCTTTCGGTCTCTCTGTGTGTAAATAACTCGAGAACGCGTTGAGCTAGCCACTTGAAATTTTTTGTGATTGAGTTTTACGAAAATCGTAGTTTTCTCTAAACTTTTGGAAAAGTTACATACCTCCCATACAATTTTTATACCTCCCATACAATTTTTATGAAAAAATACAGTTTTTTGAAAATTCCTCGAAAACTATGAGCTTTTGAGAAAAAATTCATACACTCTCGAAAAAATGGAGTCGATTACGCACCGAAAGGGAGTTTGAGGGAATCCATCACCTATTGGAGAAAATCGAGCACCGGGCTAGGAGTTCACAACAATTCCTTATGGGTGTTAATTTTTAACAATTTTTCGGTGTTAAACCAACTTATTAAATGGCCCAAAAAAACCTCACAAATTCTCTTTTTTTTGCAAGCATTTGAGATGTTTTGAGTTTTTTTTCGTGTTTCCAAAGTTAATATATTACTTGTTAAAAACTTTTCTTACATGTCTCTGCCGGGACTCGAACACGGGACCTCTCGAATTGTAAACCATTTGCCTTCCCAATAGGCTGTTGAAGCCAATTGGGAAGCCCCTTCTAAACGTGAACACCCTTTACAATTAAATAACTCCTAAAAGGAGTTGTAGTGAATTTTTGACTCCTTTTCGGAGTTCATTTAAAATTTAGGTCAAAACGGTGTTAAATTGAATATTTAGCTCCGTAAAATACAAATGTAAAAATAACTCCGCGCTACGGTGTTAAACTTTTAGCTATGTTTTCAGGCGGAGTTAATTCGTCCCCGGATTTTTTCGAGAGTGTATAACAAAAAAAGAATGGAAAATTTCTTGCATTTTTTTCTCTTAATGATTTTTAAATATCTTTAACGCTACTCGAGAAATTTGAAAACATATTATTTTTACATATTCATTGCAGAGGAAGCTGAAATATTTATTCAAAAAACAATCAACTACAATTGAAAGGTTCTTCATAAAATTTGTCACAAAATAGGGGTATTTCGATAGTATTTACAACACTATTATTTGCATTCCAACATTTTTTATAGATAAAATCACATATTTTTGAGGTTGTAAAATTATTTTGCTGAAAAGTTTTAAGCTGCCTGTAGTTATCAAGTTTTCGGATATATTTAGCAGATTTTACAATTGTAGGTTTTCTTGCGTTTTTTGGGCAGGATTGCCGCTCGTCCTCTTTTTCCCGGACACCGTCCTCTTTTTAAGTTCGTCTAGAGAGAGTTTTGATTTTGTTCGTGGCTTTTTAACGTGTCCGGGGTATTTCAAGCGAATTAAGAAGTTTACTTCATAAAACCGATACGTCAAGAAACACAAAATACGTGGTGTGAGGCATTCAATTTTCAATGTCCTCGAAGTACACAAAATTTGCGACTGCGGTGCCTTCTTTGAGAAATTTTAACTATGGCGCGTGTTATTAAATGGTAGAAAAAAATTGGGGAGTCAAAAATAAAAGCGTAAAAAATTAAGAAAAATTTATGGCCCTATAAATTTCAAATTATCTATTCCCGTCCAAACCCGTTAATTGTATACAAATTGGGGGTGACAACAACTCCAAATATTCTTCCTGAAAAAAGAACAAAATATGGTCAAGGTTTTAGGTAATTAATCCGCATTATCAAATATTTCCTGGTCAGATAACAATACCAGCGTTTTACAAATATTGCTTTCTCCTTCACGCTTCTAAAAAAAAACACTGTTGCCGACATTGAACTGGACATTAATGGCGGCGGCTTTAATCTTTTAATTTGTAAACAATCAATAAATTATGACAAATTACTCAAAGATAGGTCATTTTGGGTTCAGTGGCAAATGAAAATGAAGGAAAACAATATACAAACCAACCCCCAAAACCCCGACCCTTTTTAGATAACGATTTTCTCTGTCACTACAGTATTTTTTGCGACAAAAATAAAATTCTGCTAAAGATTTCACATCGCACGTAGAATGAAATGGGGAGGTTTTCGCCAGTCCTGTTTTCGATGTGAACCGGAATTGAAATTGTTTCATTTCTCTACAGAAAAGTTTTTCCAATCCATACCATCAGACTTTGGAATTTTAGCACCGACAAATTAAAATTTTTGAAAAAAAAATTTTAACAATTTGTTCAATATTACAAAATGTTTTATTACAAATTTCATTCTTTTTAAGTGAAAAATTCGAATACCTAATGTTTAGAAAGTGTTTAGTGTAAGGATTTTTAATACTAACTAGTTTTACAAAAGAAAACTTGCTAATAAAGACGGATTTCCTAATTAATATTAGCATTCTCCGAAAATAACTGGAAATTCAAAAGGCATTCTCGGAAATTCTGTTGAAGTGAACAATGATTTAATATCCAAACGGAACAATATTCTAAGAAATTCTGGTAGAAACTTAGAGGCAGTCGATAAAATATGTCACGTTAATAATAGGCTTTCCAATCTTTCGAACACAACACCCTTCCCAACTCCGCGCCGTACCGCCATTTTTTGCGTGAAGTTTAGTGCCACCACTACACTACCGCAGACTCCCATCCTCCAAAAATGTGATGTTTTTTTTTGGACCAACCGTTAAACAAAACTCTTGCATTTCCACGAGCTCCTAAAATGTTAAAATTTGGAATTTTTTGAAGGTGGGCGAGAAGATTTTTTTTCCCGAAAATTCCTTATTTTTCAATTATTAAGTTCTTTATGACCTCCAATTCAATACCATGCAATGTCAAAAATTTGTTTTGCAGACACCCCCTTTCTTTTTTTAAAAAAAACGTCGGTCGCCTCAAATAACAATTTTCCAAACCTATTTTTCACATTTTAATCCTTTCAAAACAAATATCGCTGTTACTTGATACGTACTTGTGATAAATGTCACCGAATATTTTCTTTCTACAATAAGACACCTAATTTTTAAAAATTAATAAAACTTTATATATTTTCGTTTTATTTTCCATCCATGTAGACATAACTATGATAATATATTTTCCCTCTCTAGGAGAAATCTTTCCATCTCATCGTCACAGGCCGTTACGTTTTCCTACCCAAGTATCACAATTCTAGCGTCACAGCGCATATAAAGTCTTGAAATGGGGTTGAATATGAGATTTTAACAAAATTAAATTCGCCTAATAAATTGCAAATGAGGTGGAAATTCGAAGAAACATGATCCGATATCAACATAATCATAAGTTTGCTTCAATGAAAAAAGAAAACAAATTTTTTGTCATAAATACTGAAAGCAACAAAAAAAAGCTCTCCCGTTCTTTTAAAGTTCCCGGAGGAATTGGAAAAAAAGAATGCTTCAACTTTATTTCTAAATAAAAATCCTTTGAAAATCGCCGGCAACCTTCCCGCGCTTCCAGCCAAACAATTGTTACAGTTTTTAAACACAACCAAGAACTGGAAAGTACGTAAATATTTTCATATCCGCTGAAATGATTATGATGTGCAATGATATACTTTTATTTTTTATAAACATTCCCTTTCCCCGTACCGAGTAGTTGGCAATATTGGTAACACATTTCTCCTTTTGCGAGGAAAGAAGCTTCCATCAACCTCCACTCTTAGCGAATATAGTTGTATAGAGCGTATGAATTTTTTGTGATATTTTCATATTTATGTTTTGTTACTTTTATGTTTTTTTATGGTACACGACATTTATGTGTCAGTTGTCACAGCCAGAAGCGAATGATGAGCCAAACGCTGAATTTATATCCTTGTCAAATTGAAGTTGTAGGCAGGAAAGCGATGCTATGTCAAGAGTCATAACATTGGAACGTTTTTGATGTTGCCGCGCTCACTCTCCCTTATTTGCATTTACATAACATATATACTAGCGGATACTGAAACACTATATAGAGTTTTATGATCATGGATGGAAATCCAAACCCTGCCAGCATAGTTTAGTTGTACTCACTTCAAAACGGAGAACAAGAATGGTAAAGTGGAAAACAAATCAACATTATCATAAGATCCATGCGCTTCATATAATTTATTATTCAGCGAAATGAAAGAATTAGTTTCATAACCACTTCCAGCGCATTTTATGTTCTAACAGATACTAAATATAACATTTCAAAAAAAAATCTATTTAATCCAACTGAATGACATATCTGTTTATGTTGTGATATATCTATTGCAGTAAAAGCTATAAAAAGAAGTCAATTTTCAAAGAATTTCTATAAATCTTGGATGGAAGAATTTTATAGGGTCTAAATAAAAGTGAAAACTTCATCAAATAAAAATTATCGACTGATTTTGATTATTGGGCCGTATGTAAAAAAATTAGCACATGCTTATACTCGGAGCTGGGCATACTTCAGTACATTTGATACTGCAGTACACGAGCAGTACCAGTACATAGATACTTGTACTGGGCTTGCCACCAGTATCAATACCATAAGTATTGGTACTGCACGATCAGTACCAGTACTTGAAGTACTGGTAATAGATGCATGGATCCAGTCCCAGTACAAAAAGTACTGGTACTGCTTTTTTACAATATTTGTATTTTTGTACTGGTTTTTTGCAATACCAGTACTTTTTGTACTGGTTTTGGTTTTTGCAGTACCAGTACTTTTTGTACTGCAAAAGTACTGGAATTTTTTCAAGTACTTTTGCAAAAGTACTGGAATTTTTTGAAGTATTTTTCGCGAAAGTACTGATATTTTTCAAGTACATAGCATACTGGAGTTTCAGTACCAGTACCGATGTTGGTATTTTTGTACTGCTCAGTCGGAGCAATACCAGTACAAAATTTACTGGTACTGAAATCTCAGTACCAGTACTTTTTGTACTGATACTGAAATGCGGTTAAAAGTATCATTACCATATACTGGTACTGATACTTGAGTATTTGAGTTTTGCCCAGCTCTGCTTATACTCCACTTTTTTTAAAGCAAACTCTCCAAGTTTTTGTAAACAAAAATGAGTAAATGCTGTGCTTTGGAAGCAGATGTTTATTGTCTAATGTTAAGCAAGCGTATTTGCCCACTTCATGTAGCTTAATCTTTAAACTACGACAAAATTCAAAAATTTATTCCTGAAAGACGTCCAAACTGGATTTTTCCTACACAAAACCCTCGGAATAAACTCAAATTTTGACAACTTTTGCTTAGTAAACTTATTCTTCGATAGATTAATAAAATTCGCGGAATGAATTCTGAATAAAATTCGCGGAGAAATTCTAATAAATTCGTAGGTGGAAACGCAGCCTTAAGCCCAATTCAGAGCAACCATTGCGATTACGATTACGATTACGATTACGATTACGATTACGATTACGATTACGATTACGATTACGATTAAACTTCCGCGACCAATGAAATCAAAGCTTTCATTTTCCTATCATTGAAAGCCTTGTTCTCATTGGTCGAGACGTTGTAATCGTAATCGCAATAGCAATCGTTAGCCTGAATTGGGCTTTATGGTAGTGATTCACACTAATACCTGTTGACTTAGTATTAAAGAAAGTTTTTCAATTACGGAAAAAATATCTTTTTATTAAAATAAATTTATATTTTAGAATTTTTCAAGCTATCAATATGTATATTTCATATAGCAAACTCATGATTAGAACAGATTTAAGTAATTTCAAGTGTTTCAGTCCAAGATTGTTCGGTTTCATCACGCATTTTACGATTTTAAAGCAGATTGAGAACAAACAAACACTTAACTTTAAGGTTTATTTTAGATCCTTGCGGTTTTAGATTCTTAACGATACCTTTTTTTATTATTATAGTCGTTTTTTTCCTTCATCCTTTGTTGACATTTTCACTTCAGCTTTTTTTTTTCTCAAAGCCGAAAGACATCTATTGAGTTTTCCTTCTTCATTTTTTTTTTAAAAACGATTCTAAAGCGAAAACTGAACCAAGATTAAAAGGTTTTTGTATCATAACTGTATAGCAGTATCCTGTGTGAAACATATAAACACACGTACCGACATTATCCGTATCTCGTTTACAAAGAATGGAAAAAAAAATCTGAAAAGGAAGACATGAAAATTACAAAGCAGCGATGAAAGGAAATGTTCCTGCGATAAGTCTAAATAGGAATTTTCTAAAACGATAATCTCACAGCAAGCGTTCCCTCTTCAACACTCGTCATTTTTATCATTTCGATATTTCGGCCTTTTCTTTCACTTTCCCCCGTTCCATGACATTGGATGGTGGTGGTCTGTTTATTTATTCTTTTCGTCTCATTTTCAACGAATAAACGAATAAAAGTAATCCATGAAAGATATACTTTTTGCTCGCTTAAAATCCTCTTAAGGACGAAGTAAATCTTGGACAATATGATTAACTAACAAAGTGAAAATCGTCGTCTTCATATATACTTCAATTCAAAAGACATTTTCATCTGCCCTTCCGCCCAATTGACCTCTAAAATATTACTTCTTTGTCCATCAATGAAAAACGACAAAATAACAGCCTACATAATAGTTTTTCCTAGAATTTTCCAATAAAATAATCAATGACAACATAACAGCTGTTTATTTTCCCCTTATCTGAAATCAAGATAAATTATTGAAGAAATTCGGAATAACAGAGTTTTCTAACATTTGTGAAATTTTTAATCTGACTTCGATGTTTTTGCCTGAATATTCTGTTGGAAACTTTTTCATGTAATTTTTGTTTGATATTTAAACATTTTATTTGAAAGAAATTAATAGGACATCGGTTTAAACTTTTTTTGGACACGTGGTTGAAATGTAAAAGAATTTGTATCTATGGAGCAGTTCAATAATAGAATTACAGTCGAACCTGGATAAGTGCGATCTCACGGGACCGTCATTGGGGTTCCATTTATAGAGGTTGCATACTTACCCTAAGTTCCCACATCTGAAAACGCTCATACCGCACAATCCATCCCAGTTATCGAGGATTCTCACTCGCCCAGGTCTCACTTAATCGGGTTTGACTGTAAATACATAAATCTACGAGAAATAATTTTTCTCAGTTGCCCTAGTTTGCAAATTCAGTTCGGTTCGGAGAGCTAGTTCGATAAGCCTAATTTTTTCAAGCTAAGGTTTTCCACTTCCTATCGACTTTCCCGAAAAAAAAATTGTTTTGGAATCCTAACTAAAACAAATTGAAAATTGTTAAACTAAAATTGGAACACAGTGTATATCAGTCCACACTAATTTTCTCAAGCCATTTTCCAAAAAAAATTGAGAGAATCAAAAAGAAGGTGGAAAATCTTAGCGAAAAATCAAAACTACTTACTCGACACTCACCTGATTGATCTGAAATGTGGGCCCATTTCTTCTAATCTACCAATGTGTTTCCAAGAGGTGCACGAAATAGTTCCAGCTCGAACTATAAACTTTCGAAATTAAAAAACAATTTTAAAAAAACAATTTTAAAAAAACAATTTTAAAAAAAAAAACAATTTAAAAAAAACAATTTGTGAGGGAGAGGGGGGTGGGGGGGAATAGTGGTCCGATGGGAATTTAATGTATGGAAGAGTTATGTAAAATCATATTCTAGATACATTTTGTCCTCACAAATATTTCCATACGATACAGCGTTTTCTAGAAAATTGTAAAAAACTGTTTTGTTTGAATAGGGGAGGGGAAAAGAATGGTCTGGTTTTGTCCGTCGCAGAACTTAGACTACTCATTTACGAGAAACGTAACTATACAAAATTTCAAGTCTCTAGCTCAATCCTTTCGAAAGTTCAGCTGTTCATGGACGGACAGACAGAGGAACAGACAGACAAGTGGACGGACATGCGGAAATCAAAATATTTTGTCATCCCAAACACTCTGGTGTAATTCACTTCTGTGTCCGACAATTGGTTCGATGCATTAAAAACGATATACTAAATCTAATATGATCCCATATGATTCTCATGTAGAGTATAAAAATTCTAGGGCAAATCGGCGAGTCCACAAAAAATGTTTGACGAAATCCGTAAAATTCATGTTATTTTATTTTAATTGAAGAAATTTTAAATTTTTAATTGCATATGTTAGCAAAAAATACTAATAAAAAAGTCAATTAGATCGCCTGTAACCTGGACGCACTTGACGTGCTTCTTAGGCTCTGCCCATGAATTTATGAATAATTTAAAAGCAAATATCAAAGAGACCGCAAAACCTACGAAACTTTACTTAACCATTGAAATTTTGTAGACCAGTAAATTTGTTTATTTCTTTTCCAAATCGACCACAAAAATGCCTTAAAAATGTTCTCTTTGGTCAATGGAATACTGAAACGAACAGGGACACATATACATATGTTTGCGTCTATATAAATATACGATGATATTCGAAATATCATCGCCATGTTATTTGAATTGACCGATTTTCTAATACGGCTAATATACTTACTCGTAGCCGCTCCACATTTTCACAATTGCCATGGCCCAATACTGTTCACATTTGTATAAAATTGAAATCAAGTTGTGTATTCATATGAGAGTAGAGGGTGATATAGCCACCCTCCAGCAAGTCAACAGTTACCCTTGACTGGGTGTTTTAGTATTGTATCATTTTACAAAACCATATTAATTGTGATGTTGTGTTTGGGGGGAGGTTGTGGACTTTAGGTGGGCTTTAAATATTATCATCGTTTTTGTTTTCATCCCTAATTCTGGGAACGAAAGGTGCGGTGGAATATTTAAAACCACTCCACTCAGGTGGTTGTTTCTATACTCGTACATATGATGGTAAAATATTATCGACTTCGACAACCATTCATATTTTGCCTTCGAGTGGTCGACTTCATATTATTAGATTATTACCATTGTACGATTGATATCTGATAGTGATATCGGTTTTGTCCTGTAACAAGATGTCTTCTATCGATTTGATCCTGCAGCCCTTCATAAAGACTCAAATATTTGGTCAGATAAATCGTTTCATTGTTGTTATTCTAGTGTTTTCGATTAATTTTAAGTGCGGTGGTGGTACAATAATTCAATCTCCAAGAAGTAATATCAAAAGTTCAAATTTAAATGTCGGCAATGGTTTAAGCACAAACACTACATCCGCTACCCAGAGCTTGAAACCAGTTAAAGGTTATTTGAAAATTCGATGTCTTGTTCGTAAATCGGATAAATATTTATATTGACTTTTTCTATCTAATTTTTTGATTATTCGAAATTTTTTATTTACGTTTTTAGAGCTCGGAGGGATATGTACGGTGAATAGTGATTGTCGAAAAAATGCCTACATTTGCTCAGATGTGGGATTTTGTGAGTGCAACGAAGGATATAGACCCGACGTTTATGAAAAAATCTGCATTGGAGGTGTGTATGAATAAAAATTCTATTAATTTATTCATAAGTTAAATCCATCTCGATTTTATTTCTGATACACAGTGCTCAAAAAATTGTTTTTTTCCTTTTTAGTGCAATTTTTTTAAATAAAAACTTTTTCAAACATTTTTTTTTTGTTTTTTTTTTTTATTTTTATCCTTTTGGATCCTTTTGTGATTAATTAGTATGAAAATCCAAAATGAAAAATATAATCACATATCCTAACAGGACGTTCCCTTATCCTTACAGACTTCTCAATGTCAGAATCGGATTCAACGACCCCAAAAACCCCAAGATGAGAGTTTTTCCCAGATAATTTTAGGAAAACGATAATCATGTCATCCTTACAGGTTATCCTTACAGATTTTTTAATGCCAGAATCGAAGTTAGCGACCCCAAAACCCGCAAATAGATTTTTTCCCGGAAAATTTGAAAAAATTTCGCTGCCGCGTACTTTACAAAGAACAAAACATTCAAATAGGTACGCTTTTCTGGGAATTTTTTTAAGTAAATTGAAGCGTGTATTTGTACTTGGAATTCAAACATTTTGCGTGCAGTGCAGCGCACTTTTTTTTAAATTTCTGCTTATTGTTCATTTTTTTTTAATTTACCTGCGGCGTATTTTCACAAAAAAAATCACAAATAAAAATTGAGACAATACTTCTTTTCTTTAATCGATCATTGCAAATTTCCAAGCACACAAAATGCATTTTAATCATTTTTTTTAGAAAGGTAGTATCGTCCAATATAGGTTTTGCGCCAAGTGCCACTTTGAAAAGCTCTGACTCTATTTAAATTATTTAAACCATATATATTTTATCTTTTTCATATGCAGCATAGCTAAATTATGTACAATTTCCACCTCATGGAGCAATTCTTTATTTACAAACAGGGAATAGAAAATGAATTTAACATTGATTTACCCGATAAACCATTTGTTGTTCAAAGCATACGAAATTGTAAATAAATAAAATTTTACCAAATTAATTTTAGCAATATTGATGACAATATTAATGACAATATTGCGGTTTTTGTGGCAGAGACGATGACTTTAAAAACTCTCTGACAAATGCAAACAAATCCAAAACTCATCACAACGGAAAATCTAAATGCAAATAAAATGAGCACATTTGAAACTCATTGGTTAACAAAATAGAAAAATAGTTTGCCGCATTAAAATAACATTAAATCGATAAGTTTTGCATCATATTTTGAAAAAAAAAATAACAAATAAAATAATCTCCATAACAAATAGTTGACGAAAGAATTCCAATGAACGTTTTATATTCATGATTTTATGTGTTTGACATGTCTGCATTTGCTCTATGTAAAAAGAGGCACTCTACTGACACATCAATAAAATTCTAAATTCATCTCCTGCTTCAGAAAAATATTTATTTTTCAACAATCGCATAAGAAATTCATGTTTATTGCAATCCAGTTGAAAATACCAACCCCAAGGAGAAGACATTGGGATTTTTGTAATGGATGGAAATTTCCTGCTATCAACGATATACTCGTACAATAAAATCAAATATTTGTGTACTTATTTTTGCATCAAAAATTGTTTTGAAATAAATTTATTCGTTATTTCATAAAAATGGGATTTTCTGCTTGTATAGACTTGCACTTAAAACAGGATTTGCTTCTAGTTTAATGGGCAGGGACAGTGTATGTAATTTTTTAGTATATTTTACTGTGATACGCTTGTCAACTCGATTCTGACATGGAATTAAAACACCTTCAACCCATTTTTATAACAAAACACAAAGCTTGCGCAACTTTCCTTCGAAGTGGTAATCTCGAGCGGCGTCCTCGATTGCTGTGCAATCGTGTGACCGCGAATTTATACCAGTTTGCCAGTCTATTTATGTAATGTCTTTGGTTCATACATAAGTGCAAACGTACACGCTTCTTCTCGTCGCGGCGACTTTTATTCCTCAAAATACCTTTCCGACGTACACGCTTCTTCACTTTTTAGTAGGAAAAACTTGTGTACAACAAGCGATCGCTCATGTGTGTGTGGTTCTCATATATGTGTTGTATTTCCAGCTCATCCCCTTACTAGCTAGCACCGAGGCAACATTAATTGCCAAAATAGAAACTGCCAACAATAGAAGAATAAGGACTGGTTATTTTGTTATTTACCTACCTAACTGAAAAATAAAACTACCTGCAATTGGGATTTCATTATTTGGATTAAATTTTTGTTTATTTGGGATATGTTTACGAGTCGGTGGCTACACGAGTGACTTCGTTTGTGTGCGTAAAAGATGAAGTAAAAGATGAAGAAGAACATTTTTCGAGTGGCGACTTTTCCCCTCTTGTCGAACTCGTTTCTTTCCTACAATTTGGTGAGGCTGCGTCATCCTGATGACCGAAAGTTGCTTCGTGTACGTCGCCAGTAAGAACACTTTTCGAGTGGCGACCTTTTCCCTCTTATCGAACTCGTTTCTTTCCTACAATTTGGTGAGGCCGCGGCATCCTGATGACCGAAAGTTGCTTCGTGTACGTCGCCAGTAATGTTCCACGTTACTCCAAAGTTTGTGTGTGCGAATTGCAGTGAACACGTCGTTAGGAATTAGTCTTTGATCTTTGTCCGTACCACAACTAGGACGGTGCCAAGACAAAGCACCGCCCGGGACAAAACCTGTATTTGCCCCTCTCTCTTTCTAAAAATTTGATAAAAATGAATTTTCGTTTGCTGGGAAATGTGGAATGATCGAATGATCGATTTTTATCTGTGATTATCTATTGTAGATAAAAGATATAATGGCATTTTAGTTCTTCGGTGTATAACAAAGATTGCACCACAGGAAAATCCCTTTAAAAAATGTGCAATATGCAAAAATTCAAAAAAAATGCGCCGCAAGCAAAATTATTATTACAGAAATGCATTACACTGCACAACAGCCATTTTGTTGCTAAAGATTTTACAATAGTTTTAGGATAATTTGACGTCGCTGATTCCGAATCTGAAAGTGGTTTGGCTAAATTGGCTTTAGTTTTTGAGAAAACTAAAAAAGTAACTAGCTACTGTTACTGTTCCAAAAGTTGATAGAAAACTACGTTTTTCGTGAAACTCATTTACTAAAAATTTCAAGTCGCTAGCTCAACGCGTTCTCAAGTTATTTAGGATACTTAAAACGGATAGACTGACAGAGAGATGTGCGGACATGTTCATCATTTTCACTAAAACGAATTACGTACTGATCAGAAAGTTTCTATCTTTTCTATATTTTAGTGCAATTTTCTCGAATCGGTATCCGTCCTGAGCACCAATCATGTATTCCGACGCGTCTCTGTCTTTAGACTTCGACGCAGCTTTTGACTCTTGACTTCGCCATATCTGCAACTTGAAATTTCGTGGAATCGTCACTATGAATCGAAACGTGATTTTGACTGTCACTCCAGGAAATTTGAAGCTGCTAATATGGCAAAGTCAAGAGTTAAAAGCTGCGTCGAAGTCGAAAGACAGAGACGCGTCGGAATACATGATTGGTGCCCTGAATACAATACTTTCCCTCTATACCAGAGAAAAATAAAAATTGGTACTAATGTTTCGAAATTAGTATAAATTACTATCAAAATTCTCAGTTTCATTATTTTTAATTGTCAGTTTTTCATTTCCTATTTTTTCCGGTTAAAATTTTTCCCAGAGGTAATTGTAAAAGGAATTAAAAACAATTAAAATTGAAAATAACTGCAGGATACTGTCAAAAAACATCGAATTTTTAATTCATATGTCCTCATGTCCTAGTGAATACCATATATACTGTCAGGCTGTAGTAAATCTCTTCTATTGTTTTTAAGTGAAACTTTAATGAAAGTGCTATACGAACATTTTTCATGCACTTCTCACAAAATCCAGCAAGTCCTCCAACAAGTGCACGAAGGTGAATAACTTGTGTAAAACACTTTATGACTCTTTTCTCTGTGTTTTTTTTTCTACTGTCCTATGGCTTAACTTTGATTATTTCAACATAGCTATTTTTTATCCATTCAGACATCTCACCACGTTTTTCATCGTTTTATGTTTTTACAGCCATCGGAAAGGAGTGCATGTACGACAACCACTGTATCACGAGAGCATATTGCAAGGGACAAACGATTTGTACGTGCAAACTGGAATTCCCTGTTGTCTCATCGGATAAATGGTCATGTGAAGGTAATTCGTCAAAACATTCCATCCCACCTGTCTTCCCATTTTGGATCTCACCGCAGTGAAAAGTGCAACGAAAGATCCTGTATAGGAAGTCAGCTTTCATCTACCATGAAATATATGCATTAGATTTAAAAGAAAATAATGTTCCATATTTGCTGTTAGGCTTTTTTAAAAAAAAACTAACTCATTTGAATGTTTGCAGTAATTCACAAAAGATTACATAAAATAATTTGAAAAAAATAAAAATTATTCAAAACATAAGGAGAGCTACAGTTGCCAGAGGGGAATTCTCAAATACTATAAATAAAGACAAATCGGATTTTAATAGAAAATTTTCCATTTGTATCGGGAAGGGAGGAAGGAGTGGTTTGATGAGATTTTAATGTACGAAATAGTTATCGAAAATCACTTTCTAAGCACATTTTTCGATACGATACACCGTTTCCGACAGAATCGCGAGAAACTATTTCATTTGGATGTGGGAGGAAGGATTGAGCAGTCCAATTGAATTTTGATATATGGAAGAGTTATGTACCATCATTATATTTATAAGCAAATTTTGTCTAAAAAATTTCTTCGATGTGACTTACCGTTTTCAAGAAAAATCGGAAAAACGCTGTTTCATTTGGAGGGAGGAAAGGAAAAGAATTCATGAAAGGAAAATAAGTCCATTCTAAAACTTGCTATTTACGAGAAACGCAAGTATAAAAAATTTCAAGTCTCTAGCTCAATATGTTCGTAAGTTATCGTGCTCACCGACAGATGGACTGACATACAGGGAATTTTTCCCTAGATTTCACTTCACGAACAGTGACTAAATCTTAAATAAAATATGCACTATTTTTCATCCAATCTTCTCATAAATTTCTCCATGTTTAGTGGCAAATATTTCGACATCCCGGAACTGGTAAAATACAAAGATTTATAAAATGTCTCCATGTAGAATGATAAAAATCCAGGTAGATTATTGTATGGTGTCAGGTATCCAACAATAATAACCCTAAGACAGCCATTGCACTTTAGAAGAATAGAATAGCATAGGAAAACAATGCATTGGTGGCAAAGAGGCCGGCTTCATCCGCACGAGTGATGTTCAAACCTCATCCAGGCGAAATGGTGCTGCACAATGACATCGAGATGAGCCTTCATTTTACATGAATATCTAAAAAAAAAAATGGGAAGAAAGCCAGGAAGCGAAAGGACAATTCCGGTGATGATGGCATTCTATGTTATATGATGACATTATGATGTTTTATATGGATGGCCTCTTGTAACTTGTCATCATTCTCGGTAGTGGAGTGTGATACAATGCTTTCTATCCATCTATGCTTTTATGCTTTATGCTTTTATTTAATGTTAAGGGTTTATGTCTAACAATAAAGCACTTTTCTGCTTTGTTTACAGAATTTGGCTCCAAGGCTGGAATTGTGTCATCATCCTGGCTGATTCTTTGTGATCTGCTCTTTTTGCAGCTAGTTGTGATGAATATTGTCTCGGCAGGTCATGCCTTGTAAACCTCTTTCTTAATGGTTCGCCTTTCATTTTGATAATAGTCAACTGATGAAAGCATGAAAAAAAAACAACAACAAAAATTTATTTTACATATAAAATAAGTGCACGAAAAGAAAGAAACTAAGTGCTGCCAAGAAAGGTGTTTTAAAAACTACCTATACTTATAATTTATAGTTGTGTTGTTGTAAAACATGTCAAATAATATCTAAAATTTACATAACATTTTATAAACAAAAACATTTATTTATAGAAAACTGCGAAAAAGTGATACAAAATAAATACAATAACTGTCTATTGCCGAAGCTAAAAGTCATTTTTATTCTTATATATTTTATTTAAATTTTTTTTTTTTGTTTCCAAATTTTTTTTAGCGGAAATTAGAATTTTTATAATAGAATTTTACACGGTAAGTAAACTTTATTCATTTTTTGCACCTAATGCATTTTTTTTCAATAGCACGATTGACAAAATCGCGCTTTGGTGTCCTCAAACTGAAGTTTCATAAAAAAAATTGTCACTACTAAACACCCAGAATTTTTACATGCGAACTACGAATGAACCAAGAACAATTGTCAGGTTTTGCTATCGATGTGGTCGGTGGTATCGCCCTTATTTCGATAACGACCGGAGCACAATATCTTAAATTGTGAAAACACATGATTTCCCTGGGCTCACAGAAGATCGACAATAAAAAAAACCTTCAAATTTTCAAATTTTCAAAAAAGGTCCTTAAATTTTCGATCCCTTGAAAAACGTTTAACAATAAATTTAACTAAACGCGGCTTGCGAAAAAAAATTGCTAGATAACCACCTCAACATTTCCACAAACTGGCGACTTGTATCGGGTCTTTCAATAAGGAGATAACAGAATAATTGAGATATCGGACTGAAATTTATTCCAGGTGTAGTGGACATGTGACATTTAAGTATGAAATTCGATGTCGTTCATATGGCCACCGCTAGCATTGCACTGATTGATTCTTTGGAGCCAATTTTCTACCACTCTTCCACACATATCGGCCGAAACGTTGGCAATTTCGCGTTCGATATTGTTCCTGAGCTCCTCTAACGTTGTTGGCTTGTTGGCATAAACCAACGACTTAACATAACCCCATAAAAAGAAATCCAACGACGTTAAATCGCATGACCGAGGTGGCCATTCGACCGGACCATTTCTCGAGATTACACGATTACCGAACTTCTCCTTCAATAGATCAATTGTTTGACCAGCTGTGTGGCATTGCTCGTTCGTGAACTTCACCATGATAAAAATGTAAACCTTGACTGACGTTTTAGCATTGCCAGATCATAAAAAAAGTTTTAGGGTGCGTTTTTATTAAAATACAGAATTGTTATGCCCTTATTGAAAGACCCTTTAGTAGGTGGAAAAGAAAATTTGAGGAAAAGGATAATTACTTTATCCTTATTTTTAATTTTCTCAAATTCTTTACAGCTCAATCACGAAAAAACACTCAAAATATATCAAGTTTATTTTTCTTGCCATCATAATACATCAACAGTAAAACTAATTATGAGCGACATATCTACACAAGAAATTCTAATAGTTTTCAACAGAATTTTCCAAACAACACTCCATAGCAGTAAATTGCCATGATTAAATTTTCTTTGGTTTGGTTCGGGCCATTTTTTAAATTTTTATCTGAAATTATCCAGAAATGCTCTTATGGAGTACTGTAACAAGATTCTATAAAAAAATGCTTTTACTCTGTAATTTTCTCCCTTAAATAATTTACAATTTCCAAATATAAAATTTGGGTTTCTAATAGAATGTGGTTTCCTATTAGAAGCCAAAAAAAATATAACAAAGTGTTATATTTATTTATTTTTTGGGATTTTTTCACATCAAATATAATTGAATGGTTATACACAAAAAGTATAAATTCAATTCTACGAATGAAATTTGAAAAAATTGGCACTTTCCCATCATCTCATACTTGTGTCTTAAGATTTTCATGTATTTTTCACGGGCATCAGAAAATGTTAAGCTATTTCTGTGTGATTAGTTCCTACTTAGAATGGTCGGCACGATATTATTTAACTTTTAATATCATTCAATGAAATTTCCATTTACGATTGAAGTTTTCTAAAAAGGACGTATCTTACCTTGGACAAATCGATAGTTTCTTTGGCCTTAAAACTATGGTAAATATTTGCTCTGTTTCAATATTAAGTTTATACAGCATGCCCTTATATATTTATTTATTTTTGTATGTTTTTTTTTACTTTTTTTGTTGTTCTTTTGTTTTTATTTGTGTTTTTCAAAGTTAGACCTCGAATGGGCTGAGACAACATTCGAGAACCTTTTCGATAATGAAAAACAACTTTTCACAAATGGAATTCCCGACAGTTGCTGTATCGAAATGCCAAAAAAAAAAACCAATACACGCACACACAAGTCGAAAAGAAAACAGAGTTGGGGCAAAGAAAAATGAAAACTTTCAATTTGGAAATTCCACGTGTATTCCCGTTCATTGGGCCAGTAAAATCCATTTATCGCAATTCTAACCAACGAAAGGGTTTCGATCACGAGGAGATAAATGGAATGTGCTTAGCTATATTTCCGTTGGACTCCGATATTGAAACCAAACAGAATAAAACAACAACAAAAAAATAGATCAATATGTGTAATTGATACCAACGTTTGACTAAACACCTTCCGAAATGAAAAACCTTTCTGGAACACACAAATTTTTTTCCCTAAACCTGCAAATTTTAAACTTTTATCTGCCTTTTTATTGTTTGTAACCAGAGACAGCGTCAAACGTTAAAAGTTGGCATCCATTAGCACGATATCGGGGCACTGCTAAAGCCCATGAAACGTGAACACTAATCAAACTCGGTTCGACGATTTTCACATTCAAAGATAGAATATACAGCATTTATAAAAACGGATTACATGTTTTGTCAAAAAAAAACCCCTTTTTAAAAAAAAAAATGAACAAAAAGCTATTGGAAAATTCGTTCAATTTCCTAGATTCACTTGCGTATTTCGTTTGTTTCTCGATTTTCTGACTGTTAAAAGAACATTTCAATAAATTTATGGCTCTCTATCAGCCATTAGAAAAGTGAGTTCAGATTTCACCTACAACAATACCCGTTAGAATATTTGCCACCTAAAAAAATATCCCAAATCTACACCGAATTTTTATATTTCCGCTTGTATTTTTTTTTTAAGTCTAATGTGAACCAAAATCTCATCGCTTAAATTTTCGACATTTTTAAATTTCAATTCTAAATAAGTATTTATTATTTCTTCTAATAAACTAGCAGTAATCAGAGCCGGTACTGCCGAACAAGAAAGGATGGCCAAAAAAGCTAGAATTCATACTATAAATAACACACATTTTTTTTCCAAAAGTAATGCTACATTTACACGAATGACAAATTTGTCATTTTTTTCTTGTCATTATGTTAATTCCCGTGTAAATGGCATAATTTTTGTAATTTTTTCTGTCAGAAAATGTCAATCTCTCATAAAAGAATGAACTTGTCCATTCTTTTATGCCAGATTGTCATTCGTACAAACGCAATATTAGTTATGACAAAAGTTGAATACTAAAGTTGTCATAACTAATATTGCGTTTGCACGAATGACAATCTGGCATAAAAGAATGGACAAGTTCATTCTTTTATGAGAGATTGACATTTTCTGACAGAAAAAATTACAAAAATTTTGCCATTTACACGGGAATTAACATAATGACAAGAAAAAAATGACAAATTTGTCATTCGTGTAAATGTAGCATAAAGCACCATTTCGTAATTGAAGAATCGCCAAAGTCAATACCAACCCTTAAGAATCGATTTGAAAAACATTGGCGCTCAATTCTGGTCTGGATGTTGCTGCAAATTTATTTTTTTTCTGCGGCGTATATTTTTATGATATTTTTTGCCCGAAACTAATTTTATTTCATTAATTTCGTTTTTAATCTGTAAGTCTTCAACTTTTTTGTAAAATGGGCTGTTTAAATTTCCTCTGTTTACAATTACGTCAGTTGAACCTCACCCAGAGAAAAATCTTAGTAAAATCTTAGTAAAATTAACAAAAGACTTTGTGTTGAACTTTAACACAAAAAAAAGCGTATAGAAAACAGAAGTTCTGTTCTCCGAACGAAAAATTGTGTTATTCTAATAACATAGAATATGTAGGATTTACCCTATAATATGTAGAATCAACAAACGTCTTTGCGCTTAATCTTTACATATGGAAATATGTAACAATAACATAAATTCTGTTGTTCGGACAAACTATTGTGTTATTGTTTTATATCCATATCGCAAGAGATAAACCCCAAAAAATATTTTGGCAACATTGTCAACTTGTTAAGCCAACATAGTCAACTTGTTAAGCCAACATAGTCAACTTGTTAAGCCAACATAGTCAACTTGTTAAGCCAACAAATTTGTTTGTTCGGGGTACAACTTTTTTGTCTTATTCAATGTCGGCTAAAAACTGAAAAATTATCTTCGTCGTCGCCCGCCACACTCACACATTTCAAACATTTCGACAATTTGTTGTAAGAAAACTTTTCAAGATGGCTGTTTGCTTGCCAATATAATTATTCGAGTTTTGAAAAAGCAATAAAATTACATTACCTTTATTTTTTATCTACCTAGATAAAGAAAAACTATTTTTAGGGGTCATATCTTTCTCTAAGAAGAATTTTGAGTAATTTTAAGTTAAATTTTGTAAACCCACATTTCCAGATTTTTTTAAAAATATACTCATTTTTGCAAAATACTTCAGGCGGAATGTATTTTTTTGAGGTATCACTATCATATGCACCGAGAATATTTATTCGTTTAAAGTTTTTGGTCCAAAAATCATCAAATTTCAGTAATTTTATGTTACGCGAATATCGTTCTTAAAAAAATATTTCCATCTTGAAGTAAATATGCAATGAAATCACATATAAACATATCGCCCTTCAAAGCTAATAAAATGTTCGTGTGAAAATATTCCCTCAACACACACTAAAAAAGCTGCTTGAAAGAAAGATAAGTGGTGAAACAACAAACATTACAGAAAAGTAGCAAGGTAAAATTAACGTAACAATTTTTGTTAAGACAACACAAAATTTTGTTAAGAGCAACAGAAGTTGTGTTGAGTTTACGTATTGTTTTTGTTAGAATAACATAGATTTTTCAGTAACCGTCTGAAAAACGTGACAACGTAAAATTAACAAACTCAATTTTGTTAGGATAACACAAAGTTGTGTTGGACGTATATTGACACAATATTTGTTAATTATACGTAGCATTTTCGTCAGATTGAATGAGATTTTTCTCTGGGTGCAGTTACTTTTCGTTAAAAAACGCATAACCCACCAAAAAATTGCTGCCAAGCTCCCAAAAAGCGAAAACTAGGGCTGTTGGTTACTTGGTTCCAACAATTTTCAAAAACCGGTTCTGCGAATAACAAATACCCGGTTCCAAGCCCAAGAACCGAGAACAGGGCATCCAGTTCCGAGTCCAGGAAACGAGAATCGTCTAAGAACCGATTCCGAGTCGAAGACAAAAAACCCGGTTCTCGGTCCCTAAGCGCGATATTACACACGGCAACTTTCGGGCTTACTTAAGCCGATTTTTGGGAGAAACGACTGAGGAGGGAAAAGTTGCCACTCAAAATCATGGCTTATCGACAATCTGCAAACATGCAAACCGTGTGAACCGGTTTGTGAAAAGTAGTAGCCAGAAATAATTTTCGTTCTGACCGTCAGCAGGTAAAGATCTTGGGAAGTATATGAGCAGCAGCAATTTCAATGGTTTGAGTTCACACACACCCATGTAAACTTGTGTAGCATATGCAAACAGGATTGGCTTATTTAAGCCACAAATGTAAGCACATTGGCTTATTAAGCCCAAAAGTTGCCAGCTTACTTAAGCCAAATGTAATCTGGCGCTAACAATACCCGTCTTCCGGTTTTCAAAAGCCCTAGTGAAAACTAAAAGATATGTTTTTGTGATTCTTCTCAGACTTTAAGGTCTAAGTAAAAAACTTTGTACTGCATTTTATGAATTTTAATGAACCGAAACCAAAAAAAAAACACACAATAAACTCAAAATGAATACTAAAAAATCTCAAATAATATCAAAACATTTCCCATATCAACAGAACCTGATGCAACTTAAGGGACGCCATGTACTACTATTGACATTCTTATAATAACAAAACTATCAAAAATGTTATACATGTTCTGCAGTTTATTTATTTTGCCCCAATTTTGAAACACTATTTCTAGAACGAAGTTCATTGGAAATATCTATCAGATGAATGGCAGAAAACTTTACAACAAGTAAACAAAATAAATAGATGTTTTTACGTGCAAAAATTTTTAGCTTTACTTGCCGGAACAGAAATACATCTAGATAAGTATATACTAATATATTTTATACACACTTAAACGTGTCCGTATGAGTGTATCACCCAATTAAGGTCCTTTTGAGAAGGAAGACCAGCGTACATGTACAAAGAAACATCTTTCCTGTTATCCTTCCTTCCTTGCACCAGTAGTATCCTTCCAAGAAGAGATAGGATGCAAGAATAAGACGACCTGGACCATTTGAATGAATTGCTAGTGTTATAAAGTTTGTCTGTACAACTTTTCTTCTAGATATAGGGACAAGTTTTCTAATGTTAGCTTATTAGGATGTGCAATTAGAACCAGTTCATATTAACATACATGCTTGCACTCAGAATAATATAGAATACTAACACTCTTTACTAGCCGTATTTGCCTGTAGTTCAAACATAATGAAAATATTCGTACAGCAAGTAGGACAAACTAATTAGAAAGATGAGCTTTTAAGACATCATCACACAGGTGTATCAAACATTAAAAAAAATTAAAGCAAATTTTCATATAAGAAATGTCAATTAATTTTTTTTTTAAATAGTACTTTGGACGGTGTATTAAAATTTAAGAAATGTTAAAAAATTTCTTTCATTAGAAAAGCTGTGAAAAGTTCTGTGATATTTAATTTATCCTTTAGAATACATTTAATTGGTAAAAATATATTTGCTTTTGAAAAAAAGAACAAAAGTGTACTGAAAAATCGTAGCCAAAAGAACTGACTTAAAATATGTCGCGAATTTAGATACGGGAGTGAGATTTTTCTGCTAATTCGGTTTAATCACTAAACTGATTAAGCTGAAATTTTGAATTATGTCTTGTAGGAATAATAAAATCCCAAAAAAGTAGATTTTATAAATTTTAAAATATTCTACAAAAAACTTTCGTATTTATAAATACTTTTACACATTATTTTTAAATATTTAAGATATTTAAATATGTAAGAAGTCGATATTTGTTTCCACATCTATATAACAAAATCCAGAGTCCGATATTCAATATCTTATCAAAATCCTTTCAATCATCCATCAAACATATCAAAAAAATTCTGAAAATTTTGAGACAGCAAAGTACGAAACAAGTCAAAGCGACGCGCGGAGAAAACCATCTTAGGTCCCAACTTGTTCCCAAAAAAAGTGAATTTTCGTGTAACTTTTTGAGTGAACTATTTTTTTCTATTTCTTTTGACCAGGTACAATTTTGAGAGAAAAGTACAAAATTTTTTACATTTTTTGCTTTAACGATTTTTACGTATCTTTAATGGTTCTCAAAATATCGGAATTTTGAAAATATCTCGAAAACCTTGCGCTTTTATGAAAAATTTCATGTAACCAAATTTAAAGGAAATAAGATTTCCGGCATTTTTTCCTTCAACGGTTTTTGCGTATCTTTAATCGTTTTCGAGAAACTCATTACAAAATTTTTCCTAATCATACAGCTCCGAAAAAA
Organism: Chrysopilus asiliformis; assembly: GCA_964034945.1. Classification (NCBI taxonomy): domain Eukaryota; kingdom Metazoa; phylum Arthropoda; class Insecta; order Diptera; family Rhagionidae; genus Chrysopilus; species Chrysopilus asiliformis. The sequence goes on from OZ035961.1 coordinate 7,052,322, forward strand.
AATTCATTGGAAATGTCCACTTGGAAATACACGAAGAAAATTTGATATTTTTCTCTCAAAATTTTTCTCTCAAGAGTAATTTGTTTGATTAACTCAAAAAATATATTAAGAATGCTGAATTATTCTAAAAAAAACTTTATTTGCTTTAAATGTTTTATTGATACAAACTCACCTGTTTAGAGACTAAACTTAGAACAACTTGAAGTATTTTTATGAGAGTGTTTTCCATGACATTTACTTCAGATTTGAGAAGCACTTTAAGTTTGAGAAGTATGTCAGCAGAACAATCTGTGAGAAAATATCTTCTTAGACTTGATAGGAATGGAGTTTTGAATCGGTTAAGAGAACTGACTCAGGCGAAAAATTTTGGTTTCAAGATTAAATCGAATAATCCGGGACAAATATTTAAATTCCGGGACGCCGAGACAACATGCGTAAATCTGGAAATGTCCCGCTGAATCCAGGGTGTATAGTCACCCCCCCCCCCCCCCCCTGAATTGATCATATCATCATACTAATATATAAAAATGAGTTCGTGTCTGTCTGTCTGTCTGTTCCACTTTCACGCAAAAACGGCTGAACCGATTGACTTGAAATTTGGCATGAGTGTCTGTGGTAGTTCTGGTTCCAACATAGGCATACGGAAAAGTAGCGCGAGGGGTGGAGGGAGTATGAGGAGGGGATAAAGTTAGTTTTTGCGCTATGTTACTCTTCCGCGGGGAAACTACCGAGCCGATTGGCCTGAAGTTTAGCTCCAACATAGACCATAAAAAAAAATAGCAATTTGAAAAAACTTAACCCGGCAACGACGGGTATGCAAGCTAGTAATTAAATAAAAAAATTTATTTATATAAAAGACTTAACTTTTTTTAAATTCTAAACGTAAGTAAAAATCCGAATTTAGTTTCTTTAGCAATTTGTTACAAATAAAAAATATCAAAATAACATTTCCAATTTAGATTGGAAAATATTTCGCCCGTAAGTATTTTTACACATAAATATTTATGCCCTAAAGCAAAGAAACGCATAATACCAAAGATTCAGATTTTCTTCCACATTTCCTTTGGCACCAATTTCCCATGCAAAATCTGAAAAGAATTCAAAAGTAACGACTACGAAAAAAAGCGTATGTGATAAATAATAGAAATGTGTATGGAAAAAACAAGTATTTCAATGAAAGGAAGAAGGAACAAATCATTGCCGTGAGCATTAAAAAAAATATACCATGGAGATGTTAAAATTTGAAGCTACCACATTCTCGGTGGCTTTTTTGCTTTCTTTCTTTTTCTTGACTGCCTTTTTAGATTTATGTAAATATCGCGAGGAATTACCGAGATTTGTTAGCTTTTTTCCTGACTGGCATTCAGACGAATGTTGATTGATACAAATTTACTCTGTGATACTTTCGCATGACAGGCCATATTACGCCTCCATAACAATCACTTTGTTGCCAGCGTTTTTCGCTTCACGAAATAATACTGGAAATCAGACTACAGAAGCAAAAGGAAGGAAAATGTTCCATGAGCAAGAAAAATTGGGGGAGAATCACAAAAAGCACTCGAGAAAATCTCACATTTTCTGATTGAAGTTTTCCTTATTGCGCGGAATTACATCTTCATATGTTTCTAACTCTGATACTTATATGCTGCTCAGTGAGATTTTTTTTTAAATATTTATGTGGAAATTTAACAAATATGATGAAAAAAATCTTCTATGTAAAGTGCCTTTCTGTACATAAATAACTACAAACATTTCCTTGACATTCTTATTATAGTTCCCGATAAATTGGTTGGACAGTAAAGTGCAAAAAACATGTTTTCTACATGTTTTCTCAAATACACCATAATATACTGTTCTTATTATTCCACTGACTTCAGTTATTACTATTTTCAGAAAATCTACAAATTTTTTGATAAGAAAATATTTGTATTTGAGAGAAATATATCATTTTCAACGCTGACTTCATTACTGAGACTTACGTTAGATCAACTTACTTCATAAAGAAATATAAATTTGCATTTTTTTTTTAAAGAAATTAAAAAAACAACAAATGCCAAGAAATTTTCAAATAAAGTTTTGATAAAAAATCCATTAGAAGTCATGTAATCTAATGGGACTTTAAAAAGTGATACCAATTGGAATTTGATGTCTAGAAAAGTTAGTTCCTGATTGGATGCCGCTATAAGTTTTCCACCCCTTCTTATATTCCCCTGCTAGATTCTACACCGTTTGAGGTATCGAGTTGAAATTTTCTGTGTTGTGTGCAACACAATAACAGAAAGGTTCTTTTATATATTTCCTTCTGTCAATCTATTCCCTCAGACCCCCTCCCCTGCTAGATAATGCATCGTTAAAGATATCGAATTTAAATTTATTGTGTTGTGTTCAGTACAACACCAGGATGAACATTTTACATATTTCCCCCTTTTGGTCATGTCCCCTCAAACCTTTTCTAGTGGGAAGAGAGTGAGTTTGAAGAGGGAAGGTGCGGTGGGGTCGAGAGGGGGAATATGAAACGTTTGGTGTAAGGAAGAGGGAGAAGGGGACAGGACGAGGAGGAAAAGAGTAATAAGAGGGAGAGAAGAAGCATAAATTTTCCCTCCTCTCCCCTTCCTGGTCCACCAAAAATTTCCCAAAAAATTCCTCTAAAAATTTCCTTGAAAATTTCTTATAAAATTCCCCAAAAAAAAATCCAGAAATATCAAGTAACAGCAGTCGCGAAAGGGTTAAGTCGATCACATAAAATATTCCTTTTACAGATTCGGATGCAGCTTATATTGAAAATAGACTTATGCGGTTATTGCTTGTAACCACAGATTTATATGTATGAATTATTTTTATGTTTTTTTTTAATTTCATAAATAAATAATTTGGAATCGTTATTTGAAAACCAAATTTTACTAAATGGTATATTTTTCGCAAGAAATCGTAAAATATATAGGACCCTATTCCAGAATCCGTCGTATCTACGAAATTCGGAGATTAGCATGTTGTTGTTAGTGTTGTGCACTAACAATAACATGCTAATCTGCGAAATTCGTAGCTACGACGGATTCTGGAATAGGGCCGATAGCTTTTAAAGACTTGACTTTTGAAGACGGGTCATTTGGCCCGCTGTGGTAGGAATAGATACATATAAAGTATCGGTAGGTTTAGTGTTAATAACAATTATAATTTTTATGTTACTCAAATTTGACAGTACTTGATATCCCAAATTAAAAATTTTGAAAATTATTTTTTACTCTTTAACGCTAGTTTTTTTAGTTTTGATTTTTATTCCTATTTTTTTGCAAAGCATACTAAAGATTCCATTATCGCTGTCCGATTTTTTTGGTTGTCCAACATCTGTTCTAGGATTCTTATCTTGATTTACCTAATCTTTGCTATAATTTGAAAGTGTGAACAACTGAGCGTGGATATTTCCCTAATCTTTGCTATAATTTGAAAGTGTGAACAACTGAGCGTGGACGTCGCTCAAGCGTTAGATGATTCCGTATAGATTTCCAATCCTTTTTTTTAAATTCGTTGAGCTTGGCTCATCTTAGAATTAGTAGGGGAAGAAGAACCTTAAAATGTTCTCCAGGAGGGACGAAAATTCTTTTAGTAAGGGCGAAAATCCCTTTCTTCCTGCCCTCCCCCCATACTGCGAACCAGACCCTAATTAAAATTAACTTAGGCCAACACAAGTAACAATCTAAACTTTCTGGTTTTTACTACAAAGCCTAAATCGATGAATAAATTGAATTCAATATTTCGACAATGTATTTTGTATATCAAATCAAATCTACAATTGTTTCACGTATTCGATGCAAGCAAACCATAGACAAAATAAATTCAATTGCAAATACCGCATAGGTAATTGAGATTTTTGCGAATATTAAATTCCTTACTTTAAATTCATTTTCACTATGCATCCAAATTAAATTAATTAAAAACTATGAAATATTAAAATTATTTGAAAAGCATTTATTCACTGCTTCGCGAAAGGAATAATAAGCCAAGCCAAATAAAATAAAAAAATAGTCACTGCAAAGATAAACAATCCTGGAAAAGTTTTAAACTATGTAATTTGAGAACATAAATAACAAATAACTGAAGGAGGGTTTTTTTAACGTTCTTGAGCTATATAGAACTACGTTTTACATACAAACCACAAACAAAAACGTTTTTCTTTATAGCTCAAAAACAATTTAAAAAAAAACACCTAGAATGAGTAAATGCTTTTCAAAGAAAATTCAAAAATTTTCATTTCATAGCTGTTTAAAGAAAATGAATACAAATCTAGTCGGTTTTTTTTTTTGACATTGTACTATAAATCACTATTATAACAACAAAACAAATTGTTTCATTTCGCCCTGGTAACGAAAAAAACCCGCGATAATCATTTAGCAACCGGCATTAGAAACAACATAAAATCAATAAATATAATATTGTTAAATAGTTTTCAAGTTTTCGAATCGTGTTTGCCATATTGAATTCAAGTTGTGGTTAGATTATTAGTTTTTTTTAGCGCACAAGTAAGTATCAGCAACAGGATTTGGTCGTGGTTGTAAGTATTGGTTCCTATTCCATGAATTCGTGGTGTTAATTGAAACGAAAATCCATTACTGAAAGGACATACATAGGACACATGAACTTGAGAAGTTCATCCACCACACAAACCAACGACGACTGGTCTGGGGTTAGCTTGGTTGATAATACTGGTTACAACAACGGAAATCAACCAAACTAACCCCAACTTAGTTTGCATCGACCAACAATTACCACAGCATTTCTAAACTTTCAACCATTCGTTTGTTAAAATTTTCAGAACGAGAACAAGATTGTGGTCGTCGACGGAGTTCTAGAATCCATACACCAAGCCAGCACCGCCAAGGACCAATGAAAACTCAATCTATATAGATACGACTAGTATAAATTGGTATGAGGAGATATTAGTAACGATAAGAAAGTGCTGAGATATGGAAGAAGATTTTCGGATAACATGGCTGAAGCAGAACATCTCGAATTTGCTTGGAGTTTTTGAGCCGGAATATGTGGATACATTGGTGAATGAAAACCTTGAGCAGTTTAAGGACTTCTTTGATGGAGAATACACAAAAATAGAGGACATCGACAGGACGATAGTGTTTGTTTGGCGAACCTTTTATGATAAATTAGTTGAAGAGGAAATTACTGTACTCGAAGAAGGTAAATAAAGTACTTGATCCCTTTTCCTGTCTATGTGGCCTTGGAAATAGTGTCACGTTCATCCCATGCCTAATCCTTGTGACTTTCCCCTCTGTCATTTGCCTGGGTGGAAGGAAACTGTGGCCCAGGACGTGATACTATTGCCATCCAAGAAACTCCATTTGAATGTGAATCAAATGCGTATAAACTGAACTTGTCCTTTGGGGTATCCTATAATATGTATGCAAATTACTTATTTCCACACCGATCTATACCTCTATTATAGCACTAATGTCGCTTGTGTACTCAATTGTGGTATCTGATGTTTCTACTATCTTATCATGTTAATATGTCTTCCTCTTCAAATCATCCAAGCAGCAAATCTAATGCCGCATGGATTTAGTTTGCACTGGCATGTTTTTTTACTCTATATGAGAATCATATAGAAGTATATTAGATTTAGTATACCGTTTGTAACGAATCGAACCAATCATCGGACACAAAAATGAACCACACCAGGGTGTTAGGGATGACAAAAGATTTTGATTCCCGCACGTCCGTCGGTCTGTCTGTCCGAGAACACCATAACTTTCGAAAGGGTTGAGCTAGAGACTTGAAATTTTTTCTAGTTACGTTTCTCGTAAATGACAGGCTAAGTTCTTAAACGGGCCAAATTGGACCATTTCTTCTCCCTTTCCGCATACAAACGAAACATTTTCTTGCAATATTATCGAAAACGATGAGTCATATTGAAATATTTATAAAGATAAAATATGTTTAAAATATGATTTTACATAACTTCTCTATACATTAAAATCCAGTTGGACCACTCCTTCCCCCTCCCCCACACAAATTCAATACTTTTTCTTCCATTTTCTCGAAAACGGTGAGTCGTATTGAAAAATTTAAAAAGACAAAATCTGTTCAAAATATGATTTTACATAACCGTTCTATACATCAAAATCCAATCGAACCGCTTCTTCCCCCCCCCCCCCCCCACTTCTCTCTTATACAAATGGATTTTTTAAAATAAAATTTTGTCGGTCATCATTTAGAGTATTTGACGATTGGCTTCTGGCAATTGTAGCTTTTCATATGTTTAATCTCTAGCACGAAAAGATTTGATTAAACATTGTAAAATTTACCTTCATATTGAACTCATTTTAAATATCTTTGCAAACTTTATCTTATATGTACTCATTCTATTTCACATTTGCTACTTGTGTAGCTTTCAACTTTTTTTTCCTTGAACAGCTGAATAACTTTATATTTGAATTACGTACACTTTTAGTTGCGCCGCCCACACCACCCCCGGAAGTTGAGAAGAAAGACAAAAAGGGCAAAAAGAAGGATGCAAAAGGAAAAGGTACGTAACATTCTACCGAGTTTCTCACTCATGGTATATAAATTCTATGAAAATATTAGAAAATTTTGTTTGGCTTTCCTCTTTCCGCATTAAACTGTGTACTACACGCTTCGCATTTTCTGTTTCATGTCCCGTGATGATCATCATTATCGTGCCATAGGTAAAGGAAAGGCGGCCAAAAGTCCCAGAAGTCCCAAGAGCCCTAGGAGCCCGAGGAGTGGAAAAAGTTCACCGCGCTCAGGTATGATAAGTACTTAACTAATTTACATATAAAACTCAGTTACAATTTTTCCCACTTTTTTTACACTTTTCTCTGTATTTTTTTTTCCTCCTGTCCCACAACGCTACAATCTGTGGATACAAAAATATCCCCAAAAAATAAAGGATCCGAGGATGACGACGACGTTGGTAAATATTTAAAAGTTTTCGTTTTGTGCCCTTCAAGGGCTGAGTAGGGTGTCATTAAAATACTACGCTAATGAGGCTTTTTCCTCGAGGACAACTTAAGTAGGTGTTTGTGATGCTTTTTTAAGTGTTAATTGCTAAATAGGGACCAATTATTGGAGAATATATACTCAACAAAAATATTCCCGTCGACAAAAACGACAAATTTAAAGCATATTCGCTTGCATTCAATTGAATTCAATTTCATTCTGATAGGAATATTTTTTCGTTTTCCGAGGCAATAAGTCAACAGAAACATTTCGAGGAAGAAATTTTAATTAAGACATTTCCTAATTAAACGTATATTATTTAATTTTGCTTTCTTTCTTTCTTTGAAATTACAAGTAGGGAAAAAAGGCAAAAAGAAAAAGAAGAAGGGCAAAGTACAAGCGGAGATCCTGACTGATCCGGAGCCAATCTACGTCGAAGTCAAAGTAAGTGTTTTTTCTCACTTGAATTTTGCGTAGGCGAGATTTGTTTTGAAATATTTCTTATTGAAAATTATGCTTCATATTTTTAAAACAACAGTACATACTTGAAAACTCGTACAAACATTTTTATATCCGTATGGTGAAACCAAAGGGTATATTAACTTTGCCTTACCGTTTGTAAAGCCAAGATCCCGTCATCACACATAAAAATGAATTACACCAGTGTGTTTAGAATGATAAAAAAAATTGAATTTTGCATGTCCATCCGTCTGTCCGTCTGTCTGTCCGTCTGTCCGTCTGTCTGTCTGTCCGTCTGTCTGTCCGTCTGTCTGTGGCGCGGATTGCGGGCGCACGGATTGAGCTAGAGACTTGAAATTTTGCGCATATTCGTTTTTCGTAAAATGCGAGGCTATTTTGTGTAAATATTTAAAAGTTTTCGTTTTGTGCCCTTCAACTGTGCAGCCGGTTGGGTTTTCGGCGACTGAAGGGAGGGGGACGAGGATATAGGCACCGATTATAGAAACCGTATATATAATCGGTGATATAGGGTAGTCTGACAGCGGTACTACACTCCATACAAAAAAACAGGGACGAGAGAAGTTTAAGGAGACGAAAGGCTATAACTGATTTTTTGGCACTTTTTTTTGCAAAAGATTGGCCTTAAAAATTTGAAATCTGGAAGAAAAAATTAATAAATTGAATTTTTCCTTGATTTTCTAAACAACATTTAATATCACTAAATTTTAAATTGAATTTTCTTAGAAAATCATTCAATCATACGTGAAGACACCGATTTTGCATTGTAATTTTGGTCCATTGAAACCAACGAAAATCGATCTGAAAATCAATTACGGATATTTCTTACGCAAACGTCCCGGAGCCATTTGTAAGTACATAACTGGAATTCTATTGAAACTGAATTTATTCCATTTCAACAAAATTCAATAATTTCAAAATTAATTTAATTACATTCAAGCAATTTACAAAAGTCAGAATGAATGTTTTGTTGAAATGCTACGAATGTTTCTAATCGGTTCAATTAAAGGAAAACTAATTGATGCAATGAAGACAACAATTAGCCAGGTAAATTAACAATGCTACATCCATCTATATAAACATAATTAATTATAAATTAAAGGGAATTTCTTAAATATCCAAGACGTTTGCAAATTGAAATTGAACCATGATTGAATGCGTAAAATTTCAGGTATACAAGAGCGCCGCCGAACATCAATTTCTCGAGCCTAAAATGATTGAAGGCAAGAAATTTCAATATGATACTGTCTTGAAGACGGGACAGCAGGGCCCAACAACTGTTCCAGCCCCAGCTCCAACAACGGAACCCTCCATTTCAGATTCTACTGGGATCGATAAACCCGGTATCATAGACTTCTCCAAACCGTCGGAATTTCGACTTAAAGCTGTTAAAGCTAAAAAGTGAATATAAGTCTTTATTTTTTTTTCCTCATTGCGATCCAATTCGATGTTTTCCATTCTGTTTTTCACTCATTCTTTTTCCGGCCTTTTATATATTATTTTTTATATTATTGTTCCTCTTCTTTTCTTATCAATGTGTTTCCTTGTATTTTTCATTTTTTTTTTGATTGATGTGATTATATTTTGCGATGAAAAAGAGAAATTGATTTTCCCTTATTTTTGTTGCAAGATTAATAGACGAACAGCAGGAAAAGGCCAGTGAAAATTCACTGCAAGATGGTCGGGAGTCTCAGCATTCGGAACTTTCAGCATCCGGAACAATGGCACACGATGATATCCAAAGGCCCAAAACCGAAGAATTATTGGATTCGTATGACAGTAAGTTGACTCTGAATCAAATGAATTTCTTACGTTTGCGTAAAACCAAAAAAAAGGAAAATCTATATATCTTAAAAGGAAAGCTAGATTTATGTGACATCCAACAAATATCACATTATGTGCTTGTTTACTGCAGTTATTGATGACTTTTTAAAGCTTAATTAAGCGTGTGAAATTGACATAACTTTGGAATTGGCGTGTTTTTATGTCCTACACTAAAGGTTTTTTACTCTATATGATATATGATTTATCATATAGAAGTATATTAGATTTATTATACCGTTTGTAACGCATCGAGGCAATCATCGGACACAATAATGAACTATACCAGGGTGTTAGGGATGACAAAAGGTTTTGATTTTTGCATGTCCGTTTGCCCGTCTGTCCGTCTGTCTGTCCATCTGTCTGTCCGTCTGTCTGTCCAAGAATACCATAACTTTCAAAAGGATTGGGCTAGAGACTTGAAATTTTTGCTGGTTGCATTTCTCGTAAGTGGCTAAGTTGTTGAACGGTCAAATTGGACTAGTCCTTCCATTTTCACTTATACAAACGATACAGTTTTTTGCAATTTTTTCGAAAACGGTGACTCATATTGAAAAATTTATAAAGGTAAAATGTGTTTAGAATAGGATTTTACATTACCTTTCCATACATCTAAATCCAATCGAACCACTTCTTTCCCTTTCCCCCATACAAAAAGAATACATTTTCTTCTATTTTCTCGAAAACGATAAGTCGTATCGAACAATTTGTCAAGGGATACAAAAAGCATGCATAGATAAAACGTTAGGCGGGATTGTAAGAATTTTTGTACTTCAAAAACCATCCTCCCATTATGAAATACAGATTCAAATTTTAAAACACTACGCGTATGTAGCAGAAAAGAATTTTCCCTCAAATGTGCACTTAACTGTTTTTCTACATTGCCCCTATTTTGGAAAACCTCCAGAAATTCAAATGTCGAATTTCAGATTCGCTTAATGGAAAAAAAAACCTCTCAGCCCCGATAAACACAGAACATAATGAAAAAATCCCTCACTTTGAAAATATTCTTTGTCCTTGCAGGAGCAGCCACACCAAAATTTTCAATATCGGATAGATGGGATAGGCTATTACGCGAACGTAAAGAGAGTGCCGAACGGAGTAGAAATCAAGCGGAAAGGGCACAGATCAAAAGGCTACCGATTCAAGAAGATTTATTTAAGCATTTGGAAGTCCTAGAACAGAATGTCGAATGGACAATAGATCACATTATATGGGAATTTAATCTTCCAACCGCCTATAATGCCCCTGGCCAGGAAGAAATCCAATTTGAAGATGCCAAAATAAAAATTCCAATCGATCCCAAAAAGGCGAATCTTGATGACTACACAATCGTTCAATTGGACGATGTCGTCAGCGGGTGGATTTCGTATATAAAGCGAGTAATGAAAGACTTCAAGGATGGGGTAAACATTTTTCAATTAAATTATTCAAAATTTTTGAAGTTTAATTTGATTTTTTTTTTTTTTTTGATTCAGCAACCAGAGGAATTCACTCCTATGGCTGAATATAGATTGTGGAGGAGACAAGATCTGGAACTTTATAATATCCTACAGCAACTTAAGACCGATTTTGTTGTCTCTGTCATTGGTAAATTGAAATCCATTTAAATTCCTTCGTTTTTAGTTTGGACGTAAGAATTTTTAACAATATTCGATTAAAAATTGACTAATTACATGTAATTGTGATTAAAGTAATTTTTTTAAAATTATTTTTTTAATTATTATAGTACCATTTTTCTTTAAAAAAAATATAAAAATTTCAGCTAAATTAAAAGAAGAAAAGTCTGAAGTTTTAGAAGGATGGGATTCATTTATCGGAATAATTGAAGCAAGACACAAAATTGCCAAAGAAAACTCAGACTATTTATCGACAATAATAGAATATCTTGAGGCAAGTAATTCTTTTGCATAAATATTTATCCGGCTTAAAAATTGGTTAAAAAATAAAGAAAAAATTGAAATTTTTGAAAAGGGTCCGCGATAGGTGAATTAAATTCGCGGAATAAATTCTAAATAAAATTCATGGAGAAATTCCGACAAAAATCGGTAATGTAAATGGCCTCTAAGTAAAATTCGTATATTGACAAGAATGTGGATGGCAGACTAGCGTTGTTCATTTATCAAACATTGATTCTGATAATTTCGTCAAATGTGTGAACGTACCATTAAAACTTTTTCAATTGGGAAATATTTTTAAAAATTATGAAGGCCATTTTTTTAAACATAAATACAAGCTATAATTGCTAGGGGCCAATCATCAAATACTCTATATGAGAACAGAAAAAAAATGCAATGACCTTGTTCGGTTTTCTCCTTTTTCAAAGTATTGATGGCGCCTTGAAGCTCGGTTTCCAGTAAATCGGATTTGTTGAGACGATCCTTTAGCTGATCGACTGTAGTCTTTAGGGATATGCAACGATCTTCAAGCTGTGAATATTGGCGTGTCACATTTTCAAAACGTTCGAGTAAGTTTTTGGCGATATTTTCCTTTTCGGTGAGTGCCAGCTGAAGGCGAACCATATCAACTTCTAAGGCCACCTTCTGGAGTTCCAGCTTCGATGCTCGTCCTTCGCTTCGGGCGAGATCCTCTTGTATGGGAAAAAGCACTTAAGGTCGCGGTGACAAGGGAGCGAGAACAGCACCACCCCATACACATATTATTATTATTATTATTATTATGGGGAAAAAGCAAAGGAGGTGTCCGATTGAATTTTATTGTACGGGGGGTTATATAAAATCACATTCTAAACACATTTCGTCTTTATAAATTTTTCGATACGACTCACCGTTTTCGAGAAAACAGGAAAAAGTATTCGATGTGTATGGAGGAGGAGGGAAGTAGTGGTTCAACGGAATTTTGATGTATGGCTGAGATATTTAAAATCCTATTCTAAAAACATTTTACCTTTCCAAGTTTTTCGATACGACTCACCGTTTTCGAGAAAATTATAAAAACTGTTTCGTGTGTTTGGTGGTTTACTAAAAACGGAGCTGTGCGAAATTTCGAGCCTCTAGCTCAATCCTTTCGAAAGTTATGTGTTCACGGACAGACGGACGGACATGCAGAAATCAAAATCTTTTATCATCCCAAAAACCCTGGTGCAGTTCAGTAGAGCGTACAATTGGTTCGATGCGTTACAAACGATTTACTAAATCCAATATACTTCTATATGATTCTCATATAGAGTATAAAAGAATTTTCAAAGATTTGAATTTCGCTAAATGTCACAATATTTAACTACCATTATTTATTAAATTGAATACCCGTTTTGGAAAAACCGAAATTTCATCTGTTCACTTAAGCAAATGGTAAATAATGAAATTATTTATATATTAATATAGAATATACGTTCCTATGATGATTTTCGATTTATTCATTTACTCATCCCGAATCTAATGGTCGGTCTAAGGTACATTTGGATCATGTCCAGCTACTACTGTCGGGATGAAAATATGCAAGTTTTATTAAGTCAAATATCCAACGTATTCACGGAGAAAGTCAAGAAAATCGTTACACTAAATAATATATTCAGGTGAGATGGTAGTAAGAGTCCGAAAAAGGATAAATAATACATATTTCATCATCAGCATACACACATCTCTACAGTTTTTTATGCTTTATATTGAATTCTGCTTAAGATACCAAAATGTAATACATAGACAACCCTTTCACACTTCCATCTCCATCTCCAAACCTTCCATCTCCAAATGCTAACATATTTTCTTGTAATACAGACAGAATACAAATTATACTGTCTTCAATTGAATTACATATAACTTCATATCAATTTCAATCCAACACAATAAGACCATTTCTAGTAGGAAATATGTATAGCTTGTAGTGTTTTTAACCCTATCCATATTTAGTTATACTACTATAAAACTTTCCTTTCAGGCATACTGCAAATGAATCGTATCAAACTGCTATGAATTGCGCCAATTTACTGCGTACATGGAAGCAATCCTACATGGATAGTCGGGCTCATATTGAATCGACTGGAGTTGGTTCACGATGGGAATTCAATAAGAATATCCTATTCGATGAAGTTGACCATATCTCAAGGATCAGTCGAGATATTGCATACATAGCCAAAGTGTTTATTGAATTTGAAAATATGTTCGGTTTTGGGCTAAAAGCTATGATAACTGACCCTTCCATTGTCGATGAGATGATGAAGAAAGTTTATCGTTTGCTAGATGATGTCCTACATGTCGACTATGATATATTTCGTCCAGGAAATTGGGAAAACTGGGAAGATACATTGGATTATTTCAATAAGAAACTTCAAATTGTTCAGAACGAATCCAAGGATGTGCTTGATTTATGTATTCAGTCACTTAGGTCAGCAGACCTTGGACTAGACCTTATCCGTGAAGTACCGAATATGGAAACTAGAGAATCCCTAGTTGTCTACATGACCGATAAACATGAGAGTGTTCTGAAGCATTTCCTAACTGAAATCGGTATCATCGAACGTGAATTTTTGGTAAATATCAGTATACGACCTACATATACATCATATATGCCATTTTTTTTTATTTATGAAAATTTATGAATGTAAAAAATGTCGATATCAGTCAAATTTGTATTTGCTTCCCCTTTAATAGGATAAGAAGAAACACCCACCATTAACTAGAAACCAACCACCAAATATTGGTGCGATTTTATGGGTTCGACTTCTTGATGAACGACTAAAAAAATCGGCAATTGCGTTCAGAAAGGTTTTAGTTTATTTATTTGTATATTTATAGGACGTTGAAAATATTTTTCATTTCGAAAAAATAGATAGAAAATGAACCGAAATTAAGTACAAGCTATTTGAAACGAGAAGCATTTGGGAAATACTTAAATCTTGTAAACGATATGTTGCAGTATCAAAAGGAAAACTTTGAGAATTTTCAGGTAAGAATATGAAAATCAAGGCTATTGTTTTACTTTCTGAAAATAAAGAATTTAAAAAGCGCAACAGATATTTCCGGGAGGCAATCGAGACATTTTAATAAAAATATCAATCAATCTCATAACCAGAAGAAATATTTAAAAAATTTCATGGTTAATTTACAGTTTAATTCTATTTTCTTAGTTTCAAAACAGCGGTCTGAATTTTGTGTATAACAGTCGTAGGGTGGACTGAGGAGAGAGTAACAGAGTCGAAGAAAGCCCAAATTAATAAAATTCTTGGAACTCTTAACACGTTCGTGACATCGTGTACCACTGGTGGTACATGTACAGTTTTTTAAAACCGCGCGAGTAAATAGTGCGGTAGTTTTTTTGTGGAAGTAATATAAAAACACGCACCGTGTACCACCGATAACGCACAACCGCCAGAAAACAAATCGCTAGTGTACCACTCGTGGTACACGATGTCCAAATGTAAAAAAAGTTGAAAAAGCAAATGTCACGAACGTCTTAACACTAGATTGCCCAAGGAAGTCAAGCAGTCAAAATGACTGCTTTTGGTAATATAGGTATAACACATACATATATATATACCGGAAATGAAGGAGGGGGGAGGTAACTACAATTATTAATAAACGCATTTATATGTTGTACAAAAAGTCACAAAATTCTAACAAATTGTGTCATTACATAATTGTTTTTCTGATTGAAATTAAAAAGCAGTCAAAATGACTTGCTTGGGCAATCTAGTGTTAAACAATTCAACCGATTACGATTATATTGGGTATTTTAGAAAAATAATGAAAAATATTTCTTAATGGCCCCCCTGCCCTCACCATCATGCTATAATTTAATTGCAATGACAAAAATTAAAACATTTTTTTAATTGAAATTTTCACTGTGATCTCTATTAGAATTTCTCGACTTACAGATCATAAAAATATAAACAATTGTTATATATTTTTGTAGTTGTTTTCAAATCCGAAATACTTGTCTATGTATGTCATAGACGGGTGTTCACCTGCATCAGAAAAAGTAAAAATATGTCAACTTGTGGCGGGAGAAGTTCAAAAAATTAACTTGCAGCAAGTAAAGTAGGGCGTAAGGTGTTGCACGGGTTGAACTGAGATAGGTATTTCGAGGATGTAATGCCATGTAATGGATAACTCTGTCTGCCTGCCACAAGCCAGAGTTGACTTATCAAAAAGTTGACCTGGATATGTTTTATTATTTTTCCGAGTGCAGGGCAAGTTTGGCCATGCTGAGTGCAGGGCCAGTTTTGCCATGCTGCTTGCAGGTCAATCAAAAACAGTCGGTTTGATGAAACAATAAAAAACCTGTTTCAATAAAAACAAGATTTTAAAAAATAATAATTTATATTTTACAGTCCAATAGAGCTATTTTCACTGCCCTGATATGTCACTGATAGATTCTGAAAAATGTAAAGCGGACTTATTATGACGAGCCTTTTAAAATGAAAATGTCCGCATTATTGAAATCACCAGTCAGATTTTTATTGCATTCTTGCCCTTGTTAAACTTTTATAACCTAGAGCCAATAAAAGGATTAAAATATATATAACTATTTTAAATATTTTTCAACAGAAAATTTACCCGTATTTTTTTCATTTCTCAGGCGAAAGCGACATATGTGGCGAACAGCGTTCTGCAGAAAAATTTACTGAAACTTGAAATCTTTAATGCAGATACACGTAAACTTTTTGACAAACCAAAAAAAAATGTGAATTGATTTGTTTTTGTTCCAGTAAACTGCTTGGCGATATCAACAGACTCTAGCGGTCCACCATCAAGTGTAATTTGTTTTTCTGATACCTGCTCCACACTCTCGGCGAATATATGCGAATCACAATGACGGCCACAATATTAACCAACTTTTTGCAAATTGAATTATGTTTTTTTCCAAATTTCAGTTTATGATATAAAATATGAAAAAAATAAAATATATACAATATCGTAAACTAGAGTTCGAAGCCGAGTAAGCACTGATCACTGTAGCCGTAACGGTGTTTCGCCTGCATTTGGCACGAGTGTGGAGCCGACAAAATCGTTTTTTTTTTTTTGTTTAATTTTTTTATATTTAATAATTTTGAATTTCTGTAATTGGCAGCGAAAAATTTTGACTGGAAAAGGGCTTTCAAGTACTGTTCCGTTTAAACGAACGAATCGTTTATCAATACTTTCTACTGCAATTCAATGGCTTATGACCAAACCAAATATTGAAGACCCACAAGTGACAATGGCGCGAAAATTTTTAAAAACTTCTAGTGGAGTAGCACCGATCACATCTGAAGATAAATTTCGTGTGAAGCAAGCAAAATGTGAGCCAAAATTTATGAATTGAAGTTTGAGTGTTAATCAATTAATATTTTAGTGTTAATTAAATCTTTCGACCAAGAAAAAACGCCAAGTTGGCGGGAGTTGGTTGGAGACTCCGTTCTCGTGGAATACGAAATGCAATTTGTTGTGAATTTTACACACGGTACGGATCAAAATGAAATTTTTAAATAGAAGAGTAACATTTTATTAATTTTACTTGTAGAGGTCTTCGACATTATGCAAGAAGGTCAGGAATTCGAACATTTAGGATTTCGATTAGCGCCAGCCATTCGTATGGCAATTATCCGAAAAGATTTACTCTTCGGGGATTTCGAATTGGTATCGGAAATGATAAAAAATTACAACGACATCGTTTCGAAATTATCACGATCCGAGGTTGATTTTTTGCGAGAGCATCTTTACAAAACCGAAACAACAATTCAAGCTGGCTTGAAACGATACACGTGGCAATCATTAAATATAAATAAATTCTGCGAAAGATGTCAAACATTGCTCAAAGAATTACACGCCATGGTGGCACAAATAATGAATATTAGCATCGATATTAAAAATCGAATAAATGACATTGAAAATTTCAATTTATTCGAGATCATTCAAGTAGAGGATAATTTGAAAGAAATTCAAAAATCAATGAAAAATCAAACGAAAGGACAAGTTTTATTTCAACAAGACGATGGCACTGATTTTCTGCCCATTTTACCCTGTAAGGAGTTCTTTAAACGTTTGGATATGACAAGAAATGAAAAAACTTGCCGAATGCAGAAATTATACGATTCACTTGGTCCAATCTTAGTTAAGTTGGAAAGTTTGATTCTGGGAACGTACACTGGGAAATCAGAGAAAATGAAGGAATATTATAACTATTGGGAGAAGGAAGCATTTGACTGCATTATAAGGTAATAAAAATTTCCTTGTGCAATGATAATAAAACAGCATTAAAATTCATTGGAACATTGAATTAATTACAATCGCTTTTCATTTTAGATTTATCTACAGTAATTTTAATCAATATTCTAACTCGTTAATTGGTGACAAACCCTTATTTGAAATTAATGCAAAGCTTTTAACGCCTGAGATTGTCCTGAAGCCAACTTCATCGGAAATTTATAATTTAATTGTGCATTCCGTAAAAGATTTCCTGGAAAGGTAAAAACTTTTTTTTATTTACAATTTCTACTAAAAATAGTACATAATTTACGCTCAAATTATCTAGAATTAAATCATTTACCCGATGGATGCACGGTACCTGCCTGGCAACCCCAGTTCAAGGAATTGGAACGGATCAATTCACATTTACGTTTTTCGAGGATGTCATGCTGGTGAGTAGAATATCATTTAAAATTAAGAATTAGTGAAAAGAAAAAAAAATCAATCAGTTCGAAAAAATTCATTTAAAAAAAATCCCGTACCCGCCATTTTCTACCCGAGGTTTGAAAAAAACTTGTATTTAAAACCCCACACGATGGGTAATTTGTCGCATTTAGGTCTTTAATCCTTAATTCATTTCTGAAGTTCATCGATGTAATGTCGTTTAAATTTTGGATTTTTTTTTTGTGTGGACATTTTTGAATTTCCGTACCAAAGTTTCAAAAAATGAATTAAAAAAAGCGGTTGGAAACCGATTTTTAGACCACATGAGAGTAAATGCCGGCGAGAACCTCTCGAGATTTCTCGATAGCAGCATAGTTTAGAGATATATAGTTAGGAAACGCGAAAGAAATTTTTTCTTGAAGAAGAGTACGTTGTCGTCTGTTTCATTTGCTTTGTAAAGACACTAATTGCTTTAGTGTGAGACATGCAAAACTCTCGGGATATTTCGTATTGTAGGCAGAACATTCCGTAAAATGTTCCTTGCCAGGCATTTTTTCTGTTTAAGCAACATAACAAGTGAGATAAAAGTGTTTTTTTTTGCTAAAAAATCATATCACGATTGATAGTTGAAGAAATTGTGAAAGGCCGCTGTCGGCCCTTGTGTATGTGTTGGTCCAATATTTTGGTTTGTTCTGTGCGAGTATTACAAAATGATTTTTTTCAACAAGTCTATTTGAGCTAAATGATAAAAAGAGAGAAATGATGCTGTCGACTACGGAATGATGCTGTCGACTACTTCTTTCTACAGGCGGCAAACGGAAAACCACGTTTGTGTCTTATCTTTAGTAAGTCTCTAATCTTTGATAGCAGCTACTCGCAAATGGACACGTCTCTGAGAGTCGCTCGCAGAAACTCGTGAGCTAGTTTCTGCGAGCTGTCGAAAGCAGGGTTGGGACTTGAGGATGTGTAAAAGGTACTATTTTTGCCCAAAAAGGGTACTAGATTGAGATAATGTGGTACTAGATTATTTTTTAACTATCTAGATTATTTTTTAAGCAACCAAAATCGTTTTTTATGCTTATTACAATAGGAGTCAAGAAAAATCTGAATCTCGTAATTGTAGAAAAAAAATCCTTAACCCATATGGATTGACTTTTGCGCTGTAAATATAACCGTTATCTGTCAAAAAATACTCTAGAAAAACTCCAAAAAACCAATAAAAATTGTCTAGATGTATTTGTTTTAAATTTTCCCTTTTATTTCAATTTTAAATTGTTGTATAAACTCCATCTAAAAACTTAAATTTCGAGAAGTATTTTGAGCTATTGCTAATATGAATCATATTTCCATGGCCTACGATTGATTTTCATATCTCCCTTAATAAGACGAATTCAGTAGTCTTTAATCAAAGAGTTGTGGCGGGATAATTTAAAAAAGTACTTTTTTTTCTAATACATAGAAACGTGATGTCTTTTTAAAGGGAGCTATAAATTCAGATAAAATCATATTTTATATAAACCATGAAAAGGTACCAGATTCATGGGCTGTGGTACTAGGGTACTAAATGAGTCAAAAAGGTACTAGATCTAGTACATAGGGACTAAAGTCCCAACCCTGGTCGAAAGTGATTCTACTCTCTATTCGACACGCACCCACTGAACTCTCGGAGAGTAGCTCGCCAGATACGAACGGCGTTTGAATTTCGCTAGTAGCTCTAAAGAACTCGCCAAAGCAAGATGTCAAAAAGATAATATATTGCTTTTCTCATTTTTGTAGTTTTTTTTTGACGCCAACTGATCCGACAATTTTAATGAAAAACTCTATTTCCGAACTATTTCCGAAAAATTTCTAAATTGTTGCGCGTTTTCAATTTGCAATTCTCTTATTAGATTTTCCCCGCCAGCAATGATTACCGAATATAGATGGGAAGTAAACGGAAGTTTCCGTTTAACTACGGCAGAGAAAAGAGATGAGCGATAAAAAAAAGTCATCAAGCAACACTATCTTTCCCTTTTACACCTTCATGTCATATGGAATTGAAGAAAAAACGTCGTTTAGTCAGGGCTAAACCAAGCGAGACTTTCATACCCTTATAGCGGTCAAAAATTTGTATTCTATTTACACAACCCTTGCACCAACACCATCATGCTTCCGACAGCGGCCTGACAGTTCGCGAAAATTTTCAAGTAAATTATGACACTTTTTTATTATTTAAATCGCGAAATACACTAAAAATCAACGAAATTAACACGAAAACTAAATTTTCCACCGAAATTGGTGGTTTGTTTTGATTTTTAACTAACTGACTGCTGAGATTCAAATTTGTGTATTGCCATTGTGCAATTTTTTTATGGTTTTTTCGAGGCGCATTACAACTAATTACGCATTACATCTGAGATGTGGCAACACCTGAGATGAGGCCGCACACATTAATAACTCAGTATTCACACAGAAATTGAAACCGCCGGCATGTCGCTAGTTGTCCCTCTCTCAAACCAAATATTTTAGGAGAACTTTCTTATCTATATTAGGTAATCATTGCCGCCACCCAAAAGATTTCTCCTTTGAATCCAGGACTTAACCCAGCACTTTTTTTTTGCTGATTTTGTTTGTCTCTTATTATTAATTAGGATAATCACAGCTGCTGCAACCTTCCTGTAGTGCGATGACATTTCGATCACTTTCCACTTTCAGTCGTGCATCAGTCTCAAATGGACAGGGTCTGGAGAGTTTTCGCGAAAGTGCTTTCCGCTAGAAACTCGCCGAGAGCTCGCGATAGAAAAATCGCCGAAATTAACTCTCAAATGGACAACCTCCTGCGAGTAACTCTCGAGAGTTTTTGAGAGTTACTCGTGTATTTACTCTCATGTGGACCGGCACCTTAATGAACGAACAAAATCTCTAAGCTTCAAAATATTTTTTAAAATCATTTTTAAAGATCTCAATAAAAAAAAATCAGTATCCTTTCATTGATTACTCTTTCAGATTCAACAAGTCACAGATATCGTAACAAAAACTCAAGAAATCGCTCAGAAATTAGTTGAAGAAGCCAAGGAATATCTTAAAACGTAATTTATTTATAACCCAACTACAAAATATTTTGAAAAAAAAATTCTTATTTTGATTTAAGATTTAGACGCTATAATACACTTTGGAAATTTGACAAAATGTCAGTATGTGATAAATTTGTTAATCGTGGATTTTCCTTAGTTCGATTAGATGAAAAACTTCTCTTTTATACAAATATAATTGACGATCTGAAACGAACTCCAACATTTCATGACATCCATTCAATCCGAATAAATTTAAAGCCATTAATCGATAGCATTTGCAATCATGCTCTGGAATGGAAAAATACATTGGGAAATATTGTGGCTGAGAAAAATCAAACCAATATGCTTGACTTAAGGGATGAGATTAAGGTAAATCAGTTTTCTTTTAAATTTAACATTTTTTTGCATTAAATATCGATTTATTCGGTAATGAAAAGATTACTATTTACTAACCAGTCGAAAAGTTTAAAAACAAAATTAAAAATTTTTAAATATATCAAGAAAACCCTAGGATTAGTGGAAATCGTTGAGATGAAAACCATAAAGGTAGAAACCGTTTATGCAGCCTCACATAAAACACGAATAGGCAGGCTACACTCAGTTTCCGGTAGTGTGACGGCTGCATTAAATTTACTACTAAAACGAGTGGTGAGCGGAATCCGAAACACCAAAAACTTCCAGGACGTATTTTATATTTAGCCCCTAAGTGCGAACGCACACGCTTCTTCTCGTCGCGGCGACTTTGTCCGGTATTACACTTGGCTTAATTAAGCCGGCAACTTTTGGGCTTAATAAGCCAATATGCTTACATTTGTGGCCAATCCTGTTTGTATATGCTACACAAGTTTACATAAGTGGACTCAAACCATTGAAATTGCTGTTGCTCATATACTCCCCAAGATCTTTACCGGCTGACGGTCAGAACGGAAATGATTTCTGCCTACTACTTTTCTCAAACCGGTTCACACGCTTTGCATGTATGCAGATTGTCGATAAGCCATATGGTTTCGAGTGGCAACTTTTCCCACCGCAGTCGTTTCTCCCGAAAATCGGCTTAAGTAAGCCCGAAAGTTGCCGTGTGTAATACCGCGCTAAGTGCACAGTGGAAATCTGGCTTTCAGAAATATTTGAGGACGCTAGCATTGAGAAGCGGTTAACTAAATTTTTTCTTCTATCTGGCCTTTAGTTGCTTATTTGAAGTCCCGTTTACACTTGCCATTTTTTCTTGAATTTCTCCTCGAATTTTATCAATTTTTTTTAATGCAGCATTTAATCTAAATTATTTTCAACAAAAAAAAAAACATTTTATTCTTCAAGGAACTGAGACTTGGCGTAGATAAAAATATTAGGGGCCCGAATGATTTTAAAACCGTAATGCAAACGATTGCCGTGATTAAGTCGAAAACGTTAACTGCTGAGTTGAAAACGCACGAAATGCAGCAAACATATAGTGTTCTTACAGAGCATAGTATTCAGGTAATTATGCTATAATTTTTTTGTTATTTCAGCAAAGTAATCCAGGACACAAGAGAAATTAATCACGCTGGAAAACATTTGATGGCAGAGAGCTATTCAAAAAAGGACACTTTTGGGTCATTCAGGGTGACGATTTTATAGCGAACAAAACAAAAATCTTTTCAATTTAATTCAATCCTGTCTTGGTCTTCCAGAGGACCCTTACGATTATTTTCTCATTTTTTTCGTGTGAAATTTTTACAGTTTAACTACACGGACATGATAATGTCTTACGATTTAGAGAACCGCTGGAATCGATTGTACAAATCAGCAATTTATCGAACTGTCAAACTCCAACCCGTAAAACAGGAATTTGCTGATATGACACTGTCGGAGATTGAATCCTTTTTATCTGAGGTATAAATTCTTTTAAAGATCTCAACTGTATTCACTTATTTGATTCATTCTTCATTTACCAGTTTTTATTTATTTTATTTTTTTTTCTTATCTCTCTTTTCATTTTCGATTTTCCCAAATCTTTTTCATGTCCATCTTGGTTGCTGCCTCCCCGTTTTCCGGTCTTTTTTTTGCCGTTTCTTCGTTTCTCGGGGAAATCGCCTTTTCCCTTGTCGACAACGATGGATGGCTTTTTTCTGTGAATGCTTGAATACCGGATTGATGATTCGCACGAACCTTGATTTTCGCCGGCATGGTGACCTTCTATCGGTGGACTTTGTGGGATGATGTGATCCTAGCTATCCCAATTTATAAAGAATTTCGAGGTAGAGGGACCCGGAGCTGTTGGTACTGATTTGGACAAGGGTGTTAAGTTAATTGAATTTTATGCCACAAAGTTTGACCAATTGGAAGTCAGACGCTTAGAATTGGGTAAATTATTTTTTTTTTGTCTCAAGTTTTCCGTTCGATTTTTTACCCTTATTTGCTACAAAAGTTTTATAGAAGTGAGATGAAAACATTTTTACAAGATTTTCTCTGAATTAATACAACTTGGGCTTTTGTTTTTACTTATCACAATGACTACAAAAAATTTAGAAAATTTTAGAAATACCATAAAATATTGCCGGGAATTTTCTATGAAGATAATGTAACCGTAACGGAAAATACCGCCAAGGATTTTATTTGGAATATTTTATTTTCCAATAAAATAAAAACATTGCTTTCTTAATTTTAACAAGCTTTTATTTAGTTTCATTTACTAGTTTGGTTCATATCTTGTAACCCAATTTTGACCCAATTGCGAATATTTGACTGACTTGGAACTTGTCATACTTATAGCCGCTATAAGTGCGAACGTACATGCTTCTACTCGTCGCGGCCACTTTTATTCCTCAAAATGCCTTTCCGACGTACACGTTTCTTCACTTTTTAGTAGGAAAAACTTGTGTACAACAAGCGATCGCTCATGTGTGTGTGATTCTCATATATGTGTTGTATTTCCAGCTCATTCCTTTAATAGCTAGCACCGAGGCAACATCAATTGCCAAAATAGAAACTGCCAACAATAGAAGAATAAGGACTGGTAATTTGTTATTTACCTACCTACCTGAAAAATAAAACTACCTGCAATTGGTATTTCACTATTTGCATTCAATTTTTGTTTATTTGGTATATGTTTACGAGTCGGTGGCTAAGCACCGACTGACTCAATGAAATTACGCACACATGCATGCTGACGTGCTACACGAGCGACTTCGTTTGTATGCGTAAAAGAAGACGTGAAAAACACTTTTCGAGTGGCGACTTTTCCCCTCTTGTCGCACTCGTTTCTTTCCTACAATTTGGTGAGGCTAAAGCTCGATCCAGACTACACGATGTACGGGGTACGAGATACGAGGTTTTTGGTTTCCTCGTACATGGAACTGCATCCACACTGCACAGGGTTTTGCTCATTCGTGATTTGAGCTTCGTGACATATTGCTAGCAGTGGCGGCGGTTTTATGTGTAAAACAAAATCAAAAATTAGCAAAAGTAAAAAATGGCTCTCTAAATAATCTTTACTTTTTATTTTCCATACGCAAGGAAAACTTCGGTAAAGTTCAATAAATTCTAATACAAATTCTTTTGGAAAATTACGAAAATCCGCCACTTCGAAATACCACTACGTCAATGGAAAACCCCGAACTGTTCCATCCACACCTACGATGTTGCCATGTACGGGGTTACCACGTACGAGGATAATCAAACAGCTTCTCATTTTACTCACTAGGTGAAACCATGTGCAAATTTCCCATCCAAAGGCCCAGATTACATTTGGCTTAAGTAAGCCGGCAACTTTTGGGCTTAATAAGCCAATGTGCTTACACTTGTGGCTTAAATAAGCCAATCCTGTTTGCATATGCTACACAAGTTTACATGGGTGTGTGTAGACTGAAACCATTGAAATTGCTGCTGCTCATATACTTCCCAAGATCTTTACCTGCTGACGGTCAGAACGAAAATGATTTTTGCCTACTACTTTTCCCAAACCGGTTCACACACTTTGCATGTATGCAGATTGTCGATAAGCCATGATTTCGAGTGGCAACTTTTCCCTCCTCAGTCGTTTCTCCCAAAAATCGGCTTAAGTAAGCCCGAAAATTGCCGTGTGTAATCTAGCGCAAACACTCGATGTTCAGGGTACGTGCCAACCTCGTACCCCGTACATCGTGTAGTCTGGATCGAGCTTAAGGCATGCTAAAGACTGAAAGTTGAAACGTGTGCGCCCTCGCTAAGAACAAATGATCTTAAAATTGTACAAATATGAAAAATAGATAGACTCATCTAGGAAAAGGATCCGATTTTTGACATGAAAACTGCGTTATATGTCCTTTGCTTACACAATTGAATGGAAAAGTTATACCGAAAACATTTTTCGAGCAGTGGCGGTGAATTTAAAGATCAAATGGCGCTAAATTTAAAATTTTAAGTTTTTGTCATAATTATCGTGCACAGTAAATTTTCCGCGCATTGGTCTTACATTCAAGAACTTGCGTCAATTTTTAGTACCATTTTGTTGTAAATTTTATCATGTTGCTCTCTTCTGATAAGTATATTTATCTCTCTTATCAACGAAAAACCCCCATTTACCACTTCAAAGCTCAATTTTCAGACTATTTATTCTTATTACGTAACGTCTGATGACAACACAATATGAATGTATGGAAACATAATAAGTAAACTCGTATGGGGCTCTAAATTGAAAAGTTCGAGGAAAAAATCGTAGTCTTAATTTGAGAAAAACAAAAAGGCTGCTGCAAGACTCCATTTCATCAAAATCAAACAATCAACTGGGTATGGTGGGGGATTTTGTGTGAAGTTTTTAATGAAAGAACTTGGAAAAATAGTCATAAACATTATTAGAAAGATAGAAAAAAGAAAATACGCCATTAGAAAATACGAAAAGAGTGACGCCATTTTATTGAATTCGTACAAGCGAAGCATCCACCGTGCAGGACCTTAAAGTAAAGCCCTTGGAGGAAGTTTAGCGTCATTTTTGATTTTTAGATGCAAAATGACTAAAAAGGATAATTTTTTTAAAAAAAGTTTTAACACGTTCGTGACATCGTGTACCACTGGTGGTACATGCACAGTTTTTTAAAACCGCGCGAGTAAATAGTGCGGTAGTTTTTTTTTGTTGGAGTAATATAAAAATACGCACCGTGTACCACCGATGGCGCACAACCGCCAGAAAACAAATCGCTAGTGTACCACCCGTGGTACACGATGTCCAAATGTAAAAAAAGTTGAAAAAGCAAATGTCACGAACGTTTTAATTACAGTGCACTAAAAACGATATAAAATTTTTCATTTTTGTGTCTGACTATTGATTCGATGAGTTACAATACGGTATACTAAATCCAACATACTTTTATTTAGTATAAAAACTATATGATGAAAACGTCTTTCGTGAAAATGAGAGTATTTAGTTATTTAGAGAAAATCTCAAAAAACTTTTCCGGCATTGTTAAAAATACTCACCTAAACAGTATTTAATGTCAACCCTGTAGTTATCGGTAGACATAAATGCTACTTGCAAGTACTTCAGTTTCAGTAGAAAAAAAAATGCCAAATATTGTCATTCAAACGTTTTTTTTTAAATTATTTATTATCATTTTAAAAAATTTCAGCAACTGCAGAGAAACTGTTTGACATGCCTCTTGCCGATTACACAGATTTCCTTCGCGCCAGAGGCGATTTTGATGGCATCCAAATGGTAAATACTTCACTTTATCCATTTAATTGCAATTAAAGTAAATTGTAAATTTTTGAAATTATATCTCATTGCTTATTTATTTCCGTTGCTAGATTTATAAACTATACAAACAGCAAAAGGCTGCTAGAGAGAATTGGTCAAAGACCCTGTGGGCTGATTTAAATCCAGACATTTTAACCGAGGGTATCGAAAGTTATTTACGAGAATTTAGGAAACTTCCGGAACTTGTGAGTAATTAAGAAAGTTTTTAATTAGTTTGCATGACTTGATGACTACTTAGTTACTTAGTAAATAAATTGTTTAGGATAATACTTTACATAAAACGTTTTCAACTCTCAAGGCCGGCCGTATTCCTCACAATTTCCCGTATATACAGCAAAGCAATGCGATGCCATGCTATAATTTTACACATTAAACAAGAAGCAATACATAATTGCAAACAATACAAGTAAAAGTGTAAGTTAAACAAAGGAAATTCCGGGCGCGATATAAAATATATTTTATGTACAATATAACATAATTTTTGATTCACTTCATTTATATCACAATTATTAATTTACTTTCAGTCATTTAACGCCACTTCATTCAAAACTTCCAACCTCGTTCTCCCAGCTTACCCTTTTAAAATTTCGAAATATTTAACTTTTCATCGTTAAGTTTATTTGCTTTACAGCTGTTATCAGGAACTAATTTTTCTCAGATAATCAACATCTTTGAACATAAAAGAGAGTTCATAATTTGTGAAAATCTGAAAGATAAACGGAAAAAGCTATAACTACACCTACACCTCTCTTTACAATTTAACGATTTTCATGGCTGCGGCCTAACATAAAATAAGGTGAATTCCACAAAATTTTATTGCCATTTTCCACCCTTCGGTTTTATTGAAGTTAATAATTTATTTATGCCAATTCTTCTGAATATCTCAAAAAGTAAAGAAGGTTCTAAAGAAGACTAGACGGAAAGGGAATACAATTGTTATTTAAGATTCAAAAAAAAATATCACTTTTCTTGCTTTTTTCTTCTTTATCCTGTAACCCAAAACACAATTAGACCTCCTGAGATCTTGACCATTTTTTCCGGTACTGAACCTACAAGTATAGATTGCAAGTCTAGAAAGACCCTTTTACATTTGTGAGGCATTGAAATCTGTCAACAGTACAAACTGTGATAAAGCCTAAATAGGTTCTAATACCAAACTCATATTTGAAATGTTATCTCTACTTCAAATATATTACATTGTAGCATTGAGTAATGTTAAAGGCAGCCAAACAAATTTAGACCCTCTAAAAAAGGTTCATATTTGCACCACCAAACAAAATAAAATAAAATGAAAATTAATAAATATGAACCACTAGCTTGCATACCCGTCGTTGCCGGGTTAAGTTTTTTCCTTTTTTTTTTTTTTGATGGTCTATGTTGGAGCTAAACTTCAGTCCAATCGGCTCGGTAGTTTCCCCGCGAAAGGGCAACATATAGGAAGAGCTAAGTTTCGAAATCACTTTACCCCCTCCCCTTACTCCCCCACCTCTCGGGTTACTTTTTAATGGGTCTATGTTGGGGCTGGACCCCCGACGAATATCTAAGCCAAATTTCAGCCCAATCGGTTCAGTAGTTTCCCCGCGAAAAAGTAACATAGTGCAAAAATTAAGTTTCGAAATTACTTTACCCCCTCCCCTTACTCCCCCTACCCCTCGCGCTACTTTTCCGTATACCTATGTTGGAACCAGAACTACCACAGACACTCATGCCAAATTTCAAGTCAATCGGTTAAGCCGTTTTTGCGTGAAAGAGGAACAGACAGACAGACACCAACTCATTTTTATATATTAGTATGATTATTGGCAGAAGGAAAACTTCGAAAATCTGACTCCTTTTGAGGGAAATTTTATAATTTAGTATTACTTAAAATCACTGTGCAAGGACAAACCGCTTTTTGTAGCAAAACAAAAACCACTGAACCATTGAAAATTTAGCGAGCCAAAGCCAAACTATAAACCGAACCATTCTAAAAATATATGGCGTGGTTAGGTTCATATCTGTATTTTAAAGAAAGAATGTTTTTTTTTTTAATATTTTCTATTATCACCCAGATTTGGAGTTTAAGACCCTTCATTTCTTCATTAATCTAAGACCCAAAAACCATTTTCGTGCTCTGTATCTCAAGAAATAATAACTAATATCATCGTCAAACACAAAAACCACTAAATAGGAACGAAAAACCGCTGAACTATTGAAATTTTTGGGTAATCAAAAACAAAACCAGGACCAAATTTTAAAACTTAAGAAACCACAATCAAAAAGCAGAAATTCAATTTACCCTTAAACAAAAACCGAACCACACTCAGAAAACCTTTGGTTTCCATCTCTGTTTTAAATCCTTTTTTATTGATCGAAAATTTTAGGACCCCTTTTTATGACACTGATTTCTAGAGGTCGCATGAAACTCAATTTTTTGCTTGTTCCTGAAACTATTTGATAAAATTGTTTAAAAATGTTAAAAAGACGCGCACCTTTTGCCCCTAGGCGGAATTCCGCCACTGTATGCCGAAAAAACTAGTACAGTTCAATGGTAAATAGTCGAAGAACACCAGGGCACCAATCATGTATTCCGACGCGTCTCTGTCTTTCGACTTCGACGCAGCTTTTAACTCTTGACTTCGCCATATCAGCATCTTCAAATTTCCTGGAGTGACAGTCAGAATCACGTTCCGATTCATAGTGATGATTCCGCGAAATTTCAAGCTGCAGATCTGGCGAAGTCAAGAATTAAAAGCTGCGTCGAAGTCGAAAGTCAGAGACGCGTCGGAATATATGATTGGTGCCCAGAACCAGAAACTACTTTTTCCCTACAACCCCATAAAAATTTAAATAAAAAACGAAACTTTACGCCACAAAATTTCGTTTAAAAATTCAAATTAAATTCAAATCGTGAATTTAAAACGATTTTTTTATTAAAGGTAAAACAAATGCCAGTTGGACAAATGCTAGAATTGAAAATGAATCAATTTAAAAATTCTGTTCCTCTCATGGTAAGTTTAAAGAATAAAGCGCTAAGAGACCGCCACTGGCGCAATTTAATGGAAAAGACAGGACAATTCTGATATGACTCCGGATCGCTTCACTCTTGAAAACATGTTCTCAATGGAATTGCACCGATTTCAAGTAAGTTTTATTTTACTTTCATTAACTTTTTTCGTGTTTGTCTTCGTTATTCTCATTATTCCCAGTTATTTCGTATATCACATTGTGCTGTAATATCATTATTATTATTTACCACTAGGATATAGCCGAATCAATTATTAACAATGCAATTAAGGAACTTTCAATAGAAAAGGGTGTCAAGGATGTCGAAGACACTTGGCTAACAATGTCGTTTACGCTATCCAAACACTCTAAAAACGACGAAGAAAGAGGCTTCATTCTCAGCTCTGTCGAAGAAATTATTCAAGTTCTCGAGGATAATTCAATGAATTTGCAATCGATGGGTTCTTCACAGTAAGCTATACAAGTATTTTTACTATACTATGATAAAAACTACATTCAACTACTTATTTGTATTAATCTAAAAGTCGGATTTAGTACTTCCTATGGAAAGAGATTTTTTTTTTAAGAAAAAAGTAATAAGAAATGATTCCCTTTTATTCACTAATGAAAAAAAGCTGGGTTAAAATATTTATTATTCACTGAAGCCGAAATCAAATCTCCATTTATTTGAAAGAATTTGTATTCCATTTATAAGTAGGGTGACCACTATTTTTATTAATCCATGAAAATATCGACAAAGACACCTAGGTAAAAATTTGTAAAAAAAATGCGCCGCAGGGGAAAGAATGTAACCGAAAGCTACTCCCAACACGTTCTGTGTGTTCACACAGAAAAATCCGGTGTGAATT
The DNA here is from genome assembly GCA_964034945.1 of Chrysopilus asiliformis. Lineage (NCBI taxonomy): Eukaryota > Metazoa > Arthropoda > Insecta > Diptera > Rhagionidae > Chrysopilus > Chrysopilus asiliformis. The sequence goes on from OZ035961.1 coordinate 7,082,776, forward strand.
CAACTCCAAAATTATCTCAATAGGGTCCAACCCGTTTGGATAACTCTGATTTTTAACCACTTTCACGAACAGTAACAGATAAATAAATAAATCCATCAGGCGTGTTTTTAAACTCCACTTTGGTGTTTAAATTTGGAGCATTTTAGACTTAAAAAATATCTTTTCGAAGTTCACAAAAAAAAATACATTTGGAATTTAAAATAAATCCACTTATTTACAATTACGCGAACCAAAACCCTACAAAACCCTACAACCATTTGTAAGTATATGGTGGTATATTTCCATTTCTCTATTTCTATGACGGCATTGCTGACAAATATTTTGTTTTTGGGACGCCGGAACAACATGCGTGAATCCAGGACACGCCACCTAATCCGGGACGTATGACCACCCCATTTATAAAGCTTGTGCATAATTTCTCCGTACATCGAAACCCAATTGTAACGATATTGTTTTTTTCACTGAAGTTAAACTTTCTCGTTACAATCATATTTTTTTTAATTGAACCCAAAACTTTCCGAGATTTTCTTACTTTTCATAAATAATTATCTTCTCTTTTTTTTGCTTATTTTTCTTAAACAGATTTGTGGGACCTTTTTTACCACAAGTCCAAAAATGGGAGCGCACTTTGGCATTAGTATACGACATCATTGATGTTTGGATGAATGTTCAGCGGAAATGGTTGTACCTTGAGGGAATTTTTATTGGGACCGATATCAAGTCGCAGCTTCCGGACGAAGCTAGAAAATTCGATGATATCGACAAGGAATACCGAAGGGTAGGACAAATATTTTAATATTTTAATTCAGTTATTACACGAAAATGCCATTATGGAATACCAATCGAGTTCTCATTGTGTTTTTGTAGATCATGATGGATTGTGCTAAGAATCCTTTAGTCATTCCAATTTGTTCGATAGTAGGGAGGTTTGAGGAATTACTGAATCTCAGCATTGGACTCGAAAAGTGCCAAAAATCCCTCAACGAATATTTAGACGCAAAACGACAAATTTTTCCACGTTTTTATTTTATATCAACGGATGAATTGCTGTCGATTATGGGAAGTAATGACCCAACATGTGTTCAAGATCATATTATTAAGGTTAAAAACAATTTTCTTTCTTTATATTTGTTGTTAATTTGGTTATTTTGTTTAAGATGTACGACAACATAAAATCTCTGCAGTTCACAAAAGACGCACGAGATGTTAATATTATCACTGCCATGATATCTAGTGAGGGTGAACGTATGGATTTTAGAAATAAAGGTAACATTTCGAATATCGGGAAATACTTTCAGGAAATATTCGGAATTAGCGAACCTTAAATTAGCCAGGGAAGACTAGTACATCCAGTGCATAAAAAAAATTCTTGTTCGATTGAAAAAAATCTGGATCGATTAAAGTGGTTCGAATCAGAATCTCGAGTGCCAGGATGGGCGCTTTTTTATTAAATCGAGTACGTGTTCTCCATTTAGCCGGCTTAAAATTCTGGTTTACGATACTGTAAATAATATTTTATATCGTAAATCGGAATTTTAAGACGGATAAATGGAAAAAGCCGTAATTCAGTACCGACGTCACACTACCTCCTTCTCGCTTAAAGCGTGACGTATTTTATGGGCAACCCCGACTGTACTGATATCTCCTCTCTCTTACTTTTCCTTTTTTATCTCTGTTAACCTCTTTCTCTGTCTTGCCCTGTCTCTCTCTCTCTTACCGTCTCTTTTTATATCTTTCCCCGCTGTCTCCCTCTCCCTCTCCCTCTCCCTCTCCCTCTCCCTCTCCCTCTCCCTCTCCCTCTCCCTCTCCCTCTCCCTCTCCCTCTCCCTCTCCCTCTCCCTCTCCCTCTCCCTCTCCCTCTCCCTCTCCCTCTCCCTCTCCCTCTCCCTCTCCCTCTCCCTCTCCCTCTCCCTCTCCCTCTCCCTCTCCCTCTCCCTCTCCCTCTCCCTCTCCCTCTCCCTCTCCCTCTCCCTCTCCCTCTCCCTCTCCCTCTCCCTCTCCCTCTCCCTCTCCCTCTCCCTCTCCCTCTCCCTCTCCCTCTCCCTCTCCCTCTCCCTCTCCCTCTCCCTCTCCCTCTCCCTCTCCCTCTCCCTCTCCCTCTCCCTCTCCCTCTCCCTCTCCCTCTCCCTCTCCCTCTCCCTCTCCCTCTCCCTCTCCCTCTCCCTCTCCCTCTCCCTCTCCCTCTCCCTCTCCCTCTCCCTCTCCCTCTCCCTCTCCCTCTCCCTCTCCCTCTCCCTCTCCCTCTCCCTCTCCCTCTCCCTCTCCCTCTCCCTCTCCCTCTCCCTCTCCCTCTCCCTCTCCCTCTCCCTCTCCCTCTCCCTCTCCCTCTCCCTCTCCCTCTCTCTCTCTATTATTTTTTTTAAAGCAGGATTTTTTTTTCAAAAAAACATTCAAGTAGGATTTTTTTTATAAAAACAACAATTAATTATTCAAAATGCTTAAAAAAATTGTCAAAGAATGAATTTCATGAAAAAATTTAAATTTTACTCACATTTTAGTCGTAGCTGAGGGCAATGTCGAAGACTGGATGAATCTCGTACTGGCGGCAATGCAAAAAACCAACCGTTTTTTGACAAAAAACGCACTTTATGACTATGGAAAAGATTTAGAAAAACCGAGGTAATAAATTAATAATCATAAACGAGATTACGTTTAATAAAATGCAATTTAAAAACATATTAGAACCGATTGGATTATGTCATATCAAGGAATGATTTGCTTGGCAGCGAGTCAAGTTTGGTGGACAGTCGAAGTGGAAAATGTCTTCGAGAAGCTACGGAATGGCAATAAAACCGCAATGAAGGATTATCTGGCTCAGCAGAATAAGCAAATTGATGATTTAGTGATTAAGGTTCGGGCGGATTTAACGTCTAACGATCGATTAAAATTCAAAACAATTACGACAATCGATGTTCATGCCCGAGATATCATTGAAACATTCGTCTGGAACAACGTTCAGGATGGCCAGGAATTCGGTTGGGAGAGCCAACTTAGATTCTACTGGCTGAAGGAATTCGACAATTTATACATGCGACAGTGTACTGGACAGTTTGAATATGGCTACGAGTATATGGGGCTAAATGGGCGATTGGTCATAACTCCTCTAACCGATAGAATCTACCTGACGATAACCCAGGCACTTCTCATGAAGCTCGGTGGTGCTCCGGCAGGTCCTGCAGGCACTGGGAAAACCGAAACTGTCAAGGATTTGGCCAAGGCAATGGCACTGCTGTGCATTGTGACAAATTGCGGAGAGGGGATGGATTTCAGTGCCATTGGAACGATTTTAGGTGGATTGGCACAGTGTGGCGCCTGGGGATGTTTCGATGAATTCAATAGAATCGATATTTCCGTTTTAAGTGTGATTTCAACACAATTACAGACAATCCGAAGTGGCCTTTTAATGAAGCTGGAGACGTTTACCGTAAGTAAAATAATCTTTATTACAGTTTATCATAAAGCGCGGTGGTATTATTTCACAAAATTTTTCTTGCGGTTTTTTTTTTTTGACGGAAGAATTTTTTTCTAATTTTTTTTTCTTAATCCATAAGACATAATTTCAAATTTCATTTGTTTTATTAAAATATTTTGAATATATTTTTTTTTTTGCTAATTTTGAAGCAATGTAAATAAAGAAGTTTGTATAAGTACCCGGTTTTGCTTGCACATCCGATTTTATACAACTTTTTTTTAAATCTATATTTGGCAAGCAATTCGACAAATCTTTCCAAACACGAATCGACCGTCCACATACTTCCTCAAACCTGATTCAATTTACAAAGAAGCGGACAAACTGGTATCTGAGAGTACGATTTGGCTGTACTCGCCAAGAGTGTGAAACCGACATCAAATTTTCATCTCGAAGTCAAACATATAAATAAACTCAATTAGGCAAGAGGGGCACAAGGATGTTGAGACATTGATTTGCCAAAGCTCGAGAGATGTCGGACGTAGCCTAACTTAATATCAAGTTAATGCACCACCGTCCACAAAAGCGAGACAAATCGTAATTCCCGTACATTCTTCGATAGTATGGACTATAAATAAACCAATTATATTAGCGTAGGAAAAAAAATTATGTTTTCCATCACATTAATTTACAAGTATTGTATTTTAGTGAAAAAAACTGAAGAAATATAAAATTTTGTAATACATATTCCACCGTTTAAAGTCTTTTGAAATTTTCCTGACGGTTATTTCCAAATTATTTCAGTTCGAAGGCAATGAAATTAAATTGGATCCGAAAGTCGGTATCTTCGTGACAATGAATCCCGGCTATGCTGGCAGGACGGAACTTCCGGAATCAGTGAAAGCACTTTTCCGCCCAGTGACATGCATTAAGCCCGACTTAGAATTAATTTGTCTCATTTCCTTGTTCTCGGATGGATTTCTAACAGCTAAGGTAAACTAATCACAAACTTTCATCATTTCTCTGATTGCACTTTGTGTTGATTTTAAGTTATATTCATATACTATTAAGAATGTCAAAACTAAAATTTCGTTTATCAAGAACAATGCATTATGTAAGACTATTTCCTATGATATTTGAAAATTTCTGAAAACGAAATCTTTCTCATCATCGTATGAATGTCTTTTCTGTTCATTTTGTGTCTCTACAAACATTATTCTACAATAGATCTTAGCGAAAAAGATGACTGTCTTGTATAAGTTGGCTCAGGAACAACTATCCAAGCAATACCACTACGATTGGGGCTTACGATCCTTGAACTCGGTTCTGCGAATGGCTGGCGTTATGAAAAGGAAATCAGAGGATTTACCTGAGGCTGTAGTCCTTATGCGAGTATTACGTGACATGAACCATCCTAAGTTTATCTTCGAGGATGTTCCATTGTTCCTTGGTCTTATTAAGGTAAATTGTAATTGAATTATTTAACATTAACTTTGCAATGCTTTCACCGAATCCATAACCGTACAACCGTTTGTAATCCTCGCAACATTCAAGTGATTCAAGTCAACATTTTAGATTATACTATATCTATGTTACGGAATGATATTTGAGTTTTGTTCCGGCAGAAAACTATTAAATGTTGCTAGTGACAGAACTGTACGACCATCGCAAAACGTGTTACAAATAATATAGACTTACTAGCTACAAACACGAGTACAAAAGTTTCATTAATGAAAAGTTTTTTTTCTTCTTCTTTTCTTACATTTATGCTGTGTATATCTGTGGTGTTACTAACAAATTGAACCAACAAACAAATGGACAACATAACAAACAAATAGGATCTATTCCCTGGAATTGATTGTCCTCGTATTGGCTATCCTGACTTTAATGCAGCCGTACGTGTCACGTTACAAGCTGACGGATATATTTTATTACCACACCAGGTGTCGTATTACAACCTATCTAAGTTATTTTTTATACGTTCTTCATTTTTACTTCACCTATCTAGTGCACACGTTGACATCATAAGGACTTTAGTGGATTTCGTTTACCGATCTGTTAGACTAGGGACCATATATATACATATATTATATATAAGCTATGCACAGATTCAGTCGAGAAAAGCTGTATTTCAAATTCAAACACTCTGTAGACCATAAATGTGTCCACATAATTGCCTCATAGACGGGTTCATGCGGGGTACATGTTTTCTTTTCGTATGCCGTATGAAAGATGAAATCAAAATTGCATTTATGTTCAACATGGCGAAGTCAAGAGTCAAGAGTTAAAAGCTGCGTCGAAGTCGAAAGACAGAGACGCGTCGGACTAGATGATTGGTGGCCTGTTTCTGGTTCGGGGTCAATTCTTCGTCATATTCTGTTTAGTCTTCAAATATTTATCATTGTCTTTGAGATATCCTTACGGAAATTTTGATTCCAAAAATCCACAGATGCGATTTTTCCTGGAAAATTTGAGAAAAAGATAATCACGTTCTCCTTACAGCATCTTCCCTTATTCCCACAAGGACGAAGTAGTGAAAATATTGTGTTGTCATCGGAGTTACGCGTGAGTGCAAAATTTCAAGTCAATCGGATGAGTGGAAGTGGGTCAAGATTAGACCGCAAGATTTGACCCTGACAGACAGACAGATACAAATGCAAGCTAAATAAAAGCTTTTAAAACCATCTGATTCTGTAATCATTCCCATAAACCTTATACCGACAGAACCACTTCAACTTCCGGTTAGATGCGGGATGTTATCCAATATATTTAGTATCTTCTTTAAAATTCACTTTCAATTAATAAAATCTACAAAACTTAACCCGTTTCATATAAACCTCCAGGAATCAAACACCTCTAGGAATCAAACACTTCGGAAAGTCCACCTTTGTCGTTATATGAAAACCATAGCCTAAATAAGTGAAGTTAAATTTTATTTACAAATGCACATGTACAAATTTTAGGTGCCATTTTCAACTGAATTTCGTTATATAACAAATAGTAATCTAAATTATTTCTGAGATCTTTCCAGGAGGATAAAGTCGTACAACTCTATGAGACCATGATGACCCGCCATTCAACGATGATCGTTGGCCCAACAGGTGGTGGGAAAACTGTTGTTATAAACACCCTGATTAAAGCCCAGTGTCATATGGGATTACCAACCAAATGTACTGTTCTTAATCCAAAGGTATAACACTTTAATTTACTTAATTAAGTTATATATGTTTTAATCTTACACCACCCATTGCCACTGTCTCTATTTTCACGCAAGTGTTTCATACAATGGCTTGATACTAGCATCAATATCGCACTAAAATCTTATGAATATGCATTACAGAGTAATCTTTGGTTAAATTAGCATAAATTTCTGTTATGCTTTTAATATTTAACGAAATTCTTGATTAATTTTCTAGCAATAAGGGTAAATTTTATTATGGTTCAAAGGAAGGAGATTTGACTTTATTTTTTTTTTTTTTTGAGAAAAAATCATAAAATCAAAAAAAATGAAACAGAAAAAAATTCAAACACTTAACATCATTTATGAATATTTTTAAATTACTTCAAGCTAGAAGAAATCTGAAATTTTCAATTATCTAAAAAAAAGTACGCTGTTTTCTAATTTAAAATTTTTCCAAGAATTATTGCTGGTTATTTATCGATAATCAATGAATTGTGGGAAAATTCTCTTTCAACAGGACTCCGAACTTTACGGATTTAAACCTAAATACTCTTCATAAAATTTAATAATAATCTTACATACGAGAAGAAATAAAGCTTAATCATTGAGTATTTAACAAAAACAATAATGGAAACGGGTGGAGTTAGATGGGTATTATATATTGGTATTATTCATCATTAATAATCACAGAACGCCATTGATTCGGATATTTCTCCGACATTGAATAGGAAATCAATTATGTAAAATAATAGTATTAAATAGTCTTCTAAATCTAATACCCATCGATCTATATTATAGGCATGTTCAGTCGTGGAATTATATGGCTATTTAGATCCGGACACAAGAGACTGGGTTGATGGATTATTTTCAAATATTTTTCGAGAAATAAATCGGCCCACAGACAAAAAGGTAATTTTCACAAATATTTTTTATAATTCCATATAATTATCTCTTGTTTCTTTATTGTCAAATATATATAAAAAAAAAATCCGGAAAAATAATAATATTGTGATGTCTACTCGAAAAAATCAGACAATTTTTGATCATCTTAATACCTAAACCTCCTTCGTATTCAAACACACAAACAATACTATATTAGAAATACCGAAAGAAATCCAGAAATCATTTTTTTATACCTTTTAAAATACATAGGTATCCTTTTAGAACCTTCCGATTCGAATTTTGCAATTCCCACATCAACGAACTCGAACCGAAAATCAAATCCACTCGAACACCGGACTCGAAAACGCATTGGATTGGTATCATGTGAAACTTTCGTTTTGAGTAAAATGTACTGCCATAAACTTACCAAAGATTCGGTAAATAAGGATAAGAAAACTAGAACAAATTTTGGAAACCCAAGAAAATCTGCAATCGGAAAAAAGTCTTAACTCTTAATTTATAAGGTGAAAATCATATGCGTAAATGGTGTAGTGGGGTTCATTGGACCCACATGATCCAAATGCACTACGTTCTAATCACATACCAAATCGTGCTTTTAACTCGGCATGCAACACCATACTGTATGAAGGTACTGAAGATTTCAGAGTCACTGTGCTGAAAACATGAGAGATAGCAACGAGAGAAAAGTCAATGTGGGTCCACTGGACCCACCTCATCAATTAAAGGTTAATAAAGTAATTCCTCGAAAAGGGCCCATTTTCACTGTATGTCCCATACATCACGTAAGTGCTCACTAAGGCAGGGTTTTTCAAAATTTTACGGTTAAGGGCGTAAACCATGAATTCTGCTCATTAGGAGGCTGAAAAGTGTCACTCGGAGGTTTTTGGGGTGATCACGAATCTGGTGTTAGAATGAAACGGAAGGTCCTACAAGGATAAGATTTTCCTCAAAAGTTTTTAAGTTCTTTCCGGTTTTTTTGGTATTCTAAAACTCATACAAAAAATTAATAAGGTGTCAGGTGGAAACGGCGCCTTACGTCAAGATTTTTTTTTTTCATCCCTATATTTTCCAGTAATTTTGGAAATAATATATGTGAATTAAGAAAATATTCGTGCCCGTTTTTAAACGACCGATAGAAATCTCTGGTATATCTACTCATAGAGTAGGATCAGAGTTCTCTACTGAATGTGGAAAAATAGATGATAGAGACAGTTCATAAAATATGTCACGCTAATTTTCGACCTCTCAAAAGAAATATAATTTTACACATTTTTCAATACATCAAATTCCTGTTGGAACATATATCCATTTCTGCACTATAAAAAATCAAAAAATAAATCGCTGCACTGAAAATTTCCAAATTTGAAACATCCCTCTGCGACATAAACTTTTATGACAGTTTTTAGAAAATTCCAATTAATAACTTCAAAATACATTAATTGTTCTACAGCCTTCTTCTACAGTGGTGGTGTCTGATAACAATCTCTTGAGCCTTGACTTGATTTCAAACGTTATTAAGATACAATGGATTTCTATCTGCACATTGACATAAATTTGTCTTGTTTTCCTTTTGTTCTTATTGAAAGCATTTTGTCTGGTTATTGGAATTATGCAGAACCTTGTACTATGGGGACTTATTTCAAATCCATCAAATGCATAATTTTCTGACAAAAAGCAATGCAAAATAATCCATTTTGTCTGTATGTTCACCGTCAAACGTGCACCCAACGATAACAATTTCAACCGTGAAACTTTTTCATTCGGAGCATTCAACCAAATCAATCCATCCAACTATCTATGCGAAATGATAAAAGTATGTATATCTAACAATCTATAATATAATAATAAACTATAGGAAAGAAGATATGTTGTCTTTGATGGCGATGTAGATGCCTTGTGGATTGAAAACATGAACTCGGTTATGGATGACAATAAACTGTTGACACTGGCGAATGGGGAACGTATTCGACTCGAGAGTTATTGTGCTCTACTTTTTGAGGTAAATATGTGTTATTTTGATTGATTGATTTTTAACGCAGATTTTTCATGTTACGTTTTCAAATACACGTATGGAATTTAAAATATATTTTTATATGAAGACTAAATATTTGGAATACACAGAGAAAAAAACATATTTTTTTGTGACACCTTTCTTGATGATTGGCGTAACCAAAACGAGAAGAGTATGACAAGATTTTTAAGACCTCTAAAGATTGATATCTAAAACCTCGTCTCGATTAGACCTAAATCCCGATTTTTTCATAGCCTGCCTTTGAAAGTGTTTAAACACAACAGGCGAGGGGGACAAAAGAGAGCATATTTATACAATGTAAATAATTTATATTGTAGTTTGGCATACCAAGTAATCCCACGCAAATTTTGAGCTGTGTCGGACAAACCGTCAAATGTTCCATAAATAAATATAAAAATAATTATAAAAAAGGATTAAGGGAGCTAAAATGGGATAGGGGGAGCGAAATCGCAACCAGCCTATAACTTTCCCAGATTTCTAAGCTATATGTTGTAAAAACCATATCCAAATCGTTTTTTGAGCCAAATCCAAGCATCGATATATTCCAACATTTAAATTTATAACGAGTTGTAGTTGATTTAAAATTAAGTTACAAAATATGAACCAAACTAACAAATGAAACTAAATAAAAGTTCGAAAAACCACATTTTTCCATGTTTTGTTTTTTACCCCGGGATGTAAGTTTGTTAATTTGTTAACCCCTTAAAATTATTTTCGGTATTTTTTTCAAACTTTTAGGGCACTGTACCAAAGTTTTGTCTTTTGCCTAAATATTTTACCTATTAACAGTGAAACTTACCTTTAAATTACAAACAAAGTGTTACTCAACTTTATGAGCTATTTCACTTTTTATAAATAAATTCAACAAAAATGTTACATATAAGAATCATACTAATATATAAAAATGAGTTGGTGTCTGTCTGTCTGTCTGTCTGTCTGTCTGTCTGTCTGTCTGTCTGTCTGTCTGTCTGTCTGTCTGTCTGTCTGTCTGTTCCTCTTTCACGCAAAAACGGCTGAACCGATTGACTTGAAATTTGGCATGAGTGTCTGTGGTAGTTCTGGTTCCAACATAGGTATACGGAAAAGTAGCGCGAGGGGTGGGGGAGTAAGGGGAGGGGGTAAAGTAATTTCGAAACTTAGTTTTTGCGCTATGTTACTCTTTCGCGGGGAAACGACTGAACCGATTGGCCTGAAATTTGGCATAGATGTTCGTCGGGAGTCCAGCCCCAACATAGACCCATTAAAAAGTAGCCCAAGAGGTGGGGGAGTAAAGAGAGGGGGTAAAGTGATCTCGAAACTTAGCTCTTCCTCTATGTTACCCTTTCGCGGGGAAACTATCGAGCCGATTGGCCTGAAGTTTAGCTCCAACATAGACCATAAAAAAAAATTTGAAAAAACTTAACCCAGCAACGACGGGTATGCAAGCTAGTTTTTCATAAAAACAATTAAAAATTGAACTTAATTTCGAAGCTGCTAAAGCCGATGTGGTACGCGCTGGCCCAAACTTACTGCCTAATATTTCGCCGCTACTGTGATATGCAGCCCTCAAATTTGCTCGAGATCTACATTTGTCGACCTTCAAATTTTGCCGCCCCATATTTGCCGCCTCTACATTTACCGCTCACCAAACTTGCCGTCCCTCAAATCAAATTTACCGCCTCTCAAAATTGCATCTCTTTCTCCTAATGCTACATTTACACGAATGACAAATTTGTCATTTTTTTCTTGTCATTATGTTAATTCCCGTGTAAATGCGATAATTTTTGTAATTTTTTCTGTCAGAAAATGTCAATCTCTCATAAAAGAATGAACTTGTCCATTCTTTTATGCCAGATTGTCATTCGTGCAAACGCAATATTAGTTATGACAAAAGTTGAATACTAAAGTTGTCATAACTAATATTGCGTTTGCACGAATGACAATCTGGCATAAAAGAATGGACAAGTTCATTCTTTTATGAGAGATTGACATTTTCTGACAGAAAAAATTACAAAAATTATGCCATTTACACGGGAATTAACATAATGACAAGAAAAAAATGACAAATTTGTCATTCGTGTAAATGTACCATAAGACTGAAATCAAGTAAACTATGCGATGCGATGGTCGTTACTGAACGTTGTGAACGATGCGATGAGATCGAAACCATTTCGTCGTATACATCGTGTACCAACTTCACAATTCAGAAATTGATTTCAGTTAAAATGCGGTTTTTTTCGCACACTATACTTCGATTTTAGTTAAATTATTAAAAGAAAGGTGGCACAAAAATAGAAAGAAATTTTGTTTAAAATATTTGAATTTTTGTTGACTTTGAAAAATATTGTTAAATAGCCAAAATCTTTCGAAAAAAAAACCATTAAAAAAATTGATTTTTTTTTCAGTGTACATATAAATAAAATTGTGAAACAAATTTTTTCTCTATGTTAAACCCATTTTATTGATTCATTCATATCACCCCGATATAGGTTGGTAATCTATCCTATGCATCACCAGCAACTGTGTCAAGAGCCGGAATGGTTTATGTCGATCCGAAAAATTTAGGTTTCGCACCATATTGGAAGAAATGGTTATTGTCAAGGCCAGCCACCGAACAGAGTTATCTAGAAGTAACATTCAAATCAGTCTTAACATTTATAATTTATATATATATTCATATTATAGTTCTATATCAATAATACTTGAATATCAGACATCTATTTATTTACACAAATGTGTGGTAACAAAATATCCTTTTTTGATACCAAAGAAATAAGAAAAAATCTAAATATTTACAAACTTTATTTATTTTTCTTGGATTTTTTTTTCTCATGTGAATAGGAAATGTATGAGAGATTTATACCATCTGGTATAGCATTTATTATTGAAGGCGTTGATGGTAATCTGCAGGGGGTACCACTTAAAACGGCCATTCATCAAACTGGCTTAAATATGGTCACACAATTCTGTAACATGTTTGACGGATTATTCTTATCCAATGGAACCGAATTTGATAGTGATGTCATTGAATGTGGATTTATTGAGGTTTATATCTATTCAACTATAATTTCCTTCTTTTTCCTCAATTTTTCCTTATTTTGGGGTTTTTTGCCCTCTTTTCAATTTGATTAAATTGCCACAGAGAGTTTATCAAATCTCAAATTTATTTATTTATATCCCTTTTTCAGTGTTTGTATGGATCCCTTGGAGCCTGTTTAATTGATTCCGATAGATTGCGATTCGATGATTTCGTTAAGAAGAAATTGAGTATGGTCAAGATAAAGGACTCAAAAGAGAAACCAGCCTTAGTGGGACAGTGTCCAACATCAAAGTCAACCTTGTATGATTATTTCTTCGATCAAGGACGAAAGGAATGGATTGCTTGGGAATGGATTGTACCACAATATGTACCCGACAGAAATGTTAAATTTAGTGAGATATTGGTACCTACCGTTGATACATTGAAGACTGAAAAGCTATTAAACTTAATGAATAAGGTATGCTCAATCTAAATCCGGTACAACACAAAATAAGATTTTGGTGAGAAAGGAATGATAGAATTTTACTTAAGGGACGTCTGGTGACCGTATTTATAAGACAAATTCAAGTTGTCTTTTTGAGCTATTAGCGAACTACCACTTATGTGTAGTATATTATGCGTTTTGAGTTATATCGGGTCTTTCAACAAGGACATAACAATTTTGTATTTAAATAAAACACAGAATAATTGAGATATCGGGCTGAAATTTATTCCAGGTGTAGTGGACATGTTACATTTAAGTATGAAATTCGATGTCGTTCATATGGACACCGCGAGCACGTTTGCTGATTGATTCTTTGGAGCTAATGTTCCACCACTCTTCCACACATATCGGCCGGAACGTTGGCAATTTCGCGTTCGATATTGTTCCTGAGCTCCTCTAACGTTGTTGGCTTGTTGGCATCAACCAACGACTTAACATGACCCCATAAAAAGAAATCCAACGGCGTTAAATCGCATGAGCTAGGTGGCCATTCGACCGGACCATTTCTCGAGATTACACGATTACCGAACTTTTCCTTCAATAGATCAATTGTTTGACCAGCTGTGTGGCATTGCTCGTTCGTGAACTTCACCATGATAAAAATGTAAACCTTGACTGACGTTTTAGCATTGCCAGATCATAAAAAAAGTTTTAGGGTGCATTTTTATTAAAATACAAAATTGTTATGTCTTTGTTGAAAGACTCTTTATCACGGTTAAATAAGAACACCGATAGTTGGTTATTGAAAAGCTATAAATTAAACTAACACCCTAGGGTCATACCTACTGCAATTAAATAGAAAAATATATATCCATCAACAAAAGAGTAAAAATCTTTGATCGCCCAAGTGGGATCCGCGCCTGCCTCCGCGTCTGACTCCGTATGCGCTATTTTTTTTTTGTTTTCATTTTGGAACTAAAAATTGTCCTTGTTGTTCAACACAACCCATGGTTGCATTTTCTTTTTTCAGTTTTAAAACTTTTTTAGCTATCTACCTACTCTCTATACGAAAACAAATACAACCAATAGCTTATTTTTGTGTTTTCAGATCAATAAACCAATACTATTAATTGGCGAAGCTGGAACATCAAAAACCGCTATCATCTCAAGCTATTTACGGAAACTCGATCCTGAAATATACGTAAGAGTTAAAAATTTATAATTCGTTTAAGGATTTGCTTTTTGTTTCCGTACGAAAACTTATCCATTTATTTTTTCTTCTATTTGGATTTTTTTTTTTTTTTGCTTTGGGGCATTGGATTGGATTTTTTATGAAAATAAATGAATTAGGTCAACCTTAACTTGAATTTTTCATCACGTACATCGTCTCTTGATGTTCAAAGAACATTGGAATCTGTGGTTGAGAAGCGCACAAAGGATTCGTATGGTCCACCGATTGGAAAGAAAATATCTGCATTTGTTGACGATATGCATATGCCACAAGTCGACGAGTATGTATAGAATTTTTGTAAATATCTAAAGTTTTTCTTTCTATATTAACGAATGATTTAACTTTTCCAATAACACACATAAAATATTAAAATGGTGGGTGGCACACTGTGTCCCTCACATAGACACACGGACATATAGAGAGATTGAAATGTCCGGATTTTATTTCACCTGTCTTTCTGTGGTTTTCTTGTAGTCAAATATTATTATTTGCATATGTAAGAATGATTATTTGAATACGACATAACGTTTTCTTTCATGCAGATATGGTACCCAGCAGCCCATTGCTCTACTTAAGCTACTCTTTGAACGTGGTGGCATCTACGACAGAGGACGAGATCTCAATTGGAAAAATCTCAAGGATCTGCAATTTTATGCGGCAATGGGTTGTTCAGATGGTGGTCGCAGTGATATTGATTCAAGATTCATTTCAATGTTCTGCACATACAATTTAATCTTCCCCGAGGAATCAACCCTTAAACACATTTATTGTTCAATTTTCAAAGGACATTTGGCGGATTTCCCATCGGAATTATATTCAATTGGTGATATCATCATTCAAATGACTTTAAACTTATTTAAAGTTTGTTTTTTTAAATGATTCTAAAACCAATTAATTTGGATTCAATGAACTTTTTTTTAGATTGTTGTCGTTGAATTGCCACCCACTCCTTCCAAGTTTCATTATATTTTTAATCTTAAGGATCTGTCAAGGATTTGCGCTGGACTTCTTCTGACCCATCCGAATCTTTTCCAGAAGCCTAAGGATTTAGTTCGAGTTTGGCGCAACGAATTCACCAGAGTTATTTGTGATCGTCTGATTTCTGAAGAGGTATGGCGAAATGCTAATGACGTTTTTTTTCTTGAATTTTTCCACAAATTTTATTCTGAATTTGTTCCGCAAATTTTATTTATCTATAGCAGAATAAACTTAACAAAAGTTGTAAAAATTTGAGTTTATTCGGTTTTATGTGAAAAAAATCGAATTCGGGAGTCTTTCAGGAACAAATTCCTGAATTTTTTGTCGTAATGTAAACGGTTGTGCAACATGAATTTAATGTCGAAGAATAAAATTCGCGAAATAAAGTGTCAAGTGTAAACGGCGCTTTAGGGTCCGCATTTTTCTGAAAACTTCTTAAAAATAAAAGTACCTTTTTCATCCACCGATAACGCAGGCTGATAATACCAGACTTCGTTTGTGCACTCGATATTAGAAGTTTTCTGCGATAATTTGGGATCATTGATTGCGAATTTGGCAGTGGTTTGGCTGGGTCAGCTCTAGTTTTTCATATACCTGCCGAGAAGTACCCAAAAATGTATCAGCCAATTGATGCAGGACAGATGCAGATATAGCAACTCCAAATCTTCAAAAAAAATACTCGAATATTAAGTAGAGATGAGTTTTTGGTTTTGGTTTAATTTATATTTTAGTTTTGGTTCACTGAAATTTCAATAGTTCAGTGGTTTTTGATTCGGTTCTAAAAACCGATCCGCATCTCTGATATCAAGTGCACCAAAATTAGTGTCGGTCTGTATAATTTAAATCCTTTTTTTAGACGGACTGAGTTTTACCAACAATAAAAAAACATTCTATATGCTGTTCATAAAATACGTCACACTAATTTTCACCTTTTCCAACCCTCTCCCTCGTCAACTTTTTTGCGATTGTTGGTTGGATATTAATATCGCGGACATACTGCCAACGGCAAAATGTGTGACGTATTTTATAGGACATTTAAAACAAAATTGGGGACGAACTTCTCAAAAAAATTAATTAAAAACACCTTCAAAACCGCTAAAAAAATATTATAAGGAATATTAAGAATTTCGTTTAAAATATTTTACCGAGAACGACATCACCATCATTTACCATTCTTAATTAACTTTTTTTCGCCAGTTTTTAATGGAATTTTCTGAAACTATTTTAATTAATATCATTTAAGGATATGGCTTTAATGCGTAATCATATAACAAATGAAATTCGAGATAAATTTCCCTCCGGCAAGGCACTAGATGAGGCTCAAATATCAATTAATACCAGTCAGTCTGAACCTGATAAGCAATCGACAGGTAAAATGAGATAATAAACTTAGGTAATTAATTGAGGAATCATTTATAACATTGTCGAAGGTGAAGTCGATCCGGCTATGGACCAGGAGGTTATTGACATCCCACTTGCTGATTATGTTCTTCGGGATCCCTTACTTTTTGGTGATTATAGGAACGCCGTCAACGATGCCGATGTTCGTTACTACGAAGACCTACTTGACTATAAAGCCATCGCATTCTTATTCCAAGAGGTTTGTATGCCAGCATTTCACCATTTTCTACAGTACAATATATAAATATGTCTATAAATACCTGCCAACCTCCACCTGTCGCCAAAGATATTAGCTTATAATCAATTTGGTTTCTTTTGATTGGTTTTTAGATACTACAAGAGTATGCAGCGAAAAAAGTCAAAATGAGTCTCGTCCTGTTTGAAGATTGCTTAGAACACTTGACTCGGGTTCACAGAATGCTACGAATGCATCGTGGGCATGTGCTGTTGATTGGCGTGGGAGGATCTGGCAAAAGAAGTATTACTCATTTGGCCGCTTTTGCTGCTGGTAATTAAAAATAACAAAGTGAAACAATTTCTTAAAAAAAAATATGGTATTGACATTCTGTGACTGAATTCTCAAAGATAATTTAAAGCTGCAAAACGCTGCAGGATAATGTATATGTCTGTGCCATCAATATGTCCGTCATAATTTTTTTAGTAATTGATCCTAAGAGTTTTACAGGAATTTTTGATTTAAACACGGAGAAAAATTCATTGGTAAAATCAACTACAAACCTTAGTGTTTCATCAAACTAAAGGCACATCATGAACAAAACTCAACTTCGTGAACAAAACTCAGCATCAGGCAATTTTAGTTGCTTATCCTCCTTCTCCTCCTTCTCCTCCTTCTCCTCCTTCTCCTCCTTCTCCTCCTTCTCTTTCCGCTCAATTTTTGTGATCTCTAGAAAATTTTAGTCAATAATGAGTCGTTAGTTAATGATTAAATGCTGCATAGTTGATTTACCCACATTCACGTTCAATTTCACAATATTCAATGCATTGTTGGTTAATCACGAAACGTAGTTGAATCAACCAATGATTTTTTTTCCATGAAAATTCGTGCAAATTCTAATTTTTACCGTATAAGGTTGATGTTTTTCTTATAATCTAATATTATAACGATTTTAAATTTTAAATTTCAGAATGCGAAGTTTTTGAGATCGCCATTAACAGAAGCTATAGTGAGCAAAACTTTCGAGAGGATTTAAAGAAACTATACCAACAAACTGGAATTGAACGCAAGAAAACTGTCTTTTTCTTTACTGCTGATCAGGTAATTTTCATTTTTGTTATATTCATGTAAAAACAATGGAAACAATTGAGAAGTTGCCCAGTGCCGACCCCTGAATTTTACTTGGGAGAGGAGAAAGGGGAGGGCGGAGGTATTGATTTGTATGACAAAACGTAAAAAAAATCATGAAATTTCTCAAAAAAAACGCGCCGCTGAAAATTAAAATGTCCCGCAGAAGAAAATGCGCCGCAGAAGAACATGTGCCACAGAATATGCCGCAAAACTAAAAATATGCCGCAAAACTAAATGCGCCGCCCTCCCCCCTTACTGGGTGTGCCACTAGTGTTCTGCGACATAGACAAAAATTTTAATTGGCTAACCAAATCACACTACTCCCATTTCTAAAGTTCTATTATTGTGCTTTCTATTGTCTCCTACACAGATTGTCGAAGAAGGATTTTTAGAACTAATTAATAACATCCTCACAGTTGGAGTAGTCCCTGCACTCTTCAATGATGACGAAAAGGAGATTATAATAAATTCGTGCCGAACAAGGGCGGAACAAGAAGGATATTCAGGATCCAAGTACTATCATGAACAAAAACATATCTTTAATCTTTTTTTTAAAAAAATTCTCGAATCTTTGTGATTTATAAAAATACGACATTTTATGTATTTTTTAGGGATTCCATTTGGACATATTTTCTGGCAATTTGTGCAGAAAACCTGCATGTTGTATTGTCGATGTCACCATCTGGTGAAGCCCTACGTAACCGTTGTCGAAATTTCCCGGGGCTAGTTGGAAGTACATCAATTGATTGGATCTTTCCTTGGCCCAAACAAGCTCTTTTTGCCGTAGCCGAAATATTTCTGGCTGAGCATCCAATGGTAAGAATAACGAAAAAAAAATAATATAATATGAAAGACAAAATATTCCAATTCATGTAAAAAAAATAATTTCAATTCCTATCAAGATTCCCGAGGCTCATCGGGGTTCAATTATCGCACACGTGGTTCATGTTCACACTTCCATCTACCATTACTGTGCGGAATTCTTGCAAAAGCTCCGTCGTCCAAACTATGTGACCCCCAAACATTATTTGGATTTTATTAACACGTACCTGAAATTAGTCGGTAAGGAGAAGTTCACAAAAAGCTAGAAAAATTTCCACGTAATAAAATATTATACTTGAATAGAGAGGAAGAACGACTTTGTTAAGGCACAGCGAGATCGTCTAGTGGAGGGCATCAATAAAATTGAAGAATCGTCAAAGCATATCGACCAACTACAACTGGTGGTATCTGAACAACAAAAGAACGTCGGTGTCGCATCTGAACGATGTCAGGTGATGCTAGTGGGAATCGAAGCCTCCACAAAGGAAGCTAACACGAAGAAGGCGGAAGCATCTGAGAAATCCGCTGAAGTGGAGACCCGAAGCAAGCAAATCGCAATTGAAAAGAGTGAAGCTGAAGAAGCTTTGGCCGCAGCCCTTCCTGCATTGGCACAAGCGCGCACAGCTCTAGCTGATCTGGACAAATCTGACATTACCGAAATCAGGAGTTTCGCAACGCCTCCTGAACCTGTCCAAATCGTCTGTGAATGCATTTGCATACTAAAGGGATACAAGGAGATCTCATGGAAATCGGCCAAGGCAATGATGTCGGAAAGTGGATTCCTGCGAAGTCTGGTCGAAATGAACTGTGAATCCTTAACACAGAAGCAGATAAACTCCTGTAAAGCCCACATGAAGCGTACAGCACGTCTTAGCGAGATGAAGTCAGTGTCGAAGGCTGGCTATGGATTGTTAAGATTCGTCAAAGCTGTAATTGGATTCAGTGAAGTCTATCGGGAAGTTAAGCCTAAAAAAAATCGGGTAGAGCAACTGGAGAAAGAACTTGAATTGCAGGTGTACACCTTATCGCAGCTAAATACAGAGATTAAGACATTAGAGGAGAAATTAGCAAACTTAAACCAACAGTATGATGAGGCCACCAAGGAGAAGAGTATGCTTACTGAAATGACAGCACAGGCAGAACGACGCCTGGTGAGTACCTATTTTGTGCGGTTTTAAAAGCTTTTGCGAATTCGTCACATTGCTCGGATTTTAAAGACAGCCTAACGAATTTAGACGTTTTACCTTCTACGAAAGGCATATATTTGCAAGACCAAAGAAATAAAACAAGAACAAAAAAGATTTGTTGAAAAAATATCCTTTTGTAAAAGGAAGAACATCTAAATATGTTTCGGTATGCCTGCGTTGATCCCAAATTAACCTGGGCAGCCGACGCGTCGACGCAGCTTTTAACTCTTGACTTCGCCATATCTGCAGCTTGAAATTTCGCGGAATCGTCACTATGAATCGAAACGTGATTCTGACTGTCACTCCAGGATATTTGAAGCTGCAGATATGGCGAAGTCAAGAGTTCAAAGCTGCGTCGAAGTCGAAAGACAGAGACGCGTCGGAATACATGATTGGTGCCCAGGACACTGTCTGATTGAGGCACGTTATCCCAGCTCCCGGAAACTAAACTTTTGTCCCGGATTTTTTAATTTTATTGCTATAGTTTACTTACTGCTAGGAAACAATCACTAGATATGTAAAACATAGTCTACTTCGGCTGGGAGTTGCTGTAAATTTTAAAAAAAATCATTTGCGTTGCATTTTTCAACAAATTTTAGCCATATTTTATTTTCACCTGCGGCGCAATTCTCTTTATTGTTTTTTTTTTTCAATAACAGTAGAATTTTTTGATGCAACGTGAAAAAGCACGAATACAAAAATTGAACCACTTTTCGCTTAAAAATGTATGACTTTTGATTTAAATGATGGCTCCGCACTCTGTTTAAAACCATAGCATGCGGCGCATTTTTATTAATTGTTTTACCCAAATTTCTTTTTTGATTTTCGTACAATCATGTTTGAAGGAAACGCAATTTCTCAATATCTCTGAATTTTTTCCTCTGCAGTTTTTGGTCTAACTCTTTTAATTATATAACGAATAAGATAAAAAGGTATATTATTGTTAATTTGTTGTTCTTTTTCAGCGAACTTTTCTAACCCTCCTCTCCCCGCAACTTATCTTTTTTCGCATAGGTAAAAAATAAATATGGTCTGAAAAAATAAATATGGAAGGAAATGTGGCTAATTTAAGGCCAGAAAGCCTAAAATTAGCGTAAAAAAATGTACAAAATATTTTTCTTATACAGTTTTTCTTCATTGCTGATTTTTCTTGGGAATTTCGAAGAACTATGATATTTTGCTGTGTTTTGGTCTTAAAACTATGTCTTACGCCCAACTTCAAACGTGTGATTTCAAAACTAATCTTTTAAGTCTCTTCAAACAAAAAAAAACAGATTTTCAATTCAATATAATAAAACAGTTGTAAATTTGAAATTAAAAAATCAATTAAAAATGTAATTTCAAATTAAATATCTGATATAATATACAGCGAAAATGATCAACAACATATTGAATTTTCGCAATAAAGCATTTATCAATAAAAATATAATTTTATGTAATAAAATTTCAATTTCAGATTTAATTGTTAATTGAGTATTAGCTAATTTCCATCTACTTTTATTAAAATTTGTGCGAGAGCTGAAATTCATTACAATTTTATGAAAATCAATAAAAAAAAATTCCCTGAATTTTTTCAGCCAATTTAGGGGACTATTAATTAATTCAATGATAAATTCCAATCACTGGAAAATATTTGATATCAAATTTTAATAAAGCTTTTCATTATAATCATCAGTTAATTGAGTTTTTATATTTTCCTTTTTTTTGTAGCTTGCGTCTGGGAAATTAATAAGCGGACTGGCATCAGGAATGGTGCGATGGAAAAGCGATTTAAATAATTTGAACGAAGAGCAAACGAATTTAATTGGTGAATGTCTGGTTTCTGCATCGTTTTTGGCATACACTGGGACTTTTTCTGGGGAATTTCGACGAACTATGGTTTTCGAAGATTGGTTACAGGACATCATTGAAAAGGGAATTCCAATCTCACTACCATACAGTATGGAAAGTGCCCTCAGCACGGATGTGGAGACAAGCACTTGGACTTCAGAAGGTCTCCCTCCAGATGAGTTATCCATTCAGAATGGTATTTTGACCACTAGATCTTCGCGGTTTCCGCTCTGCATTGACCCACAGCAACAAGCCCTCACCTGGATTAAGCGTCGTGAAACTAAAAACAATCTCAAAGTAGTTTCGTTTAATGACTCTGATTTTTTGAAGCATCTAGAAATGGCCATTATGTACGGCATGCCAATACTTTTCCAGGATGTCGACGACTACGTAGATCCAGTGATTGGGAATGTCCTAGAGAAAAACTATCAAGAAAACGCTGGCAGGAAATTCGTGCTGCTGGGCGATAAGGAAGTTGATTTGGATCTTAATTTCAGAATGTACCTGACTACAAAATTTGCGAATCCCAAATTTGATCCTGCCGTTTACGCGAAAGCAATGGTCATCAACTACACTGTGACGATGGGTGGGCTTGAGGATCAATTACTAAGCGTAGTGGTTAAATGTGAAAGACCAGATCTGGAGGAGCAGCACGACAATCTAATATCAGAAATAAGCGAAAATAAACAACTTCTCCATCAATTGGAAGATTCTCTGCTGCGGGAACTTTCAAATTCTACTGGAAACATGTTGGACAACACAGAATTGGTGGAGACTCTGGAGCATACCAAACTAAAGGCAGATGAAGTTAGCGAAAAGCTCCAACTCTCCGCAGAAACCGCACAGGATATCGACAAACTCCGCGATGGATACAGACCAGTAGCAAAACGTGGAGCCGTTCTATTCTTTGTATTGGCTGACATGGCAACCGTGAATCCCATGTACCAATATGCTCTTAGTTCCTATCTTAACGTATTTTCCTACTCCCTGAGAAAGTCAGTGCCAGACGCGGTGCTGGAGAAACGCCTAAACAACATCATAATTACGTTGACCAAGGATGTCTACAACTACGGGTGCACTGGCATCTTTGAGAGGCACAAACTGTTGTTTTCCTTCCAAATCGCTACAAGATTACAACAAAGCGAAGGGCTACTCTTGCAAACTGAAATGGATTTCTTCATCAAAGGGTGTATTAGTCTGCAGCCCAGCGAAAAAGAGTGTCCTGTTAAGTGGTTGAGTGAAAAGGGATGGAAGGATATTTTAAAATTGGCTACAGAGTTCCCAAATGCATTTGCCGAATTGCCGGGCCACATTGAAAATAATTCGAAGGAATGGAATATTTGGTTTGACTTAGAAGCACCCGAAGAAGTCGACAGTCCAGGCAAATTTAACAGAAACTGCTCTGTATTTGAGGTAAAAACTTCCTATTTCATAATTTTAAAACTTTGTGTCATTCTAAAAGATGTAGAACTGCCTCTTCGGCTGCATCGCAGTACATACGGAAAATGTTCCTACGGCCTATTTTAATGATTTGTCTTTCAGAAATTAATGTTCCTTCGATGCTTCCGTATTGATAGAATTTATTGTTCTGTCAATAAATACATAACAGAAACTATGGGTGAAGTTTATGTGACACCACCAGTAATAAATCTCAATTTAATTTACGACCAGAGTACCAGCACACTCCCAATTATTTTCATATTAAGTCCAGGCTCAGACCCGACCAGCGAACTTATGAAATTAGCAGAAAGATACGAAGCTGGAGGTGAAAATTTCAAATACATCTCATTAGGGCAAGGCCAAGAAAAGGTGTAAAACACAATATGAGTTTTTACAAATTTTTAACTATTTTTATTTTTTTTTAGAATGCTTTAAATTTGTTAAATTTTGCAATAACCCAAGGAAAATGGCTCATGTTACAAAATGCTCACCTACTTCTATCATTCATTCGAAATTTAGAAAAGAATCTCGAGAAAATCGATTCACCTCATCCGAATTTTCGTCTTTGGATCACAACAGATCCTACGCTCACTTTTCCGATCGGACTTCTACAGAAATCACTCAAAGGTAGTGGATTTTTTTTTATTTCCCGTAATCTATTAAATTTTTTGAATTTTTCTGAATAAGTTGTCACAGAACCACCCAATGGATTGAAACTAAATCTACGATCAACATTTTACAAAATGAATCAACAAATTCTCGATTCCAGTTCGAATGAAGCTTTCAAGCCATTGGTTTATGTCTTGGCTTTCTTTCATGCGATTGTCCAAGTAAGTAGATTCCAAAAAACAAAAGAACAGCTACAATTGCCAGGGGCCAATCGTTAAATACTCCTCATTTAGACTATTGACTACTAGCCGGTAAGTACACATGTCCAGGTCAATTTTTTGTCAGGTTAACTCTGACCTTACAGAGGTGTCTGTAAACCAGCTAGCGGTCAGAGTTAACCTATCTAAGGTCAACTCGTGCAACTCCCAAAGCCCTACTTCACCTGCTTATGCCTTAATTTCAGAATTTCTCCGACCACAGGTCAACTCAGTTTTACTTGCCCACATGCGGGCGAACGCGCGCCTGCCCGAGGCCAATTACGCCGTATGTAGGTCGTCGAGTTAGCCTCCATTTTTCTGAGTGTAGCTCATCGGTATACGTGATTTATATATCAATATACTAATGGTACTTGCTGTGAAGATATGTGCCGGTCTAGTTCCTCAGACAGTAAGAAAAAATCAGAGTTTGACGCATGCGCGAAATTAAACAAACTCCGAACAGTTTACTTACCGGACAGTGGACAGTAGTGAAAATGAGACTAAAGTAACAAATTTTATTTTAAAGGAACGCAGAAAATATAACAAAATGGGTTGGAATATTGGTTACGACTTCAATAAATCGGATTTTGATGTGTGTGTACCAATTCTAGAAACTTATTTGGATAAAGCTGTTAATTATGATGATCCAAAAATTCCATGGGACACTCTTAAATATCTAATTGGAGAAGTAAGCAAATACATTATCAAATATTTATATTTTAATATGCTGTGGCCACAAGCAATTGTGTAAACAAAATTGGAGTGTCAATGGCGCGCGGCAACGGTAAGCATTGGCTATTGTTGCCAACTTGACACATTTTCTGGAGAGCGTCAATGGCGAACGGCATTTTCTGTCAAATGCGAGTATCGACAGATAGTAATGCCGCTTGTGGTAAGTTTTTTTTACTAATTCTGAGCAACTAGTAGCGCGTCTCGTTGTGGGTTTTTTAAGTAAAGATTTTCAGTAGCAACACTTTGAATTGAGTTCAAACTAAGAGGCAGCGACGCTGTTACCGTCATCATTCTGTCAGCATCAATTGCGTCTCTTGGGTTTAAAAAAAAAATGTGACGCAGATGCCCGCCGTTAACGCTTACATTCTGTTTAGCTCTTAATCCCAGTTAACCCTCCGTCAGACACATACTTCGATAGTCATATTCGTACCACATGAGTCTGGCCAGACTCCCTTACATTTCAGTACATTTGTATGTAAATATTTCGTTTTTGCATGTGTTCAAACACATTTTTATACCTTGCAGTTGATTTTTTATTTACTGTCGCAACTAATAGGCACCTTACACGTTCAATATATTGAAGCAAAAATATTGACCGTGTAAGGCAGGTCTAATGCAAACATAATCTACTTTTGAATGTTGTTTATTCGCTCTTCGACATTTCGGAGAACCAATGTGTTGGATAACGTCGAAAGGAAATTTCGTCTAGCGGCATTTCTTCAGGTGCTTTCTACTTCTGCGTTTTGCATGAAACACCACCAAAAATACATGAAATTGCATCATTTTTCATACAAATTGTTTGTGGGTCTGGCCAGACTCATGTGTTACGAATACGATGTGTACACCATCATGTCCTTGCAATTATTCTTCTACAAAATCTTTCGTCCTGATATTTTATAGACAGATAGCTAAATAGATTTTAGGAAGCTACCTGAAATTTCAAGTCGATAGCTCAATTAGAAAAATATTTACACAAAAAATAAAATCGAAAAAACCTGGCCAGACTCATGTGTCAGTCCAAGGGTTAAGTCGTATTTCAATATGACCTGGGCACCAATCATGTATTCCGACGCGTCTCTGTCTTTCGACTTCGACGCTGCTTTTAACTCTTGACTTCGCCTTATCAGCAGCTTCAAATTTCATAGAATGACAGTCAGAATCACGTTTCGATTCATAGTGACGATTCCGCGAAATTTCAAGCTGCAGATATGGCGAAATCAAGAGTTAAAAGCTGCGTCGAAATCGAAAGACAGAGACGCGTCGGACTACATGATTGGTGCCCTGTATTTGAACCTGAAACAAGAATATTTTGGCTTCACATAAAAATCGACTAAACGGTTAAAGCTTGGGGCCACAGAATTATTTTAAAATTAAATGAAAAATCTCTTATGCTATTCAGTTAATAACACATAAATTCTGAATTTAAATTTAAAGTTTTTCTTGTTGGTTGCTGTCATCATTTTATAAATTTAATGTAAAATTTTTTAACGGTAAATTTTTCAATAGGTAATGTATGGTGGACGTGTGATAGATGACTTTGATCGTCGTATTGTCCGTGTATACATGGATGAATATATGGGTGACTTCCTATTTGATACATTCCAACCATTCCATTTTTATCAGGACGAAAATGTTGACTATATTGTGCCAAGCGAAGCAAAAACTCGAGAGGAATTTATAGGTACATAGTGAGAATGACACCACCACACTATATCACGCTACTATACAATTCCACACTATATTCGATAACAATGTGCCATGTTTGTCCTTTGTCGCCAAAGGAATATTTAAGCTTCACCTATTCATATATTAAAGTATCGAAAGTAGAATCACAACCTGTGAAAACATACACCTTTACACAATGTCCTGCTTCGATTTCTTGATGAATTTTTCAAAAGGACGAACAAATACTCCTATCTAAATATATAGACGAACATACATACTTATAACTATATCGTTTCATTTTAGCTCATATTGATAAACTTCCCCTTGTCAATAAACCTGACGTTTTGGGGCTACACCCGAATGCTGAAATTGGTTATTATAGTCAGGCTGTGAAGGAGATTTGGGATCATCTGATTGAGCTTCAGCCTCAAACTGGTAAGTTAGACATGTTGCTATGATACTTTCACCCGAAAATCCCCATAGACCCATATATCCCCATTGGAATAAATTCTCTATTATAAACGTTCCAATTATTCGTTCATCACTCCTATATATCTATAAATATTACAAATTTAATGAAATATAGAAACAATATTTTTTTACATGCTTCAGTTACAAATTGGAAAGCAGTTAACATATCTGGTAGATTCTCTCATTATTAATATTATTTATTGTTGAATTTTTATCGCAAATAAAATTGATGTGTTTTACGTAAATGTAACACATCACCATTAAATTATAAATTTTTACAGGTCCAACATCTGGCGGTGTTAGTCGAGATGAATTTATTGATAGAGTAGCATCTGATGTTCTATCAAAGCTTCCGCCAGAATTTGAAGTTTGGCGTGTGAAGAAGGCATTCCAAATGAACATATCACCAACAGGTGTTGTGCTTATACAGGAGTTGGAACGGTTCAACAAACTTGTCATACGAATGAAGAAAACTCTTCAACTTTTACGAAAAGTTTGTCTTTCACATACCAAATTTGTTATCTAAATAAACTTTCCTTATTACTTCAATACACAACAAGTAGCATAGAATTTCGAAATGAATTATATTGCAAAAACAATAACGAAAATTTACATAAATTTTATTTAATATCAGTTTTCCATTATTTTACATTATTTTTAAAGCCAAACTTTGTTTTACAGATACAAAAACTGCCGGAATAAATTGAAATTTGACAACTTTTGCAAAATGATTTTTCTCTGCGATAGATTAATAAAATTCGCGGAGAAATTTAAGAAAAAATCGCAGGTGTAAACGGGGCCTTAGCGTGTCCAACAACGAAAACTTATATGATTGTTTTATAAGATGTCCTTTTTGGGGTCAAAAATATAAAAATCTTTTTTATGCAAGTTTTCTGCGGAAATTTTTATTATATATTTAACACATCTTTGTGAAATTCTATATAATATTCCTTGGAAAAAGTTGGTCGTGAAATGTAAAACTATTCTTTACATTTGCTAAAACACTGCTCTTTGTCCTCGACATTATTGGCGTTGCCATCACATCCTCTACAAACGAATTGAACACAATCGTCAGTCTGCATATTGCGTATAACCATGGCATACTCCACTTACAATTGTCTATAAAATGTTCATATATCCTTTTTATTGATCAAAGAAATTACCTGGAATATCAGCAAAAGTAGCTTCAACAATCAAAAAATTAAAGCGAGAATGCTTAGAACTTTCATTTTGTTTTCAAGAGAAAAGTTAGCCGCCATTTTCGTTCAGAATTGGTTTCGCGAATTTTATTCATCATCTACTGCAGAAAAAAATAACTTTGCAAAAGTTGTCAAAATTTGAAGTGTGAACGGGGCCTAAAAATGTTCATCAAGTAAATTCATTATAATCTTTTTTGTAGAATTTTGATAATTTTAGGCCTCGTTCACACTTCAAATTTTAACAATTTTATGCAAATTAAAAACGAAAATCGTTTCTATTGATTTTTTTCTAATAATCACTCGTAATACGCAAAATAAAAAATTTACATAAATTTAAAATTGTTCTTTTATGGTTAAGGTAGCTATACTTTTTTTTTATAGGAATGACTCCCATATTAAGCCACTATACCGTTTTGTTCCATAAATATGGGACAGGAGCATGCAATTTTGGTGGAACGATCCCTTATTTTTGTTTCCGTGTAATTCAAAGTATAATATTACTGTTATTCTGTTCAAAAAGAATTTTAAAATGTCCCATGCATGAAAAACTCCAGAACCTATTTTACATTCAAGTAAAAAAAAAGATTGAAAGCGTCCCTAAAATTTCTAGAAAATATAATTATTTCACAAATCAATGATGCGCAATGAAAGTTTCATACCTACCTAAACAAAATCTTTCATTTCGGAATTTATGCTATTACCGACATTCATCACAATGTAAATAAACTTTATTAAAATAGAAAATATTCATTAAATCAATGTTTACCCCCCCTGCATAGGCACTAGCCGGTGAAATTGGAATGGATTTGATCCTGGATAGCATTGCAATATCGTTATTCAACGGACAATTGCCAAACGATTGGAGGAAGTTAGCACCAGCTACATGCAAACAACTCGGATCCTGGATGGAACATTTGCAGGTAAAATCTAACTTATCCCTTCAATGGACGTCCTTCATCTTCTTAGGCACTGGAAAATTGGCATGGAAATTAATTGCAGCCTCTTGTATCTCTAATTGAATTGTCTTCTCCACTTGCTGTTCTATAGACAACGGCAATATGCTACTGGCTCGGACCGCAAAATGAACAAATGGACTAAAGGATGCTGCAAAATTCCATGGCATTTGAAATTAAACCATATCGCATAGCCTCAACAGCAGCATATTGTGAAGTCAATGGATTGCATTAAATTCAGAAAATCGAGTATTCCAATATATGTTTGTAGACACATATTTGTATGCTGCAGAGGACTGTTGCATTCTGAACGTCGTCAGTTGTCAGTAGTCGCAGGTTATGTTGCCATAGTTTTGTTGATTCCGATGTTATTCCTGTTAATAACTAAACCTAATATATGACCAAAAACACTATATTATGGATCTCCTCTAATTCCATTATTATTACCTAATATTATTTTGTATGTTTGCAGAATCGTGCACAACAATACAAATACTGGGCTTTATCGGGCGAACCATTGGTCATGTGGCTATCCGGATTACACGTCCCAGAAAGTTATCTCACAGCTTTAGTACAGGTACTTTTTTTTCTTCATTAGTTTCGTTTGACTGTTAATAGTGAATTTTCTCAAGAAATATTGATTAACACAGAGACACTGAAGCTAAAATGAAAAATCTGTAATTTTTTACTACGAAAAATGTTTCAATATACATTGAAAGCTCCCTTTCGGGGACATCCCTCATAGGCGGACAGAAATTTTGGTGCTGTTAGCGCGATATTACACACGGCAACTTTCGGGCTTACTTAAGCCGATTTTTGGGAGAAACTACTGAGGAGGGAAAAGTTGCCACTCGAAATCATGGCTTATCGACAATCTGCATACATGCAAATCGTGTCAACCGGTTTGGGAAAAGTAGTAGGCAGAAATCATTTTCTTTCTGACCGTCAGCAGGTAAAGATCTTGGGAAGTATATGAGCAGCAGCAATTTCAATGGTTTGAGTCCACACATACCCATGTAAACTTGTGTAGCATATGCAAACAGGATTGGCTTATTTAAGCCACAAATGTAAGCACATTGGCTTATTAAGCCCAAAAGTTGCCGGCTTAAATAAGCCAAGTGTAATCTGGGGCTAAGAGACCCTTCACTGTATTGCACTCTCCAAAAAAGGGTAGGGAGATGTGATTGTTCGTCATTAATAGACGAATACTTTTTTTTCTGTCCAAAAAATATTCTTCTATTAATGACAAACAGCTTTTCCTAAGGTCTATGTTACACACGGCAACTTTAAGCGGCGACTTTTCTTAAGTATAGGCGAGAGAAGTGAGGGAAGCTGTGGCCCCTCACTTCTCTCGCCTATACTTAAGAAAAGTCGCCGCTTAAAGTTGCCGTGTGTAATATAGCCCTAAGACATCCAGGAGGTCACATTGCAAATTTAAGTTTTAGTATAGCCGCTTTTAACCGTTATGTTCAAACTTTGAGTACCGTTATCTCACAAACTAGAGGTCATAAGCAAAACTTTACTCTGGAGTCGTCCTCAGCGACCTCAATTAGTCTAAAAAACTTAACAGGTCGCCAATCTAGTTTTGCTTGTTACACAGTATTATTCTTTCATTTGCTGATTTTAATACGAAAATCCATGAATCACGTTTTATTTTCTAACTGTGAATTCAGGAGCAACCCTAAAATTAAATTTTGTAGATATTGACATGATATTGACAAAATTCAGGTAATATATTAACAATTCTCTAAAAAAAATCAAAAGAACGCGATTTTTTTATGTATTTAAGAATATTTGAAGGAAATCCCTTTTTCGTCCTTTAAAAATCCTTTCCATATTTTAACTTTTGTGCGATTTCGTATGGAATCACCCTTTTATCATACAGCTTGGCCCCGGCCGAATATATACATAGAGTCGGCCAGATACAATTTATTAGCGGTTTTTGTGCACATCTTCGTAGATACTTGGTTGTTGCGACCATCTTGGTACCTATGAATTTGCTGTTTAATCCAAAATTCAATACTCAATTTTTTTTAATTTTCCTAAAGCTATGTCATAAACAAATAATTAATTGTTCATTAATAAATAGTTAAAGTAAATGTAAATTAGAACCTTTTGTTGAACAAAAAACATCCAAATTGGCGTGGGTGTCCTTAAACATCGTGCAAAAAAATCCCAAAGTTTCAAAGCCGTTATATATTAATGATACCTTTTTTTCTAAAATTCCCTTTCACCACAAAACCTTGATTTAACATGCACACAAACTTCTAATACAAATCAGTGTATTTACGCATAATTGAACCGGTAAAGTAGTAACTTTACTATTCCTCTATTGTAGATTGCGTGCCGTAGGAACGGGTGGCCATTGGATAAATCTACTCTACATTCGTACGTAACCGAATTTATTGATCCTGATGATGTCGAAGAACGACCACAGTCGGTAAGTAGAAATATAGGAATATAGCGCGAGGGCAAGAGTAAAGCAAAGATGATGATGAGTTTATTCAGAGCTAATTTAGTTTTTTCTCTCGATTGCCTTTTTTCCTATATTTATATTGTTGGTTTTTTTTCTTATTTGCTGTAGGGATGCTATATATACGGATTATATATTGAGGGTGCCAGATGGGATTCGGTGGAGGGTAATTTGGCATCTTCACAACCAAAAGTGCTTGTCGAGGAGTTGCCGATTTTATCAGTCGTCCCAATTGAGTATCGTCGCCTTAAATTACGAGTATGTGTCAAAATTCTTAGTCCACCATATTTTGTATCTTTAACAATTTAATGGTTTTTTTAAATAATGGCAAAAAATATAAATTTTTAACTGGTCTTTCTATTTCAGAACACATTTCGGGCACCAGTATATACAACTTCGCAGCGGAGGAATGCAATGGGCGATGGACTCGTATTTGAAGCTGATCTAAAGACCACTCTACATTTGAGCCATTGGGTCCTGCAAAATGTTTGTCTGCTTTTAAATAGCGATTGAAATGGTTAATTTGTTTTAAACTTTATGCTGTTAATAATTTTCTAAAATAAATATTTCGAATTTACTTAGTTGAGTACATTTTTTTACCACCTTTAAGAGCCCTCTGAAAATACTCTGATCTTCTGAAGAATTAACTCTTTCTACTCTGTTTTAATGCCAGATTGAAATTTCGGGCAAGACCTGATTGATCTGAACAAACACCCTTTGATTGTGTTTACATTACGACTCACTTTGAGGCGGCACGTCTTTCGTCATTTTTCTGCCGTGTGCACACGGTTCGCTACATCTGGATTCACTAAACCAGTTTCATCAACAAAACTAAAGACACAGGTTTCACCAACCAGACTCAAACCGGTTTGCGACCGATAATTTTAAGTGAATCTAAACTTCGTTCGCTCTTTTTGGATTCCCTCCCCACTGCGTCCCTCACCCTAACTTGGCCGGAGCGAAAGACGTGCCGCCTCAAAATGAATCCCAATGTAAACACACTATTTGAAAATACACAATATAAAGCTATGAACAATAAAAGGTCTTTCTAGCACAAAAAGTACACTAATTAAACTTTTTAATCCACAGATTTTATCAGAGAATTGTAAAAATTAACTCTGTATATCTAATTGTTGCGGTTATACAGTTAGATAAATATATGTTCGCAAGTAAATTATTATATAAAACTCCAGTCAATAATGTTTACCATAAAAAGCTTTCACTCGCTGTTGAACCGTTAGTAAATGAGCTTACATAGTATAGATTTGAACCCGCAAAAGCTCTCAACAAGGATAAAACAGTCTATTCTTTAAAAGTAGCCTATGTAACTCTGCGTTTGATCAAAATCTTTTTTTTAAATTCCTTTTCTGTTACTTCCAGCTGTATTATCTTAAAAATAATTATTAGAATAGAAAGAAAAATAAATAAATTCTAATTTACGAAGAAAAAAATTAAAAAATTGTAGAAAATGTGGGTTTTGTGGTCTCATGGGAAAACAGTGGAGCATATTATATAATTTTCCCTTATGATTTCGACAAAATAATTATTTTATTTTCCATTATCCAATTAATTGTCTTTTTTATGTTGTAAATTACAATCCAACACAACTAAAATTTCTGTAGACACTTAACTTCACGCGCATCACTTCTAAAAACAGATAATTGGAATCATGTGTCGTAAATGAATATAGCTTCAACCCAATCGCAAAATGATATTACGATAAAAACAATTAAGAAAAATTCAAGAGAAAATTTTACCTTTTCTAATCGAAAATGATAAGATTGAAGACAGTGAGAAAGGTTTTATAATGGAATAAAATTTAGTTCTATTCTAAACTGTCGCATTGAAAGGCCAAGAATTCAAAACAAACATATTTTCTTACAAATGACCGGAAGTAGTAGAAAAAGTTACGGTTGTGACGACGATTTATACAATGAAAAGAAACTTAGGTAAAAAAAAGATTTTATTAAATTTTTGCTAATTTTCAAAAAAAAAATATTTTTTTCAGAAATGAAAGGAAGGAAATTCCACTTTGGGATTCTTTTCAAGATCCACCACCGAAAAATACCTCTGGATCTTTAGCGAGTGCAAAAAGATTTGATCTTTTAATTAAAATTTTTAAAGTCTTCGTTTATTTACTAGTGTTTGCCATAATTATAATTTCAACCATTTTAACAAAAACTGCATTTTTGTTAATCACAGCTCATTTGACGCCGAACACACTTGTACGATATTGTGATATTAGGCGTAAGTATAGAATATTACGTAAACTATTTATATCTCTTTTAATTTTGTTATTATTTGCCAACAGCGGGCTAGTTACAGCACGGCGTGTATACCCTTAAGATTTAATAAAAATGAGATATGTTTATAACTTTTTTTTGAATTTAGAGCCAAATCGAGAACTATACGCAGTAATTCCTGAAATACAAACCATCAATTGGATATGGATTTTAATTTTTTCATTTGCCGCACCCGAAGTTTTGACGTTCTTGAGAGCTGCACGAATTTGTTATTTTAAAAACGTAAGGAAGACTTCTAAAACCGAAATTCTTTTGGTAAGCATAAAACGAATTTAGAGTGAATTTAAATTTTAAATTCTACTTCAAAGTATACGTTTGAAAAGTATTCGCATTTTCACAAAGCTATTTACATATTTACATAATTTCAAGCTACGTATGAAAAGTACATTAAACCGTGTTTGCAAAAAAAATAGATTTTCTTTACTGTTTTTGGTCATCTTTAAACATTTTTAGGTTGGATCAATGGAGACTTTACACGTAGTTGGATTAGGGTTGCTTACATTCGGAGTGATTCCACAACTAAATTCAGTGAAAAGTTTAATGTTAACAAATTGCGTCTGTTTAATACCTGCTTTACTTAGTGAGTATTTTCATATCTTCATTTTATTATCGTTTATTTAGTTTGTTGATGTGTTTTCTCACAAAACAAAAATCATACCAAAAATGTCGAGAAAATTCTTTGTTTTACTGATTTTACATCAGAGTTTCATCAATTATACCAATTTTACACTTTTATCTCGCCCTCAAATCTTGCATTACATTTGATAACACTTTTAATTGTGCTATTATGCAGTTTTTATCAATATCACGATAAGATAAGATAATTATTGATATGTTTAAGATAAAATTCCCTGTATCGTAAACCATTTTTTAACATTCTTAACACTTGATTTCCGCTTTCTAAATGAATCATCATTATTTAGTAAACGCAGTACAATTTAAAAGAAGCGTTACAAATAAATGCAAATATTTAAAAGTATTTTTTATTTATTTTATTAGTGGAAAATTGCAAATTAGTTGAAAATGGTTTTATAAAATACTTCTCCCTATATGGCATTACATCACACCGGACTAGCTTCGTAACCATTTTTCGTCCTTGCTGGGTGCACCTACAGTTTGACATTGTAGCGGTTTCGCAATTATAATTTTTAAGTGGGACAGTCTATTAACTCCAATTATTAGGCCAGTTAGAATAGCTTATTCTCTAGATTCGAAAAGTGTGTGAACAATTTTTCAATTTATTAAAACAACTAAGACTCCAATATTTTTTTAATATCTCAGACGTGAGTTTTTTACTTACTAGCTTGCATACCCGTCGTTGCCGGATTAAGTTTTAGAATACGAAGAAAACCAGAAAGAACTTAAAAACTTTTTAATGGGTCTATGTTGGGACTGGACCCCCGACGAACATCTATGCCAAATTTCAGGCCAATCGGTTCAGTAGTTTCCCCGCGAAAGAGTAACATATCGCAAAAACTAACTTTCGAAATCACTTTACCCCCTCACCAAACACCCCCCACCCCTCGCGCTACTTTTCCGTATGCCTATGTTGGAACCAGAACTACCACAGACACTCATGACAAATTTCAAGTCAATCGGTTCAGCCGTTTTTGCGTGAAAGAGGAACAGACAGACAGACAGACAGACACCAACTCATTTTTATATATTAGTATGATATGATATTAACCGATTTCAGTTATTTTCGCAATTATTTGCTACTAGTACATCTCTGTTTTACGATGCAGAATAAAATTAAATTCTGTACAAAATTAAACAACTAAAAAACAATTTTACAAAATTAATTTCTAGGTGTTTTACCAAGGCACAAGACAAAAATTCATTCATACCTAATTAAGGCACTTATCGGTTTAATAGCAGTTATATTTCAAATTTCTGGACTACTTGCATTCCCATCGAGTGGACAAGATAAGAAATTGTGGCTAATTGTACCAGCTTTGGTTTTAATTTCATTCAGATGGTGGGAAAACTACATTTCGTCAATGAATTTTGGAAGTAAACATTTTCAATTAAATGTAAGACTGATAAAATTAATGAAAATATTTCTAATACATCAGATATTCTTGGAAGACTAGTAAAACTACGAGAAAATCTTACAGCAGGACGATACTATATGTATCTATACATTGCACCACTTAAGATTTTTGTTTTTGGAGCAACAGCATTTTTAGTAGATGGACGCCATATCGCGAGTTATTTCGATAACTTTTCAGCTGGTTGGAAGACGTACAACATTTCAGTCAGAGCAGTAAGTTGGAGAATCCCAAAAAAAAAAGAATTAAAAAATGGTTTTTTTAATTTTTTGCTTGCATAGAATTCACCAATTTACACGGATCGAGCAATTGATCAACAAACACAGGAGGATTTCTTGAAAATCGCTTACTCTCCAAAAGCAAATATTTGGATTTTTGTAATTTTGGTTGTTTCCTCGCACATTTGCTACATTTTCGCCAAATTTGCATGCAAAATCAAAATCCAAAAGTTCAGTTTTTCATTTCCCCTAAGCATTGGCGTTCCTGTATCACTTATCACTTTGTTGGTGATTTGCGGGCTTCGAACCTCGAATCCTTGCATTTACAATGGATACCTTCCAACGTATTTATTCTGGAAAGGACCAGCGTTTGATTCCATTGAACAGGAGTTCTTTGGCGGCTCGGGCTGGGTATGGATCCTGTGGCTAATTTCTCAGGGCTGGATCACAAGGCATATCTGGTATCCGCGCAATGAGAAAAACGCGTCAACAGAGAAACTTTTCATTGTCCCATTTTACTGCAGCTTCCTGATCGATCAATGTATTCTGATGAATCGCAGGAGATTTGATGATGAGGATTATGTGTTAATATTGGTAAATTTTTTGATTTAAATGGATTTTTTTTAAAAAAAACTTCCTATAGGACTCAGTGACTTTGAAAGACCCAGAAGTGATGAATTCCGTTAACGATCAAGAGTTTGATATTCGGCCAACTGACAAAATTCCACAAATTATCATTTGTGCTACTATGTGGCACGAAAAACGTGAAGAAATGATGGAATTCTTTAAGTCAATTATTCGATTAGATGAAGATCAATGCGCGAGACGAATGGCAAGGAAATACTACTCAAAGAGCAAAGATCCAAACGAATTTGATGAGGAATATTACGAATTGGAGAGTAAGATTATGTTATTATTGCAAAGAAAATTTTAATAATTTAATTTTCCGAGATCTTAGTAGTTAGTCGAAAAAAATTTTGAATTTGGGATATCATTTTAGGAAAACATTCAATGGTTTAATGATACAGGAGTTAGCAAGGGATGAGAAGGAAGAAAATTCTTGGGTTAATCCATTGTCTAAAATCCGCTCCCTAATGCCTGAAAGTTTAGTCCAAATCCGTTCTATATCTCTCGAGCTATAGGCGGTCAAACAGATAAAACTAATTTAGACTATGTAAATAGTATAAGATGTAGGGATCGTTCATAAAAAAACACACATTTTGAAAGGAAGGGTGAGAAGGGGGGTGGGGGGGGTCTCCGGTAATTTGGCAGCAGTATTAAATCCCATACGAAAAAAACCCTACTAGCATTTTTGGAGTATGGCATTCAAAGTTAGCTAAATGTTTAACTCCCAAAACACTCGGTTTAAACTGCTTTTAACTTTAAATTAGGAAAAATATTCCCCATTCTACAGATATTTCACACTAATTATAATTTATCCCCAGCACATATCTTCTTTGACGACGCGTTCATTCTGGACCCAAAACTCTGCGGTGATCCCCAAAATCCTCCAATAAACGATTTTGTCAAGGACTTCCTCACCAGCATCGAAGAAGCCGCCTGTAAAGTCTTCGAAGCGAAGATCCGCATTGAGCCACCGACAAAAATCAAAACCCCATATGGTGGTCGCTTAATTTGGACACTTCCAGGACGAACAAAAATGATCGCTCACCTAAAGAACAAATCGAAGATCCGAAACAAAAAGCGATGGTCTCAAGTAATGTACATGTACTACCTGTTGGGCTACAGAATCATGCAAATGGATGCCAGTCCCCAACGGAAATTTGTGATCGCTCAGAATACCTTTCTACTAGCTTTAGACGGAGACATCGATTTCCAGCCACAAGCCGTTCAACTTTTAATTGGCCGGATGAAAGTCGATGCAGACTTGGGAGCGGCATGTGGACGGATTCATCCCGTAGGCAAAGGAGTTATGGTCTGGTATCAGATTTTCGAATACGCCATCGGTCATTGGCTGCAAAAGGCCACCGAACACGTTATCGGTTGCGTTCTTTGTAGTCCCGGATGCTTCTCGCTGTTCCGGGGCAGAGCCCTCATGGAGAATAGCGTGATGAAGAAGTACACGACTGAATCAAAGGAAGCCCGCCACCACGTCCAGTACGATCAAGGGGAAGATCGATGGCTTTGCACTTTGCTACTGAAACAGAAATTCCGCGTTGAATATTCAGCTGCGTCTGACGCGTATACCCATTCCCCAGAAGGTTTCTACGAATTTTACAATCAGCGGCGTCGATGGATCCCATCCACCATTGCAAACATAATTGATCTCCTCAGCGATGCCAAAATGATCGTGCAGAACAACAATAGCATCTCGACACCTTACATTTACTATCAAATGATGTTGCTTGTAGGAACGATTCTCGGACCAGGTACAATTTTCCTTATGATGGTTGGATCCTTAGTTTCCGTGTTCAAGATCGACATTTGGACTTCGTTTTTGTGGAATTTTATTCCGATTCTACTTTTCATGATCATGTGCTATTTTTGCAAACAGAAATATCAGGTGAAAAACCACAAAACTTAACTTAAAAATTCAAACATAATTTTTGTGTTAAATTCCAGCTTTTCGCAGCTTTCATCATCAGTGCATTCTACTCTTTAGTTATGATGGCTGTACTGATTGGTATTATAATTCAAGTCATGGATGATGGTATTTTATCACCTGCTTCGCTTTTCTTTTTTGCTGTTGCTGCTCAGATTGTAGTCACAGGTAAAAAGGACTTTCCGATCCCACTGTAAAGTAGTAAAAGCTAAATAATTGCCTTTTTAGGATGTCTTCATCCGCAAGAAGTCTCAGCTCTGTATTACGGTATTGTTTACTACATTACCATTCCTTCTATGTACATGTTGCTTTTAATTTACTCTCTATTCAATTTAAATGATGTATCGTGGGGAACTCGAGAAAATGTTAATACTCACAGCATGGTAAGTCTTATATATTTTAAAAATATGTAAAAACATCGATACTTTTCAATCAAGGAAATTAATTTTACTGGCAAATGCAATAAAAAAAAGTCTTTACACATTACGCGTGGCGATATTGGGTTAAAGCAGGGTAAATGTGCTAATTGTTTTGTGACCCAGTAGTAATTCTGCAAAGTCTGTTTCAGTTTTACTTCGCCTACTCAACATATTGCATTTTTATTTTGTCCCCCTTCCGCTAAGCAAAATTAGAAAGTAACTCCATTGAAGTTTTAAAACCTTTTATATATGGTACTACATCCTAATTGAGACAGGGTATCCTCAATTCAGGACTGCAAACTTTGCAAACCATGGAAAACATTTTTAAGGTTTTTCGTTACAACCCATCAAAAGCAGATGTCTGGATATCAATTTACGCTAATGGTGTCGTCGGCAACAAGCAGGAACGATTACTACTCATTTTCATGAAGAAACTTGATTGGAATCGACAGCAATCCGCAGACGAGATTTTAACCCAGAACCTTGGGCTTACAGATTGAGTGCTTTACCACTTGGGCCACTCTGTCATTTCAAGAGATTTATAAAATGAACCACCGCCATGAATTTAAAAAACATTGTTTAGTAGACGATAATTACAAAATATATTAGCAAACTTCTGTTTTTTCAGGATGAAGATGACAATTCCAAGCTGCCGGGATGGCTAGAAGATCCCGACCTAGAAGATGCTAAACTGGAATCGTTGTCCGTCCCAGAAATTCGATTTTGGTCTGACTTAATAAAACAATATCTCGAGCCAATTGTCCCTACAGAAGAAGTAGCCAGAAAAGGTCGAGAGGAACTTCGCGAGCTAAGAGACATTGTTATATTTGCTTTTCTTATGATCAATTCTCTATTCGTCCTAGTCGTATTTCTATTGCAAATTAATAAAAGCTACCTACACATCCAATGGCCGTTCCTCGCTAAAAACATCATCGAATTCAATGATGACACTTCAGAAATAAAGATCTTTCGGGATTACTTGCAATTGGAACCGATTGGATTGTTATTTGTTCTGTTCTTTGGTTCAATTCTGGCTTTGCAATTCCTGGCAATGCTTGCCCATCGCTTTGGAACAATCTCTCAAATCCTAGCCGCCACCGAATTGCATTGCAATTGCTCAGCAAAGGTAATTTATTTTATATTTAATTTGGAATTTTAATTGATTTCAGAAATTTCAGGATTCAGATGATGAGAACTCGAACGCCGAACGATATGGAGCGGCTGTCACTCTAGCGAAAAGCATTCAACGTCCACGAAAACAGCTCGAAGATGATAATTCCGATTTAGAAGAGGTATCAACAGAAATGCCTCGTCATACAATTCACAGGATTATTAAGGAGCGAGCGAAAACGCAAGACTGGAGCAATTTAGAGGCGAATTTCAAACGACGTTACAATAAAGAGAAGGATTTGAATTTAGGTGGAATGCCAATTAGCCGAAAAACTATGAAGATCTTAGAAAACCATAGAAAGTCATTTATAGCAGAAAGAAGGAATACAATTCAATCGAAAAACAGTCAAAAACTTCCTACTGACTATACATATGATAATTTGGGATATACACCTTCGGAATACAACAACGAGGAAATTGAACTAAAAGAGCGAAGAAGTATTAAACCATCGAAACGTAAACTTTTGTCTGAAAATTATTAAACACTGTTTAGTTTTATTAATAAACTTTACACTAAAATTATTATAGATTACGTATATTTCAATCAAATAGTGTTTTTAATTACGATTTTTTATCCTGTTTCATCTTAAATTTTCTTTCAGATTTTCAAACTTCTTTTTAAAAAAATAGATATCAAATGTTGAATATTGAAAACGAACTTATCAAAATTAAAGTGCCAGCATTCGAGTATCCATTACCACCTTTTCCTGAACCTAATCATTGTTATAAACGTTATCTAGAGAAAAAAAAATTCAAAAGTGCGAGAAAACATTAAGAAAATCCTGTGTCGAACTATTCATTTTGGAAAATCGTAGACTTTATTCTTAGTTAATTGCAATATCATTCTAGAATCTTTGTGCGCTGACCAACTATCGTCCAATATTTTTTTTATTTGTAACACGAAATCTATCCGAAATATCCACGAAAGGTGAATTTTTGTGTTTGAGTAATGAACAGGAATGTACTTTGGTTTGATTAATAGTTCGCTAAAACAAATCGAACGCAATTGGAAAACTTTTGCTCTTCAACTACTCGTTTTTAAGATTTTTTCAAGACTTGCATATTTTATGATTTTTAGGTAAAGCTAATTACTATCTCCTGCAATTATAAAGATATTTGGATGAACCGCGAAGCAGTTAGAGGCGGAACAGCCCCTAGTAATAAATAAAAATTGGAACTAAATTTCAAGTAATATATTTACACGAGTGATTCCTTATAATATAATATGAACAAAGATAAATTTTTTTAACAACATATTGTAACATTTTTTTTAAATTTTATTTCTTAAGAGAACTAAAGGTAGACTTGTTGGCGGTACGATTTCGCATTTTGAACATAAAAAATACTTAAGAATTAAGCTAGCAACACGAATTGCGATTAGATTAAAAGCTTAATATCGCTGAATGGCCACAATCTGCAGATAGCTCGACTTTTTATAAGTCCTTGTGGGACTGGCCCGTAATACCGGGAATCCGCACTGTTTTCAGAGTTATCCCCTTCTAGCCAGACATGGCCTCGCGGCACAATCACATCGTCAGCCCGTATCCTTTTCACAGCCGGCAGGTTTTCGTCTTTACCCTTCGCGAGAGTTCTTTGGAAGGGAGTTAATTGGAAAGCACTTGGTGGGGACATTATCCTGTCCCCAGGAAGCCCGACAACTCGTTTGCAAACATGCTGCGATGGATTTGTTGGGCATTTCGCAATGATAATGTCGCCTCTTTGGACTTTGTGCAATCTGGCTGTGATCCGTTCCGTTATTAAGACGTTATTCGAGAACAAAGTTGGCTCCATTGAAGGTCCATTACACTAAAAATAAAATTTGCCATTGCGTAAACGACCGTTATTTTCAGGGCCACCGAATAAGTAAAGAAAATACTTACCACTACAAAATCTCCGATGTATTCGAAAGTACAGTGAGTTAAACATCCGTACTGGAAAACATAACCGAAAACTCCAAACATTTTTGAAACAAATTTCAACATTTTGGTTACAGAAAATCGCTACAACAATGTCTCTTTTTAGGTTATATTTTCGAGAGTTGTATTTTGTTACTTCTAATATTTACGTCCTGACTGCCTAACCCCAACAGCTAAATGCAACAAATTGAACGCATCCTACAACACGTTTTTGTTTTTTACTAGAACGCGATTTATTGATCATATTTTTCATTTAAATATTTTTCATCTAAAATGCGGAATTTATAGGTTTTTCGAAGTCGCAGATCGCCTATTTTTAAGCAGAGCTCAAGCTTCTTTTTCGCTATGTGACCAAACGTTACTCTTCTTCGAATATTGAGTGTTCGAAACGTCCATCTTCGAAAATGTACTGTTCGAATTTGTATCGTGAGGAATTTCTCATTTTCTTTTCAATTTTTTAAGCAATTTGCATGATTTAAATTTTTGTATGAAACTTTACCCGCCCAAAAACGTAAATCGAGGGTTTCCTGTATTGAAATTTTAATAATACCATTCTATTACTTCCGAATAGAAACGTCTATTGGATCAGTTGAAACAGTCTGTAATCATCTTTTCAATTTATGAAGAGAATCGCTTGCGAAATGCCGCCTCAGAACCCCATACTTTTAGCTACATCTTTTATATAAAACAAACTTTGCGAGCCCAAGTTAATAAAAACCTCCAATTTTTGGGAAATAAAAGTTAAAGTTTGACTGTAAATAAAAAACAAACGGGACAGTAGGTGATAACAAATAAACAAAATTAAATGAATTTGATATTTTTTCTGTAATAGGCATTACACTTAATAATAACGAAAAGCATATACTGATATTACAATTTTAAATCATAATGTAGTCTCAGGTACTAATTCATGCACCTCTAGCTGCTGACAAGATTGTTCACTTAATTGAAGGCTAATCTCTAGGACCTTTTGTTCCAAATGCTTAATCCGCGATTGATATTTCCTCTTGCATTGCTCAAGCGATTGAGATAAATTTCTACAAAATTAAAATACGAAAAATTATCAAATCATGGCAATTACCACAAAGAAGAACTTACAGATTGGATTTTTGCAATTCGACTAAGTTAATTTGTACTTGTGCATATTTCACATCAGTCATTCGCTTCGAAGCTGATATTGAGTCAATTAGAATTTGCATTTTCGCTTTAATTTGAGATTCGCGTGCGAGAGCATCCAGAAGACGTCTCTCTATGGCCACTGTGGCCACATTCTCTCCATGTGCATATGGTAGGCAATCCTAGAAATTATCATAGAAAAATTATTTCCATACATTTCGCGGGAATCATTTAAAATTTCATACTTTGATGGCTGCATCTCGGGAAGCTTCGGACTCGACTAATTGCGATTGTAGTTGCGATAATTCTTCGCGTATGATTGAAATATTATCAACTGCTACTTTTTTTTCGTTTTCTGCCATTTCTAACTTTTGTTTTGTTTTCGCAGACTCGTCTCTCAAACTTAAAAGCTCCTTAAAAATAAACAATGATCATAATATGTTTCTAAAAA
Source organism: Chrysopilus asiliformis (assembly GCA_964034945.1). Taxonomy (NCBI): domain Eukaryota; kingdom Metazoa; phylum Arthropoda; class Insecta; order Diptera; family Rhagionidae; genus Chrysopilus; species Chrysopilus asiliformis. The sequence continues at coordinate 7,126,505 of OZ035961.1, forward strand.
TTTGCCAAATTAAATTACCTGCATTAGAACAGCCATTTCGAGATCCATTTTCGTATCTTCCTGATGAGAATTAAGTCGTTCTTGGGTTTGCGGTCGTGATTTCTCATATCCGCAACAAAACGGCGATTCCAATGTGACAACTGTATTCTGCACTTCGGATCTTCGGCCTTTTAACTTTGAAACATGATTTCGTAATCGATCATCGTCCTCTTGCGTCCATGGTTTTGTGATTTGTGTGCTGCTAATGCAGATGCTGGAAATCATTTCACTTTTAAGTATTTTTAATAAGATAATTTTTCTCTTTATTTAAGTAACTTCTTACTTATTTTGCCACGGTCCAAGGCTATTTTCGTTGATATTCTTTTCACTTTCTAGGCGATCCAACAAATGACGAGCCACAGCTTCAACAGCTCTTCTACTATCTTCAGCGCTTACGGAATCCTCTTTTTGAATGGCTATCCTGGAAGTTAATTTGAAAAAATCAAAAATCATGTTTTATTCCGAATGTTTTATTCCGGAAAGCGACTTTTGTCGCTGTCTATTAGAACTGTACCCAATATAAGTTTCTGTCTGTTAGAACTGTTTCCAATCCTCTTTTACAACCCCCTTCCCTGCTATCTCCCGAACAGTTGAAAGTGTTTTGATGAGGTTTCCACTATTGGATTGGCCATGTCGCAAAAAATTTTCCTCGCCACTGAAATATATCACCCCAATGCCAAAAAAAAACCCCTACTCTATATTCTGAATCTGCCCATAATATACGTTATACTTTTAGAGGGTTACGGTTGTGAATTTGGGGTAGCGCCACTGTGATGGACACAAAAAATCGCAAGAAAACGTAACAAGGGGAAAGGGAGAGGTTCCAGAAAGTACAATGTGACGTATTTTATAGACCGCACCCTAATCAAAATCCATCTATCCTACCCCTGTGTTAGCCTTCTAACTTTTATTTTAAAAAAAATGTGAATTGGATTTGTCACGTTAACCCGTTGTCCAAGAAAAGCATGGCGGTAAAATTACAAAATACCAAAAGATTAACTCACTTGCTTTCTAGTAGTGCCAACATAACATCATAGGCCTCAATAGCACGGTCACTAAAATTCAAAGCCAACTGTAGGCCGATTGCATTCGATTCGTATTTTCCGCACAGCAGATACAAATATTCACAATTCTCCTTGCATTCATCAAGTGTTAACGATAGGACATTATTTCGTAGTTTTAAATTATCGATACGTCGTTGCAGTCTCTGGATTTCTACATGTAGTTGCTGCGAGCAAATCGCATTTCCAATTAAATCCTCCGACTGGATCACATCGGCGACTAGATGTTCAACAATTTCAGTGCTTTTCAACTAAAATCGTTGAAAAGTAAAAAAAATATATAAATTACTGGTCTACATTGTGAGTTAAATGAACTTCTTACTCCGGAATTAATGATATCTGAACCGGTTATATGGCGATCTTCAAGCGTTCGTTTCAGTTTCACACGCTCGGCCATTTTTGCCACAGGAACTTCAATCGATGGCTTCCACACATGCTCCCTATCCAAGGATATCACTTTGCCTGAAAAATTCACTGTTATATACCGAAAATCTTATTTAAAATTCATTCTTATGCAAACCTTTGGTAATTGAACTACTTTTGATAAACTTAGCGGACGAATGCCGAACAAATTGTGATATGAAATCTTCATTCTCTGCGGAACTATCGTCCGATAAATTATTTGTCTGCCCTTGCGGTGTATCCGACTGATAGTTTAAGAAATGCTTTGATTTCCTCTCCACACTATTTGTGCAATTCGACTTTGTTTTGCCCGACGAAACGGCCTCCACTTTCGTATTTTCATTCCCAACTTCCGCTTTATTGGCTATTTCTGATTCGAGTAGAGCGATTTGTGCTTTCAAATGCAGAATCTCCTCCTCGAGCTCCTGAAAAACAATCAATTTTCACTCACAGTGTGTTCTCATAATAGTTTTTGTTATAAAAATCCCAATTCACCCACATTACCTCGGCATTACTTCGGCAAAACGTTTGCGGTTTGTTCGTGATTGGCATCTTTGAGACTTTCTCCTCTAATACTATTTCGTACTCATCGGGATTGGTTTGGTTATATTCAGAATTATATACAGATCCTTCATTGAATGCGAGTTCTAAAAGAATTAATCAAAATGTTATAAAATTATAGTGTAATTAATTAATTTTTCAGATTGTACCACTTTCGTCTTTTTCGCTTTCCTCTCGGATCGCATTCGTTTCCTGGTGTCCAAGCTTTTTGCTCAGCTCCGCAATAACGCAGTGCATTTCCGTTATTCGACCTTCATGAGCAGCATTTACACTTTCCATTCGACGATAGATTCGCTCCTTCTCCGCTAGACTGTCCCGCAATTTCTTACGAAGCTCATCTCGTTCACCGAAGGATTGTTTAACGTTGATCTCCAATTCTTTTATTTTCTTTTCTAGCTGTGTTATTTTCGATGCGCACATCTGAAAAAGGGAAATTTTTATGAGTTTTTGAGAAAGGATTTTTTTTAAATAAGAAAATCGGTGGAACATTCGCCGAGGATTCCTATTAATATTTTTATCAACATTTTATTAAAAAAATCGAGACTTTGATTCTATGCTTGTAAAGTATTCAACTTAGGCTTATACAGGTTTCACCGTATTTCAATTTCAAGAATTATTTAGACATGCGAGAGTTATTTCAATTTGACCGAAATCCGTAATTTAAATTTCCTATGACCACCACAAACGACTAATCCTTTTATGAATTATTAAGCCACAATCAAAATAGGCACCTCATTCTCTATTCAAGTAAAACAAAAAATATTTAAGCGATTTCACGCGAAATAACATTAACGAAAGCAATAATTAACGACGAACTTCACCGTCATTAAGGAGGAATTAGTTTAGTCCAAGACCTCCCACAACGGAACCGTTTTAATTGGGTCAATTAGAGCTACTGCGGCTGCGGGATTTTTCATAAACATTGAAATTAATAACCAGATTAGGTGAACGGGAAAGGGAAACTACATTTAGTTTTAGCATTAATTTACCTTCTCGTCAATGTCCAGAGTTGAACAGGAACTTATGTTATTTTTATCGCCTTCCATGTTCGTTCATCTACAAAAGGAACTTTTTGTTCTTGAGTAGTTTATTTTTGTTATTGAATGCCTTAATTAAATTTCTCTCCGTTCATTGGAATCGAGCCACTGTATCCGTCAGCGGCCAGATGCACAGCAAATCGTTCTATTTTCGTCCACAGAGCTGCATTTCGATATTTGGACTTCGATTTGGCGTTGGGATTATTTTCTTCGTCTTGAAAACTTCAAGATTTATTGGAAATTTTTGGAGTGGAATTTTGCGATTTAAAATTTGCAGGTATAATCGATATTGAGCGGAATCTGCTTTATTCTTGAACACTTTTTAACTACATTGTGCCCTCACTTTATTGCGATGAATAATCTGAACTGATTTATTAAATATTTAGCATATTTTCACAGATTTTCTACTTTCTGTTTTCATCTTTTGCTTTGAAGAAATCGCTCCACTCTTTGTATGATTCTCTGTCGCATTCGAACGACACTGCGCAGCTTACCTCTTTCCCTTCACGACTAATTTATGGAATGCTGAATTCGACCGTGTGCAATGTGTGCAAAATAGCATTTCGAAAACGGGTACTACCATACTCAGTGATTTTAAGCTGTCAAATTTGTGACATTTCAATGTTGACTGTTTGGTGAATGAATCCGTTCAAAGGGCTTTTTGACAAATTTGAAAAAGATTGTACAAAAACATAGGTTTAAAATTAAACCATCCGAAACTTTATCATAATTGAAGAACTACTGAACTTCTGCCTACAAAACTTAATCTTATTTTATTGTTTTATACAATTGAATCGATTCTGTCAAAAATTGATCAAATATTTTATAAAATAGAACTATTATGACAGAGAAGTCTATTTAGAAATTCAATTGGATTTTCTTTCCACATTTTAGATAAATTAAGTGTTAAACAAATCAATTGATGACGAAGTTTATGTAACAATAATGAACGGCTCAATTTTGCTCTAAAGAAAATTAAAAACAAAGTTTGGTCGACACCGACAGACAAACCTAAACTTTTTGCCTACTTGGTATTCAAATTATCTCAATTTTGTTCTAAAGTTTATCCAACCAGCCTCTCTCTTACCACTGTAAAATTCCCATTTATTATTTTAAAAAACCGAAATGTTGTGATAAAAAACGAATTTTAATATAAGTGATTATTTTTTATTTGAAAGTAAAGCAAAACAATCATCAAACGGCTGGTTTTTGCAGAATCACTTTTCTTTTCTATAAAATCGGGTTTTATTATCTTACTCAAATTCAAATTAAAATTTTAGATTTTCAATTAAAATCACAAATTTTAAACGATATCCGAAAACTCCTAGCTTGTATTGAATGTTTTGGCGCAAATTTTATCTTTGTTTTATTTTCTTTGATCAAAAACAAAAAAAGATTCGAACAACAGAAATCAACAGTTATTTAGCTGTACCAAAAAGTAAGTAATTCGATTTAAATCAATTCCATCAATTGTATTTTATATTTCGATAAGTTCGGTTCGTGTTTTTAAAAAGCGTTAAACAAATGTAAAAATTCAAGATAGTTTTGTTTTTATGTGATGAAAAATTACTTCTAAATTTCAGAAATATTCTGCATTCTTGAGTGAAGTGTTTGTGAAAAAAAAAATTTTTTTTAATTGGTAAGTCTCTAAATTTATAAATGATTTTTTTCGAATTTGAAAATGATTAGAAAAATTAAATGGCAGTTTACCAATATACTAAAATTCGTGTACTTAAATAACTATATTTCTAACGGCCTTTTGCACCGAGTATTCATAAAAAATTAAGTTGTACTAAAGCTCTAGAAATTTTGGAACTTGAAAAATAAAAATCGAACATAAGGCGCCATTTACAGGTGTGATTTTATCTTGAATTTCTCCGCGAATTTTATTCATCAATAATTTATTTATCAAAACTTTTCAAAATTTGAATTTCTTCCGGCAATTTTGTACGTAAAAGTTCCCGGTCTGGTGTTTTTCAGGAATAAATTTCAGAATTTTCTAACGTAATGTAAACGGTTTTAAAACGTGAATTTAGTGTCGCCGAATACAATTCGTCGAATGTAAACGGCGCTTAAATAAATAATTCAAAGTTTCGCAAGCTCCACTAAACGTTACAAAAGTTTAAAATTATTTTTGTTTTAAATGCGTGGAATAAAAAAAGATCTATTTTAGTTCCTTAAAAGTGTCGTTTCTAAGAAAATTATCCAAAAAACGAACGGTTTTTCAACTAAATAACGGTTTTTCAACTAAATAGCGGTTTTTTAATTACCAACCCTCCAAATTTTATTTGATTGTGGCCACGACTTGTGGCAAAAAGTTAAATTTTGCAAAACCAGTCTATTCCTTTGAGTATCAGACAAAAGGACATTTTTCTATGTCCATAATCAGAGTTATTGCAGCACTTTTGAATACTCCAGTTATTCTTCAAGCAAACAATTGATTTCAGTAAATTTTTGGAAGGACTGTACTTTAATTTGGTAAAACGATGGTTTTTAGGCACAATTATTTACTTTTTTACATTAATTTAAACATTTTTCCTTAAAAAAAACTAAGCCATTGAACCGGTTTTGATCCTATGTTACAAAAAAATGCCTTTTTTACGATTTTTTTATGGAATTTAACACTATTGTCACATTAATGCGGACCCCCTTCCCCCTAATATTGTGGCGTATTTTATGGACAGTCAATTACAGTTTTTCCAATAATTAAAACGCTATCATAATTTTTCTTCTCTTTTCCGTATATGAATGCGATGCTTGACAATTTTTCATAAATTTTGGTATCGATTCAATATTTAAAACGCACTGGGGATTTTTTTTAATAAAATATTTCAAAAATCTATAATGATCGCAACAAATTAGAAAAAAAACATAAATTTCAAATAATACAACAGCCCAATTACACAGTTTTTATTTATAAATTCATTCCTCTAAAACCCGTCTTTTATTATTTAAAAAAAATCAAAACAGTTACAAAAGCTGTAAATACAATTTTCATGCTTTGTACAAAATACAAAAGAAAAATCTGAATAAATTTTATCAACAAGTTTTTTGTTTCTTCGGAGACTGGACCTCGCACTCTGAACTCGACGACTTCCGTTTGTCGGCTGTTTTCTCCGTTAAGCTTTCCAGGTAAGCTTTCACTTTATCGGGTTGTGGGCTGTAGGCCCAGTAAATCATATCCAAATGTTCCTTGCTTGGCTCTCCCGATTCTGTGAACAATTTAATATTCTCCTTGACGATTTTATCGTTTAGCTCTTTCAAATGATTGTTTCGAATGATATCCCAAGACACATCATCATCGTCCTCGGGGTAAAGAGTTCGGAGATGTTTGTAATTCCCCTTCGCCCGATCACCCCCGTAAACCTCTAGGAATTCAGAGACCAATAAGCCCGGTGGCTCTGGGAATTTCGTTATAATTGAATGTGATAAGTAGGCACGATTATTCTTGATGTGGTTATCCTTCTCGAAGGTCTCCAGAAAATCCTCCAGAACTTCGACGCCTTCCTTAATGGCTTTGATTTTATCCTCGTTTTTCGTACCGGACAGAACACGTTTTGAACTTCCAATCAGTCCTTTGATGGCAAGACGTTGATATTCTGGATCGCGGCCTTCAAGAATTCTATTTTGTCAATATTTTTTTTTTAAGTTATTTTTTTGCCCCAGTGTAGAGTTGAAATACCATAAAAATAGATGAGAGGAAAAAAAAGCAAATAAAGTAAATAAATTTTCGGTGTTTTTCTCTCTGTTAGCATTTTGCACCTACTTGAGTGTCTTTTCGGCCGCTTCTTTGTCTTTGAATCCCAAACCGGGCACAGTATCGACCTTGTCTGTGACGTCAGTTTTCGAATTTTTATTCGAAGCACCGCCGCCGTTTTCCTCCAGCCATTTTTCGAATATATCAATGGCATCGTTGATATTTTTGATTTTCTCCTCGGCTTTAGTCACTGATCAAGTAAATTACGAAATAAATGAATAATTATTATGCTATTATTGAAATAATGCCTTTTTTTATAATTAGAGATTCGTAAATATCTACAATACTTACACGATAGTACACGTTTTGCCCGTCCCAGTAAACCTCGTACCGTTAGCTTCTGATACTGAAGGTCATGCTCCTGGAGGAGTTTTATAGTCTCTTCCGCCTTCTCCTTATCCTTGAAGCCGAATTTCGATTCTCCATTTTCGCCTTTTTCCGACATGTTCTACAATTTGTGTTTTTTTTACCTTTTGTACGTTCAATATGAATACTTTCGCTTCGAATCAACCGAGCGCGACAACTTTTCGGATTTCCTAAAAATACTTTTTGCCCAGAAGCCAATCGGGGCCTATTTAACGCACGATTTTTCAACTTCTGGTAAAGCACACTGAATACTGACTAAAACACACAACCAACTATCGAATGCGATTACGAATCTAGAAGTAGCCGGCGATTTTATTTCTTGTGATGACTTAACCGATCCGAATCCAACGATTGACTGTGGAGAAAACTTGAAGCGATGATTACTTAGCACCAGCTAGAAGCAAGCTATACTAGTTAGCAGTCAGTATCCAAGCATAGGAAAAATATAAAATAACACGAAATACCAAAAAGCCAAGGCAATGAAATAATCAGCGTGACCACACTCCGCAGATATCTTCACTATTCCATCCATCTACCCGAAATCCAACATATATCTATATTGTAGATACATCTATATTCACACGCACTCTTCGTGTGTTCCCACATTGAGCTTTCCGGAATTATATCATCGCATGCCGAGAGGGGTGTGTATATATCCACCATTCCATGTAGTCGTATTTGTAAACAGAAAGACTACACACCCCCTTAGCCGCAAAAATTTGATTCGGACTCGTTAAGAACTCCCGATCGAAAAGTTTAACCCTGTAATTGGTGCTAGTTTTGTTCATATAATAATAACCAAATAGTTTTCGATCATATATGATGTTGCACTTATACAAATGGAACACAGGATTTGGACTAGGGGGTACAATACAGAGGAGGAGGACTCAGGGCCATTCCATAGAAAGCATATTTAAAATATTAATATCAAGTTTTGCGAAACCTCCCCCATTTTTCTTTCTTTATTAGAAAATTTTGAAGGAGATGAGGATTCCCCAAGTCCTTCAGAGGGCATCCAAATGATACGTCACATATTTAGTGGGAGGGGAATGCCTTGTAGTGTCTCGGCAGTTTCAGTTCCCTTTCAAAAACCGGGAAAAGGCGGGGCTAGGAGGGTCGTGAAATGTTTTATGGACAGCCTCTTGCGCGATTGATGGAAGGGTTAACTCATTTCCACTATAATCGGGGGTGACGATAGAAAGAGTAAAAAAGACACAAGTATCGCGTATCTTTCACTCTTACCTTCTCAAACTAAATTAGAGTTTTTCTGGGAGTATTTTGATATTAAATCGGGGTATAAAATTTGTATAACTTCAAAAAAAGATAAACTTTTAATCGACCGCAAGGACATTTTCTTTGCCTGATCTTTCAAACTAATTATAACAGATCAGGCAATGAAAACGTCGTTTTGGTTGCTTAAAAATCTTCTACTATTGATGCGCCCAATATCGATATCTCCCACTTTATTCTCAGCAAAATACAATTTCTAATTTTGATACTTTTGTTATTGCAAATACACTCCAAAAAATCGATTTTAAATTAAAACTTTTAATAGTAAAAAAAATATGCGAAAGTAAAATTTTTCAGTTTGATTTATCATTTTAAGGTTTTCATAAACTAGAAGTTTTATGTTGACAGAAGTTTTAATATTTATTTAAAAGGGTTTAAAGACAACTTAAAATTAGAATCGAAAAAGTTGTTGAACCCAAATTTTTAGCTATCTTTCCTTCTGCAACCCAATTTAACCTTAAGAATTATGAAAAAGTATACAAATCTGTGTCTGTACAACAATTTCAGAGCATAAAAACAATATACGCTGCACCAGTGCTGATGGAAGACACGAAAAATAGCACCAGAGGAGTGAAGCGATATTTGGTGGACTTAAGAATCCCATCAATTGTAGAAGTAGAAAGAGGTAAATATCGCCACTAGTTAATATTCATCCTGTTTTTAGCCTATGTTACACACGGCAACTTTAAACGGCGACTTTTCTTAAGTATAGGCGAGAGAAGTGAGGGAAGCGGTGGCCCCTCACTTCTCTCGCCTATACTTAAGAAAAGTCGCCGCTTAAAGTTGCCGTGTGTAACATAGGCCTTTAAGATTATTTTTGATTAAAAACGCTGTAAGATTTCACAGCGTTTTTAACCGAAAACCGGTCTTTAAATACATTCATTTTTATACATCATCTTTAAAAAATGTTGCGAAATTATGTCTAACAAAAGCCACATTTTCTAAAGAAAAAAAAAACAAAACTACATAAATTTGGTTAACAACACAACGGAACGCTGTCATGGGTTAAATTTTTGAAATATTCCTTCGCTCGAAAGGGGGTGGCCGAAAAAAAACTTTTGACGAGCTTTATCAGAAATATAAATGACGTAATTTTGATTGATATACAAACTGTTAGTAAAAGTACAAGTAGTAGAATTGTATAAAAAAACCATAGCAAATGAAAATATTCAACGGGGAAGCCGAAACCGGCAAACAAAATGACATAGTCCATTCATAGTCAGATATTAATAGTATAGAAAAATGAACGGGGATGATATTTAGAAACTATTGGGGTGTTTTTCTTTAATTTAAATTGTGGCGTATTAAAAAGTAATTAAAAAGAGTTTTTTTTTGTAATTTTTTTTATTTATTTTGATTTTAAATCATCATTTTTACATGATGATTTTGCCGTACCGGCTGGCAATGTTTTAAGACTTTTGTTAATAACTTTTGTTAATAATAAATAAATATTTGCAATTTATTTAAATTTGAAAATTTTAGAATACACCATTCTCCTGATTTAGACGATAGATAAGTTTCTTAAAAACCACCGTCAAAAAAATTGTGTAAAAAAGTTTAGAAAACTTAAAACTGCGTGAATTAGGGTTAAAAAGCCCAACTGATGTACATATTCCAAAATAAACAATGACGAAAATTAGAGTGGAGCTTTTCTCTCCGTTTAGGTCTCGATTAGACATAAATTTCAATTTTCCCATGGCCTGTCATTAACACTCTAACTGCCACGACAGTTTTAAGCCTTTTTCGAATATTTAGTTGTCAGTCAAAAAGGCACTAAGAGAAAAAAATTGAAACAAAATTATACCTAAATGTTATTTTATTACCATAAAATGTGTGCAACTACAAATAATCGTTGCGGTGGTAGCGAACACTTTAATAATTTTCATTGTGGCCGTTGTGTACAGTTAGGTGTCAGGTCTTTTTGACTGACGTGGCAGTTAGAGTGTTAAAATGACACATGAAGACTTATTTTTTACTATAAAACTTGGTTTTTTTTTTCATCGCCTACCATGAAAATGACAGTTGCAGACATATTTCTTTCAAGCATTTTTGTCCAAGATTTCAAAAAACTTCTGACAAATGTTGTCTTCAAGGAGGTCCGATTTTTCATGATTTTTGTATAGAGTTACATTTTTTCTTTTTGCGGGAAATTTCAAAAATCTTTTATTTCTCTTTAATTTATTTGCTAACTTTTAGGCCCCAAATTTCTGATTTTGTACATTTCAAACAATAAGAAAAGTTTTCCTTGGGGCTTTTGTAGATATTTTTTTACAGTAAATTTCGCAAAACAATCTCGAAGATTTTACAACGTTTATAAAATGCTTTTAAAATTCATTTCTACTGAAATTTACCGAAGTCTGGCCAATATTTCTTGATGTTCAACAAACATACGATTATTTAAAAAAAATACTGTTTTCGAATAGCTAACAAGACTTTATTTATTTCTAAAAACGAATTAATTTTCAAACACACGTAAAACTCTTTAGAAATCAATGTATTGAGTTCCATTTTAAAAATTCCTATAATTTGACTCAACTAAAACCTTGTTATATTAAGTATCTTAGACCTAAGTAAAAAGGTTGTAAAACCTTTTATCGGAATTAAAAAAAATTAAACAGAACTTTTTTTTACATTTTCTAATCGAATCTCAATTTTTCCATGTCGCATATTATCCCGGTTAATGTATCTATACCTAATTTAAAACCGAGATATGTTGGCGGCATTTTGGTGATAACTAGTAACCTACTCGCGTTCTTGTCCAACCGCCCCGGTGTCCGCCCCGGTTTTTGGCTACTTTCGGTTCATTACTTTTTCGTTGATTTTTGGCTCTTTTTAGTCAGGCAACGATGAAAAAATAGATTAAACCAAAAAATAAAACGAAACGAAACAATTAATGTTACATAAAACATTTCAACTTCTCTACTATTAAACCCGACATGGATAGCTTCGTTCGTATGCTAAACGATTAAAATGGTTTACCCAGTAACTCTTGATTTCAGGGTCAAAATACGAGAAAAAATATTCAAAATATGTCGGGTAACAGCAACGCTGTGAATTATAGATCTTTTTTATTCTTTTTTACCTTTTTTTTCTTCTTATTCTTTTGTCTGTACATAAAGCTTCTCTATATTTAAGTATTATGAAATCCATATTGATTCCACCACCTCCCCATTCCTCCAATTGTGGTATCGTGCTTTCGGAGGGTGTAATATTTTTACAGACATGTCATTAGTTGAAATAGATTACCAAAACTGAAAATTGACAAAAAAAAAACTTTTATGGGAGTAATGGGTCGAATGTTAAAGCTTTTTTCTTAAAAAAAAAGTTAAATACTTTTGTTAGCAATTGTCGGCGAATGACATTCTGAGCTATATACTTTTTTGCCACTTACACGAAGATAAATCCAAATAGGACTATACGAAACAGTTGTTTTTTCTGCAATGATTCCCTAAAAATAGGGAATTATTCCTAAAATTTTGGGAAAATTCCCTGGTTTTTGGCATGAGTTTCCCTTTTGTTTGGAAGTCATCACCAAAAAATTTCACTGTCTCGTATGGTCCTATTTTGTGTAGGAATCTGTGCTATTATTTCTCTTCGTGTAAAAAAAGGGAATTCAAGAACAAGAGTGATTGGTACATTCGTCTGACTTGATCAACCATATTTCGACCCCAAACCAAATGTGACCCAACTAAGACGAATCATAGCAGATCAAGGCGAATTACCTGCGTTCGCCGTGATTCGCGTACAATCACTGAGAATTAAATTAAGATAGACAAGAATGCTTTAATATAATATCAAAATAATTTTTAAAATTACAATACCTAATTGTAAACACATTTGTTTTGCAAATAATTATACATCTTACTTTTATTGACGAAACAAAAATCACAGTACATTTTATCTCCCATGGAATATCTCATCTGTTGTTTGCATTCAATTATCATTACTTATTATTGAAGAGTTTATTTTGTATTTTCATGGAATGTGTTATTGTAGTAAATGGCTGGATTCCTATTTAAATTCCCATTTACTCCCGTTAGCTGATGTGAATCTGAAACATAAATCGGTGAGAAGCAATTTGTTTTGTGTGATGCGATCACATTCGATGCTGCCGATGATGCCGATGTTGTTGTTAATGTTGCATCCGTTAGTCCTGACGGTCCATAAGCCATGTTGAATAATGCTTCAGGGTCGCATACGAACTTGTAAACGTATCTCTCACCGGCAACTTTTTGCATAATTCCTTTTTCATAGTAATATCTAAGACTTCTTGATAGTTTATCGTAATTCATTGCTGGCCGATTCTTTTGTATCCCCCATCGTCGCGCCACCTCTTCTGGTTCGATTAGTTTGAACTCCATCCCCCTGCCCGTCCAAGCAATGCAATTCGAACTGGAATGTAACAAAAGCAACTTAGGAATTGTCTGTAAATGATGCCAACAGATTTTTTGGTATATAAATTTTCATTTTTTTTAAAATTACAACCAAGATTAGAATGTTACTCTGCATAGTACCCCTAACTCATTTTACACTCTATGAGAAATTTCAGTGGTGCGATGCTTAGCGCAGTATTACACACGGCAACTTTCGGGCTTACTTAAGCCGATTTTCGGGAGAAACGACTGCGGAGGGAAAAGTTGCCACTCGAAATCATGGCTTATCGACAATCTGCATGCATGCAAAGCGTGTGAACCGGTTTGGGAAATTCTGACCGTCAGCAGGTAAAGATCTTGGGAAGTATATGAGTAGCAGCAATTTCAATGGTTTGAGTCCACACACACACATGTAAACTTGTGTAGCATATGCAAACAGGATTGGCTTATTTAAGCCACAAATGTAAGCACATTGGCTTATTAAGCCCAAAAGTTGCCGGCTTAAATAAGCCAAGTGTAATACTGGACTTAGATCATGTTCCTATTCTCGCGAATTCTTTGTATAAAATTTCACCCTAATGGGTTAGGCCGTTTGCACGTTACAGACGAACTGACAAACAGACATCAAGTTATTTTTATTTATTACCGAAATTCTTTTTTATCTTCTTATTATTTTACTGCCCATTGAAAATCTTAATTTTTCGACAAAATAGTCTTTTGATTTCAACATTTCGTGAAAACGACATAATAATTATTGATCATAAAACTAAATACGAGAGCTAGAAAATTTCCGACAGTTTTATTGAGACAAAATAAAAAAGCACACATTTTGCACCTCTTATTAACCGCCCACAAAAATAATTTCCTTTGCATTAATGTTAAGATTTAACATTGCCAAAATCACCGATGAAACTCACACATCTTTGATTGAATAAAAAAATTTGTTTTCTCATTCATAAATAGTCATCATCGAGCAAATTAATTTGGCAATCACGAAAATGTTTTAACAGTGGCCGACAAAAACTTTTTGAAACTTTTGGTTGTTTATTAATTAGCTGAATCGTGACTAACGTTACACGGGATTTGCATACGAATAATAGGTCGACAAAAGTTTTTGCGGTGGGTCATTTTAGTTTCAGAGAGGATCTACAGAAGATATGCATCAACGTGAAATTTTCCCTTTTTGCAAGAAAACCCAAACTTTTATTTTTTTTTTTTTTCTTTTTTTGCTAACTTTTCAGGCTTGTTCCGACCAAATTCGCATGCGATTCAATAAGACATCACAGCAAAACGCCCCGTAAAATCGAAAAATATCTTAAAGGGGAGAGGCGCATACGATTTTCCGTCTTACGTGTGATCACCGTGTTCCATATACATATGTAACAGTAAGTGTTCCCAAAGAAGCAAAGTTTGCAGATATTTTTTTTCTAAGTCCAGTACGTACCTCCAGGCAACCTCCAGGTTTCTTCCAACAATTCGAATGTTCTTTCGAGGCCTCTGTCCTTAATGGATTTGTAAATGGGTATCCATAAAATACGTCACACTTTTCGGGGGAAGGAAGGGGTTTGCAGCAGTGTGGCGACGCTACTAAACTCCATACAAAAAATCGTGAAAACGAGTGGTAAAGTCGAAGCTAATTTTTGCTTCCCTTATACTTTTCATATTTCCATCATAAATATTTTGTGAAAAATCAACTGCAAAAATTGAGTGTCAAAAAGTGGCCAGTAAACAATTCGAATTATCAAGGCAATCTATGGACCGACTAATCGAGAAGCGACTGTAAATTGTACAAAATTCTACACGGGGGCGTGTTAAAAAGTGTCTTTTTGGCCGTATCACACCGACGATTGCAATTGACGATCGGCTGTTGATGTTTTCAGACTATCGCACTGACAAAAATTCATATCCTCAGTCCAGAATTTAATTTTCAATGTCATTTTTTTGTGTTATCCTTTCCAACAAACATTTAACTGAAGTTATTTTATAAAACCTCAACAAATATCACATTCAAAGCAAAGAAATCGGTCGATTGGGCGCTGATGATTGCCAATCGGCCGATTGAAAATAGAAGTGAGCCTAAACTCTCAATCGTAATCGCAATCGCTGAAATCGTTGATCACGTTGGTCAAGAAGCTCAATCGTAATTGGGATCTTCAATGTGATACGGCCATTACGTGTAGATGTCTTACCTAGCACTCGGCTCATCTAGCAAAGCTACTAGAAATTGCCAGAGCTGGAGAGAGCCCCTTCTCTGGTTTATGCTGTTGCTCGATGTCACGTTCCCATTTGAATATAAACTACTGACAATTTCTGATTCGGTTGAAGTCACACTTGATGAATCCCCAGATCTTAAAATGTAGGCTGCTGATTGATATGATGCATATGTGGGCTGGTTCTCTGATGATGAACTCACCGAAGGAGGTAAAATTACACCTGACACTGGTTGTGATTGATTCGTTGTTGAATCTGGATGCTGACCATGCGACTGATCGAAGTGCTGGTTCAGGTGAAGAGCGGTTGGTGAATTGGAATAAAGTCTGTCTGGAAATAGAACTATGATTTGTGTTTCAGTTAATTCACTCATACTTATAATTTATAATGTTTTATGTTTGAATATCACAAACGGTTACACCCAAACTCACGAAAAAAACTCATCAAGATTCAAACTCACCAAAAGCTAAACTCTACAAAAAGGAAAACTTAATCTGCCATACCACCTGAGCTTTTTCAGTGAGTTTGGATTTCCATGAGTTTTCCTTTTGGTGAGTTTCCTTTTTTAATTTTTTTTTGTGGGTATACCCGACATAATTTTAAATACCCTACGGAGGATTTCGAGGCAACGGTTGTGCAACCGTTACTTGTTACTGTAGTCACAAAATGGTTTTGCGGCAACGGTTGTGTAATCGTGACTTTGTAACTATAGAGGGAGTAGTGGCTGATGAATGTTTGGTGAAACGGAACAACAAAAAAAAATCCAAATAATTTTTTTTATATAAAAAAACTTATTTAGAAAAATGTGGGGAAAAAAGGCCGCATTGGGCCTTCCTTCAAACAATTATGAAAAAATTAATTTAAAGTATTAAAAAAAAGCCAAATAGGTGCATAAACTTGACTTTGACTGTAAAAACATGACACGCCGCTAATATTAATTTTCATTTTTTAGGTACAAAAACTTAAATTCTTCATACTACCATGTAATCTACAATAAAACTATGCAATCTATATCTACAATAAAAGAATTAGACCATCTGACTTGGTTAATTGAAGAAAAACATCTTGTTCCAAAGGAGATAGCAAGGAAAATCATCAATAATACAACAGTTTAACAATGAACAAAAATGTCCTTCAACACTTAAATGGCAAAAATCAGGTAAGTTTTTTTTTCTTAAGAAATTAATTTTCGATTATATTTGAACCACAGTCGCAATCTTAAAATAATATTTTTAAATTAACTAAGTTTAATACGTTGCGGTGTCAGTAACATAATAAATTTGAAAAGTAACGAGGGGTTCGTCTGATCTGTAATACCCCTCAGTAGCGAAATCTGCCCTCGGAATATTGATGAGATGCAAGGTGCGAATTTCACCATAAATCGAATGAAAAATTGAATTTTTTATTGAAATATTATGTTTGTGAATTGCTAAGCTGATTGAAATCTAAATGCTATACAAACTTTGATCTTTCATCTTAAGAATACTAATAATATTCAAGGGAGAATTTTGTAAAATACCTGACTTATTCGGAATATGTTAGGAGCTTAGGTTGTCTTTTTAGAAATTTTAATCTTAAATTAGGTTAAAAGGAATATATTATTTTTAGAAGTAATAGAAGCGCAGAATTTATCTATAAATGTGTATTAATAAGCCGAAAAGGGAAAAAAAGTATTTGCTACGTATAAAACTTTACATAAGAAAATGTGTGAAAATCAAATTTGTTTTTTTACGAATTTTTTGAAATTCAAAACGAAGTTCTGTAAATACTGATGCACCACGAATATATGTACGAGTATCTGCCCAAGAATTTAATAGCGATGCTAATAGAGATGAATTTCATTTATTATTAAAATACAAATGCCAAATGAAAAAGAAACGATACTGTAATCCTTGTAGGCACAACACTTAACCTTTTAATGTTGCTAAATGCACAACAAATCGACAGCCGGGTATTTAACATGAAGGTTTTACATAATTAATGATCATCAGAAATCTCCCTTGTTTTGGCCTTCAAATTGACTTGCACGGCAAGAATTCATCATAACGAAAATAAATTATTTAAGGTATTTCTTGCATAATCTATGGAGATATCTCTGTCCAGATTTTCCCCATTCAAGGCAATGCGATATTCCTGCGGATGTTGATAGGGATGCTTATTTTCCATCAGATTTGTTTTACACACTTACACACGCTGTGAATGCGTACTCACGATGGGAAAATGTTTAGAGGGTGAATAAAATCGCAACCCCATTATTTGAAGCCTTCAACAATTCTCGCCTTATGGAATTCGTTTTTGCATTTCAGTTGTTTTTTTTTTAAAACAAACAAATTTCTGTTTATGGATAATTTTGACTGGAAGGCATTTACGATCTGTTTACGTAACTTGGTCAAATTTTATTAAAATTTCATGACAAACATTAATAGAATTTTACTTGAGGTATAAAATCAGGTTAATAATTTGTGAATGGGTTGAAACTCATTTGGAACATGCTTGGCTAATTAACATAAATGATATTTGATTGTGGTTTTTTAAAAACCATTATTCGATGTTTTTTTGGAAATTAATACAAAAATAAATAATAAGCTTTTGCGTAAATAAATATCGATAAATGCCAAAATTTACTGACCCACATTAGGGTGGAGTAAAAAAAATTGTGTGATGAAATAGCAGTAGGTGCCAAAAATTGTATGTCTCGAATTTTTTCGATTTTTTTTAAAATCCATCTTCATTTATCGCAAAACTCTGAAATTCAAAGTCAGAGGAAACCGGAAATCAAGGAAAATTTAAAAATTTGTAGCTTCTAAGCGCTTTAACCGATTGAGGTTTTATTGAACATTTTGGAAAGGTGATTAAATAATTTTGTCAATAAAATTGGTGTTTTTATTCTCTAGGAGGGCGTTGCTAAATAAAAAAAGAATATTCCTGCAAAATTTCGGGTCGCCAAACCTGTTTCTAGCTTTGGTCTGCCTTTAAAAATACCGTTGATCAGTGGCGGCTTTATAGGGGAGGCAACGGAGGCATTGCCTCCTCATAACATTTTATAAAAATGTTTTTCTAACGTATGCCTTTAATTTTTTATACCATAATGGACTGTATAAAAATCTGTATGTTCAGAAAATAATAATCCTATTCTCTAATGTCGAATTCTCTAAAACATAAACTACAAATTCTCTTCATAGAGGCTAGCGTCCGATTCGTTGCCTCCTCATTTCAAATATACACGAGCCGCCACTGGCGTTGATAGAATCGTCCCATTCCAGGACCAAACATGCATATAAGATTTCATACCTCTAGCTCCAGTAGTTTTTGAGAAATCTGGTAATAATGATCCAAGGAGTACTCGGGAAATATTTTTAGGCAACATAAGAGGTCGAAATTTTTCGGGAAATATATTTTAGGTCGAAATTTTTTATGAATACAATACTTTTTGATACTTCGTATAAGAAAGTAAAAATATTAAGTAAGTATTGTTTCTAGTGGTGTTTGCGAGCCATTTGAACCTGCACTCTGCTATACCTTAGCATATTATATTTGTTGCCTTTGTTTCTACGAAGCCTTTGTCTTTAAAATATTTCTCAACAAATGAAACGTTTGTAGAAATAAGATTTCAAAGACTGTGTTTACATTAGGACTCACTTTGAGGCGGCACGTCATGCGTGAGGGTGAAGGACGTAGGGAGGGAAACAAAAAAGAGCGAACGAAGTCACTTAAAATTATCGGTCGCAACCCGGTTTTTGAGTCTGGTCGTTGAAACCTGTCGTTTAGTTTTGTTGATGAAACCGGTTTATGAATCCAGATAAAGCGAACCGTGTGCACACGGCAGAAAAATGAGGAAAGACGTGCCTCAAAGTGAGTCCTAATGTAAACACAATCAAAGCGGAATTATCTTTAAATATGCAAGATCCAGATTTGTATTCGTAGTAAAAAAATCTCACGAAGAACTGAAAACTTCTTTTTTCCCACTTCATGTATATTTTTTTCGACCTTTTGTAGAAAATAAAACGGTTGAAGCTTGACTACGAAAATCTGACTATACGACAAATAAATAGTTTATATTGACATCTCTAACATATTTTTTTCTTTCGAAAACTTACCCTCTGGTGGCTCCTTCTTTAATGTTCCACTCATTGATGAAAATCTGCAAAGTTATTTTATCTAAAGTTAATAGCTTTTTTGTATAATAACTTAACGAATTGAATTTTATATAATTTGTTGTTATATTCAATTTTTGCCCACTTACCTATAACAGTAGGGATGTGTCGCAGCAGGTATATCGAAAAATGATGTTCTTTCATTTCGAATTCCTTTGACTATATAAAAATTGGAAGTGTATTATAATCGTGTATGAAAAAAAACACAAAAAATATATAGAAGAAAAAAATAATAATAATAATAATAACTGGGAGAAAATCTTTATGAAATGAGAAAAATTCAACTGAATTGATATGAATTTAACCAAAGTTAAACGTGTTACTATGCCACGCTACTGTTACGAAAGTACAAAGGATAGAAACTGTCAATCCAGAAACCAAAATGATAAGAAATATGTCTACGTTCCAGCTTTCTTCATATCCCTATTCAATTTATATAAATATTAGATATTTAGGTATAGTAAAGAATGTTTGATTGAACATTGGATCTTTAATATCTAACTGAGATTCCCTTTTTCCATTTTATTATGACTGCAGTCAGTCTGTGACGTCGTAGACGTTTTGATGGCATCCTGCTGGGTAAATTAAATATGTTCGTGAGTTTTTTTTTTAAATTTTTTTATGTTAAACTTGAAATTTCATCTTCAAAGATGATTTTATTGATTATAAATACAAAAGGATACCTAATTATGGAAAATTGTCTATACCGAGAGAAAAATATCCGAAAGAACACACAAACTGTATTCAATTTGGAAATAATTTGTTCCTTGTTTCACGATTAGAACAGTTTGTATCTAATTTAGAGATAAATTTGTTTCTCACTAAATATTTGTTGCTACATCAAAAATATTTTATGTCCCGCTTGTAAATAAATGGTATAGACTTAGGGTATAAAATATAGCTCTACACTTGTGCCTAATTTGTGTCTTCAGATTTTTTTCCGTGTATGTTAGAAAAAACACCTAAAAAAAATTGGGAGTTTTTTTTCGCCTCGAAATATTTTTGATGAGACAAAAATCTAATTTATCTAACGGAAGTAAAAAATAAATAGATCCCTTCTTAAAAATATTTTAGTATCATTAAAAAAAGAACTTGGTGTTCTGGTCCAACTGTAAAATATTTTATAGATTTTTTTTAAGTCATTAAGATATAAAAATTAAAAACTATTTATTTAAATAAAAGTCATTAAGATATAAAAATTAAACTATTTATTTAATAAAAACTATTTATTTAAATTCTAATAAAAACACGTTGGCTACCATGTGAGTCCCCGGTGATCGCAGCGTGTCACCCACAGGGACAATGTGAGTCACCGGTGTACACACACTATTGTCATTACCGTCAGTTTCTCAAGTTCCATGGTTGAGTGCAGTCGCTCGTGCGGTACAAAGGGGTTTTTTTTTGTGGAGCATATTTCATGTGAAAAATTTGTTGTTCGTTTTTGTCTGTATTGATCTTGTGTTCACTGGTGACTCACATTGTACAGAAATGATTTTTGCGTTTTTTCCCAGTGTATACTAGCGGAGTAAGCGTTTTTTTTGGCTGGTAGCCAACGTGTTAAAATCTTAGATTTGAACAAATCTATTATCTTAGGCTTGTCTGTCTGTCTGTTCGCTACAACTCGAGTACCACTGAACCGATTTAGATGAAACTTTCAGGGGAGGTCACTGGAATCAAAAATCGATTTTTAGACCATGGATTAACCCAAATTTCACCCTCTTACTCACGCCCTAGCTTTGCTAACCTCTGTATCGTTAAACCATTAACCGTCACCCCTAGTTTAAATGACGAAAATCTTTTTTTGTTTGTTTGTCTATCTCTCTTGATAGTTATGTGACTCCTGAAAAAGAAACAACCAGCTTTTTACTTTCTCATACGTAGTATAAAAAAGTATTGTATTGATACAATGTGCTCACGCCTGGGCGCGCGCGGTCTTCTTAACCTAACCTATTGTATTGATGAAAAAAATCGACCTCTTAATTTTGTCTAAAAATTATTTGCCGAGCACTCCTGAGTGGTTGTTTCTTTTTCACTCCTGAGTGGTTGTTTCCATGTACAATATTTCTCAAAAACTACTGGAGCTAGAGCCATGAAACTTTACAGCCGTGTTTGGTCCTGAAACGGAACGATCCTATCAACTTTTGGTGTAAATCCGTTAATCGGAAGTAACCAAAATGGCTGCTTTTTAAAAATCACAATTTCGCTTTCTGAGAATTACTCCAAACCTTCATATTTTTCGGTAATCTTATGTAAATATAACGAAATTTGAAGACAATAGAATTTACTACAGTCTTGTCTTTTACTATAACTCGATATCTTTGACCGTTATCGAAATATTTCAGATTTTCTCAAATTAAAATTCATATTTTTTATATACAGAACACTCGCGATTATATAAACATGAAATTTTAAACTGTTCATATAACAGAGTATTTAATCTCAAATATTTTCTGTTCATATAATAGAATGTTCATATAACTGCGAGTCTACTGTATACTAAAAATTGTTTCGTCGGGTTACAGTGTACTCGTAAACTGCGCGAGAACGTAGATAATTGAACAATTTTATATTTACGATTTCTTCAAATTATGTTAAACACGTGGACGTTATGAAATTCGTAAAATTTTGTTTGTAAAAAGGACAGCCAACGGCAAAGTTTACCGAACGTTGTTTCAAAATTAAATGATTAAGGAAAGATTACAAATCTAATAAAACTCCTTCTTCCAATTTGAGAGTTTCTCTCCTTTAACCCCGTCAAAGACACACAAAGGAGTGTTTTCCATTTAAAGGTTCACTCATATTGAAAATATATGAGTACATAAAACCACCCTAAAGTAACAAACAAATCTGGTTTCCAAAATAGGGGAGAAACTAAAACAAACCAATAAAAGCAATAATAAACCAAACTTGTTAACTTAAACTCACCGTTGTACCTCTGATTCGCGTAATCGTACGAGTCCAACATTTTCGGGTTTGAGCTAAAAATCAAAAGTCCTGGCTCCTCGCATTGGTGGTACCAGGGATCCTTAAAATGATCTGAAATTTATTTCAATTTATAGAAATTTGGAAGATGAAATTCACGATAAAATCGAACCATTTGTCTCAGTCACTCCCGTTGAACTGTGATGGTGTTCGGGGGTCAATTGTGAATGTGATGTCGAGGTTGATCCAAAACTTGGAGATTTCTTCAAATTTGTTTGATTCGCTAGATTTGTTTGTCCATGTGGTGATAGAAGAGGATTTCCATTGTCGTGTAAACTTGTTAAACTTGATGAGTAAATATTTACATTTGCTGTATCCTCCTAAAAGTGTTGCGGATTAATAATGTGATTCGTGGATTTGCCGTAAATATATTTGAAATTGATTTAGATGATATGAAATTTAGTTTTCTAGTAAACTTTATGGTCGCCTTTCTGTGGCACAATATTCCAAACTGAGACTCATGTTCCCACAATTGAGGTTTTGAACAAATTTTCGTCTTCATGTCTATAGTTGTACATGAATTGCGGACCATGGATGATTTCCAACATTTGTAAGGTTTTTCGTTGCAACCCATCAACAGCAGAGGTTATAGAGCTGTCTATTGCACTAATACTATATCACTACTGATTTCCATAAAGCAAGTGAAGTAAACTTAAATTAACCCACGACCACCCGTTTATAGGCTGAGTGCTTTACCACTTAAGTAGAATTGAAAATTTTGCGTTTTTTCAGCTTAAACCTTCATTAAAATTTTGAATACTTTTTACATCAAATATTTTAGGCTTATTTTAACCAACAAGAACTAGAAATTGGCTCTGTTATCTTCTTATTCGCTACAACACCTACAATTTTTCGAAAAATGTTTTTTTGTCCTCTAAAAATTTAAACCCTTGTTAAATCTAATTTCCAAGACAAAAATATACACAAACATTTTTGAACGCCTCCTTTTGGGGGATCAAATCTCGAAGCCACCAATTTACCGGATATTTCACCGTTACGTCACTGACCTTTAGTTATGCTAGGATGGCTGCGCAGCACGAAAAAAACTGCAGCGGCTACAACTTTAACAATTTTTCTTCATGCTATGCGCAGCAAAAGTAGCCATATCAGGGCAGCAATCATATATTCCGACGCGTCTCTGTCTTTCGACTTCGACGCAGCTTTTAACTCTTGATTTCGCCATATCAGCAGCTTCAAATTTCCTGGAGTGACAGTCAGAATCACGTTTCGATTCATAGTGACGATTCCGCGAAATTTGAAGCTGCAGATATGGCGAAGTCAAGAGTTAAAAGCTGCGTCGAAGTCGAAAGACAGAGACGCGTCGGAATACATAATTGGTGCCCTGATCCAAAATTTCAGTAAATTGCAGTATACAGTAGTGGGTTTCAGTATACTCATAGTGGAATCGATCCCACGATGTTCGCGTCACCTACATTTTGGATTTCTTGGGTCATCAGGAGTGTCGTAGCTAGAAATTTTTCACATTTAGGGACCCACAAAAATATTTAGCGAGGGGCCTAAAACTGAAATTACGGCAGTCTTTTTGTACCTACTAAATTTCCCTTCAAAATTTTAGAATCTAAAATATTAAAAAAAAAAATAATAAAACCTCTCATAAACGGACATAACGTGAGTTTTTAATTTCTTCTGCAAACCTACTTAGAGGTAGTTTCCGATTAAAGAAGAATCATTGAAATTGGTGCGACAAAACTCCGTAACTAAGGATGTGTGAAAATTCCTTTTTGATAAAAATACAGGGTGTGCCAGACAAAAGGCTAATCTTGAAGTGGGTGATTGTATGACAATTTCATCTTGCACCTACACAGAAGTCTAGGGTTTTAATATTCTTTAATTTTGATAATTTTCGGGTTATAGGAATATTTTTGCTTCTATCGAAATGGAACCATTTCTATTCAAATGCCAGATTTCTCAAGGCCACAATCCAAATAAATTGTTATCAATTCAGTTCCTCATTGTTTCCAATTAAATTTAATTTTATAATTCATACACAATTTTATGCAATTTTTTTTCATGAAGTTTGTTATAGAATCATCCACTTCAGGATGAGCATCTATATCTGGTATACCCTATATATAAAGATGTTAATTATTTCATTTATGTATTCAGATTGTAAAATTTGGAAAGCTGGTAAAAACTACTTAATTGTCATAAAATTTTAAGCTTTCTTTAACAGTAGAAAAATCTCTTATATATTTTCTTGCAATTGTAGTTGCTCTCGTCAGTCCTACAAATCACCTACAATGCAAGTATTAATCAATTAGCTTAACAACTTTGGAATACAAACGTTCCCTTTAAACTATGTCAAGTCGAGGGTAAACGATATTATTTGTAATACCAATAAGCTGGGAAAATGCACACATATCACATACTCAAATATGAGCCATTATAACATCGTAGTTTCGTTAATTCAAGGTAACACCACATTTTTCCTTTATTTTTCTATTTTTTTT
Organism: Chrysopilus asiliformis; assembly: GCA_964034945.1. Classification (NCBI taxonomy): domain Eukaryota; kingdom Metazoa; phylum Arthropoda; class Insecta; order Diptera; family Rhagionidae; genus Chrysopilus; species Chrysopilus asiliformis. Next base: position 7,151,209 of record OZ035961.1, read on the forward strand.
TCACAGCATGTGTACCCAGACTCATTAGATAATTGACTGTTATACTATAATAGACATCCATCTATAGGGCAATAATTGCTGTTTCCATTAAAAGCAAAACAATAACAAAAAATGTCCTGAAACACGCAGTATAAGAAAAATCTCCTTAGTCCTTTTTAGCTCAGACCACCCTCGTAGTAACTGAATTTTGTCTATATTTGTCTTAAAGTTAAAGTGCAAAACGTTCGATTCTCCACCAATTTCTATATTTATCAATTGGCTTTTTCTTTGATTTTCTGTGCCGAAAACTAAGAACATTTCAAGTTCAATTGCGGTGAACCCAAGAAAAATCTGTCTAACGAGCGCAATGTGATTTCCGTGTTGGAATGGCGTTATTTCCGCTCAATATGAAACCAATTTAAAATCCGATGAACTTGGTTAAGCAAGGATTTCTTAAGACACTGGGACTTTCTCAATTTATCGAAAAGCATCAAAAGGGATTTAAATTTAAATTAAATTAGGAAATCAAGTGATCAAAAGTGAAAGTATTTTTAATATTCGGTTTATTCAAAAAGAAAAAAATATCATCCAAGCCTACACCAGTTCGTTAACACATCTCTATCTGGTAGTCTTGAACTCGAATTTTTCAAATTTTAAAGCAATTAATTCGAAATACTATATATCAGGATATTTTGAAATGCCATAGACAGTTTATATGCGATTGCAAGCCTTCATCGCACGATTTTCGATGTATGGTGCAACTAATTTCGATGTAAACAATAATCAAATATGCCGAAAAAATCTCCTTAACACGTTAACTGCCACCATGGAAGCGAAAAAAATCCTGTCCCAGAAGCCAGTAGACTTTTTTATGAATTGCCTTGAAGTGATGTTATTCCTGTTCCCTTGAAATACGAATTATAGGGATTCTACTGTATTACAATTTCGTTTTAGAATATTTTTGCCAAAGTCGAAAAATGTTGGAGTTATAAGGCAATTAAGTCGAAAAAAGGACATTTCCATTATCCTTTTAGTTCTTCTGGGGAGAAATACTTATGACAGTGATTTTTAATGATAGTAGAGCTGATTCCCTTTAAAATAAGTTAAAACCCACCTTTATAACAGATATTTTTGAATGATAAATCCTTTAAAAATCAATTACTAAAAAAATTGAAGACGAAGACATATGCAATATTTTTCAGCACAAAATTATATATCAGCTTCCATTAACAAAATATCAAAAACATACAATTTTTTCAAAATTGTTCTACCGTATAATTGGCGATTTGATCTATATTTGTATCTGTTAAAGACGATTTTTTGTATTTTTGTACCACATCGTTTAAAGAAAACTAAAAAATTTGATAAATTTGCCAAAATTCTGATTTCTTACATCAATACAAACAATCTCTGAAAGTTTCATTCAGTAAATCCAACGTCATTTGTTATTGGTCATTAATAATTTCATGTAACATGAGTTAGCAGAGATATGACGGGGAATCTTGGGTCAGCTTATGACCTAAAACAGACTTATTGACGCCAGTAAGTTCCCCTGAAAGTTTTATGCAAATCGGTTCATTGGTCCTCAAGTTATAGGCGAACAGACAGAAAAACAGAAAACAACATAACTGGTAAGAAAAATGGTGAACCTTGGGTTGACCCATGGTCTAAAATTGCCGCAAGTAAGCTCCCCTGAAAGTATTATCGAAATCGGTTCAGTGGTTCTGGAGTTTTAAGCGGACAGACATACAGAGATACAAGCCTATCATACTAATATATAAAAATGAGTTAAGGCTTTCCTCCATTACCATGACTTCTGTAACTGCAAAAAAAATGCATAAAACTAGAGCAAGATAGACTTATGTAGATCTAAAAAGGAATGACTGAATACAAGTTAAACGCTATCCCTTCCAGTTTTACAATTTTATAGCAATCATATCAAACCTTATGCTATGAATATAATGTTCAAATTGGCATGGTAACAAAGCTTTTGACTATGCATGCGAAGGAGAAAAATGACATCACGCTATAATAACAGTTTGAATGTGTCCGTGCTTACTATTCACTTACAGGGACAATGTGTGATTGTAGTAGAAATCGCCATAAAATCGCCATAAAAAAACAGGGGAAATTATTCTTGCAGTTGCCGACAAATTTTTGCAGTTGATTCTTATCTCCCTTTCTCGCCAAGGTATATTCACATAAATGTGTCTCTATTTTTTTGTCGTGGTAAAATGTCATGGTAATGGAGGGCGGCCTTTAGTGTCTATCTGTCTGTTTGTGCGCAAAAACGGCTGTATCGATTGACTTGAAATTTGGCATGAGTGTCTGTGATTCCAACATAGGCATACGGAAAAGTAGCGTGAGGGGTGGGGCGAGTAAGGGGACGGGGTAAAGTGATTTCGAAACTTAGTTTTTGCGCTATGTTACTCTTTCACGGGGAAACTACTGAACCGATTGCCCTGAAATTTTGCATAGATGTCCGTCGGGGGTCCAGCCCCAACATAGACCCAGTAAAAAGTAGCCCGAGAGGTGGGGAGTAAGGGGAGGGGGTAAAGTGATCTCTAAACTTAGCTCTTCCTATATGTTACCCTTTCGCGGGGAAACTACCGAGCCGATTGGCCTGAAGTTTACCTCCAACATAGACATGGACCATAAAAAAAAATTTTTTTTTTAAAAACTTAACCCGGCAACGACTGGTATGCAAGTTAGTTATTAATAGAAGTAGATGGGGAATCGGGAATACAACTAAAATAGTTAATTTCAATTACGAAATAGTCAATTTAATCACAAAGCAATGAATTTTACTACCTTTAGTAGTTAAATTTGTTATAAAAATAATCGATTCTGACTATTTTTGTGATTGAAATCAACTATTTTAGTTGTATTCTCGATTTTAAAATAGATTTATAATTTTTCCTCTGCGTGCAGTTAATTGTAATATTTGTAAGGTATTGCAACCTATTAACAGCATTGACCATGATAATATTCTACAAAAGTGATGGTAATGTTAGCACCTGGTTGTAGCAATCACTATTTATTTCAGTCAAGTAAGTTGGCTGGTCTTTCCACAAACCGGAGTCCTGAGACTGTCGGCTTCTGAGCCTGGATTACCTTCGGAAATTTAGAGATCCACAAAGATTGGTCGTTTTAAAAAAAGGTATTCAAGTTTTTAGATTTTCGGTCTTCATAAAAGGAGTTTAAATTTTCTGTCATTGAAAGAAAATTTAGCCACGGTTGTCATTTTTACGGGAGCCCAAAATTTAGAGTTACGCCCCTAAATCTATAAACCTCCAAAATTTCCTACAAATGCAGTTTTCTTATTTTAGTAAAATTAGTCTCAATATCTAAAATTCAATTTTAGTTTTAATCTTACGTATTAACCACGCAGTGACCCAAAAAAAATAAATCCAACAAATTTATCTTGATTGCTAAAATCACTGATGTATGATGTTATCCACAATAAAAATTACAAACAACCTTGGCAATAAAAACCGCTAACGTGAAAATATAGAACACACATTTGAAACAAAATGGAGAAATGAACAAATCACAAAAACCACACAAAACGACGGCAATTTGCGCTTACTGGATGTGAAACAGATGTTAGTTGAGGATAATTTTTAAGTTCTTCCATGATCTCTTTATAAGAAAATTGATCTCGTCTTTTTCATAAACTTTATTAGATAACAATAAAAAAATATATTCTGAATTTAATTGTCAATTTTCTTCTAAATCCCGAAAAAAAATTCTAACGGCAACAAATTTTTTAGCGGCACGAGAGATAACTTACATCCTGTCTTGATGTACGTGAACTTGTGACTGAAATTATATCTTTCGAAAAAAGGATATGAACACGAAAAATTTATCGTTGGTGATGATGCTGATGCTCTTTTTATCACAATTCCAGGGCGCTCCGCCCAAATGGTACAGAATGATTGGTACATTTATGCATAAAAATTCCTAGCAGTTGCGCAATTTGAAATCCTTGAAGGAGTTAACCACGCCTCGTCTCGTATTTACACACGAAAAAGGACGAAAAGCAAAATTTTTAAACAAATAATGAGACAAAGCTTCGTCTTTAGTTTAATTTATTTAACAAAATACAAATTCCCTGGAGGAAAAAATGTTTTTACTTTTTCATTTTGCCATTTTTGTGTGTCTTCTGCTTTTATTTTTGTTTTTTAAGGTCCTTAAACATTAAACAACTCTGTAACGTCTGCTGTGCGATTATGTTGTCCTCCATTATTCATACAGTTGGCATATTTTCTTTGTTTTCCTTTTTTTTTTGCTGCAAAAGTTTATAATCTATTTGTGCGTATATGGATGAATTCTGGGCGGTAATTTTGTTTATTAAAGAGAAACAATAAATTTTCATTACTTCAATCGAAAATATTTTATAAGACTTCAGTTTAATTTAAAGCACAAATTAAAGAGTTTTTAGTTAAAAGCATAAAACGCATAAGAATGACAACTACAATTAAAAATAACAGTTTTGATCAACTAAACAACTTTCCTCTGCAACATTTTGGAAAGATATATGTAAAAAATATTTTTTTTAAATATATTGAGAACTGATATCAATACAAAAAACCGTTAAAGGGAAAAATGCGAAAAATTTTATTTTCTTTGGATTTGGTTATGTGCATTTTTGCACAAAAGCGCATAGTTTCAGAGAAATATTCAACAAACTTATTTTTTTTTTAAATATACGGAAAACCGTTAGATACTTAAAAACCATCAAAGTAAAAAATGTAGTAAAAAATGTAGAATATCCTTTAAATTTTCTTATATTGATATTTTCCAAAAAGTGTTTCTTTCTCCCCCCGTTCCCGAATCGGTCTCCGTCATGAATACAACACTTCCCCTCTGTAACAGAGGAAAGTAAAAACTATTGAAAATATTTTTCGTATACCTACGTAAGACTGATTTTTATCTTCATCTCGCAATTACAAATCATAGAATTGGAATTTTCCACATGGAAGGTTGCCGATAAAAAAATACGTGTTTTGATTTTCTAACACCTTCACATAATATGTAAGTTTCACCATGATTTGTGTGATACACCTCGCGAGTTTTATTTGTTAGCGATAAATTTGATGTTTTTCGGAAAATTTTCGATTTTGATATTCAGATCTTGCTATTTTAGATACGAATCTGTTTGTCTGTCCTGTTTGTCTGTCAAGGTCAAATCTTGTAATCTAATTTTGACCAACTTCCAATCTCCACTCATATGATTGACTTAAAACTTTGAACACATACGTAGCTCCGATGACAATACAATATATTTATTACTTCGTCCTTGTAAAATTAAACGGAAGGCACTGTAATGATATCGTGATTATCCATTTCTTCAAATTATCCTGAAAAAAACTGATCTGGGGTTGTATGGGGTCGCTGAAATCAATTCTGATGTTAAAAAGTCCGTGAAGATAGCGGAAGGTCCTGTAAGAATAACTTGATTATCCTTTTCTTCAAATTTTCCTGAAAAAAAAACTAATCTGGGGTTTTTTGGGGTCGCTGAAACCGATGCTGATGTTAAAAAGTCCGTGAAGATAGCTGAAGGTCCTGTAAGAATAACTTGAATATCCTTTTCCTCAAATTTTGCAGAAATAATCTCATTTTGGGGGTTGTGAGATCGATAAATCTGATTCTTCATACGGATATCTCTAATAAGGATAAAATAAAAATATCAGTTGTGGTCAACACAAAACTTTCTTCTACAAAATCTACGACCCTGTGAAATTTACGCTAGAGCCCTGTCGCGTTGTCAACCTAAGACGACCTCCCAATAAATTCTTGGTTTATTCAAAAATATCAAAAACATACAAAATTTGAGATAACTTGAGAACGGTAAAAGATATCAATTTACGGTAAATGGCAAAAATGTAGAAAATGTTAACATCTTTCATTATTCTTTTAACTGATTTGTCGAAAAACCGTTAGTTTGCAAATTATTCGCAAAAATATGATTTTTTACATATTAATGAAAATATCTCAATAACGGTAAAATATAACGGATAACGGTAAAAGACAAATTTGTGCAGAATGCCATTCTTAATTCACTTCATACATTCAGTCAGCAAAAACCCGTTAGTTTTCGAGATAATCGCAAAAAACTGTTTTTTTGGAAATAACGGTTTATCTCGATAACAGGTTGAGATATCGAGTTATAGCTAAAGACAAAAGTGTGGGAAATTTTATTTTCTCCAAGTTTTGTCATACTTAAGGCTACTAAAAAACCCGTAGTTTGGGAGTAAATCGAGAAAAACGAAATTGCGATTTTTGAAAAACCGCCATTTTGGATACTTCCGCTTAACGGATTTCCACCAAAAGTTGATAGGATCGTCCCATTTCAGGACCCAACATGCCTATAAAATTTCATGGCGCTAGCTCTATTAGTTTTTGAGAAATCTTGTACACAGACTGACAGACAGACTGACAGACTGACAGACAGACTGACAGACAGACTGACAGACTGACAGACTGACAGACTGACAGACTGACAGACTGACAGACTGACAGACTGACAGACTGACAGACTGACAGACTGACAGACTGACAGACTGACAGACTGACAGACTGACAGACTGACAGACTGACAGACTGACAGACTGACAGACTGACAGACTGACAGACTGACAGACTGACAGACAGAAAGACATTTTTTTAATATGACTCCAATCGACTCAGGAGTGATCGGGAAATGTTTTTTAGGCAAAATTAAGAGGTCGAAATTTTTCATGAATACAATACTTTATTATACTCCGTAGAAGAAAGTAAAAATTGAAAAAAAGCATTTATTAAAACAAATGTTCTAAAAAAGGTAAAATAATTTTTTGAGCGCTGTGTATCAGAAATAAAAGCATAAAAATCTCGCTTTTAAAATTGATCGTCAAAAAGCTTTATTTGATTTTATTTGCTAATAAATTACTTTAATTTACAAAGTAGTTCAATTGATGTGTAAAGCGGTTTATTTAGATAAGAAAGCCTATAATTTAGAAAGTGGACAATCGGACGCGTAAAAATGGCCGCCGAGCTGAAAAACAAGCGCGAAAAACTACAAATATTTGTATAGTGAACATTATATTATATGAAAGGCTGGATTAAATACTCTGTTAAATGAACCAGCTTAAAATTTCGAACGAGTAGAAATAACGCACAGAGATAGATGGAAGCGTATTGTTCCGTTGAAGTAAATAAAGGTCATAATTGTAAATGAAGATTCGGCAAATCTGGAGGAAAGTGAACTTTGAGCGAGTGGGAATGGCGCAGAGATTAAGATAATGGAATTGACTCATCTAACGAATTCGTCGTTTTTCCTGTGTGAAGTATGCAATTGATCCATAAACTAGATCCAAAGAGTTTTAGTATTAAGTTTTGTTAATAATGTCATTATATTATACTACATTCTTGATTGAACTCTATGCAGCAGACCAAGTGAACGTTTAATGACCCACTAGCGAATGTTTTAACTCCATCCAGATTATCCACTAGTGAGTTCACTTGTGATTCTCAAATGACCAAAATGAATACCACCTGTGACTCATCCAAGTGAATCACTTTTGAAATTTTACTCACTTTAGGGAGCGAAAAACATTCACCCATATTCCACTTAAGTGAATCACCGTTGATGCACCTACGTTAACATTTTATTGACTGAAGAAAGCGACAAATATTCACCCTTATCTCATTTAAGTGAATTACAAATGTTCATAGACAGACAAACAGACAGACAGACAGACAGACAAACAGACAGACAGACAGACAGACAGACAGACAAACAAACAGAAAAGAATTGAACTGGATACTGTGTTTTCTCATAAACTGAAACCGCGAAGTTTAAATTTTAGTTGACGTATTCTGCAACACCATTCTCCAACCATGAGTGTACTTTGAGTAACTTACTAGTGTACTTGGAAAGTACTTCAGGCGGACGAAATGTCAAAGACTTTATTTTCTACGCGATTTCGGTAGATTTCGGTTCAAGATCACGGAAACTTTATTATTTTAATTCTGAGAAAAGTTATCACCCATGATTTTCTAGTTGAATAACCACCACAGATCGACACTGCGGAACTCAGTAAAGTGTTTTACAAATTCGTAAGGAATTCAGTGGCAATGGTAAATAGCAGCAAGTTATATAATTTCCCTGGGCATTTCCCAAGTGATTTCGATTTGTTTTGATTTCAATTACAATTACTCCTCGCCCTATTTGTAACAGAGAATTTACTTTGTCGAATCTATTAGTTGAGCTTGTAGTTTGACCGAGATACAGCATTCAAGGTCCAACAACTTTGTCTCGAATCACCGTCCTCGACCGCAAGTTCTCTTAGCAATAGCACATGAAATTTTAATAATATCACCACAAAGCTGTTTACCTTATCAATTAAGATAAACAGTTTAATGGGACATTAGAGTGAAAATATCTAATAATTGATTTCGTGATTCGAAGAACTGTGTTTCATCTTTACACACTTTGCCCCGGAGTTACATCAGTCGTTCATGTTCTGATTAAAGAATCAATAATTGCTTGGGAAATGCTCAGATTATATCGATTAGCTATGATTGTTAATGAATAAACAATGGAATTATTGACATTTTAGCATGAATTCGAGGGAAATGCAGCTCGTTAACGTCTCATCATCTTCCGCATTGATCTCACGACCACAAAATGTTTTCCTCGTCTATCACCGCTACCCGCACTGGATGACCGAAACCACCTCTGACCAGTAGTAGTATGCTAAGTTTTCCAAATCAAACATTTTCAACAGTAAATCACAATGGAAGCTAACACCTTTATCAAAACAATTGAATGGGACATGATGGACAAGAAGAAATTCTTCCCTCTGTCCATGTTGAGCTCATTTTCGGTCCGATGCTGTTTGTATCCCCTCACCGTAATCAAAACCCAGCTCCAAGTTCGTGAAAATGTTGACATTATTCTAAAGTTCTATATATTTAGGCTTTGATTGAATTTCAGGTCCAATTCAAAAACGACATTTACTCTGGCATGATCGATGCTGGTGTGAAAATCTACCAAAAAGAGGGCTTTTCAGGTCTCTATCGTGGCTTCTGGATATCATCGTTTCAGCTAATTTCCGGTGTATTCTACATTAGTACGTACGAGGGCGTCAGACACATTTTGACCGATGTCGGTGTAGGTCATCAAACCAAAGCACTAGTTGGTGGCGCTTGCGCTTCTTTGGTCGGCCAGACTATAATCGTGCCATTTGATGTGATTTCTCAGCATGCCATGGTTTTGGGCATGACAGCGCAGGGTAAGGGCGATGTTAATCCATTGGGAATCAAAATCGATACCAACAGGGGACGAATTCACGTTACGAAAGATATTGCATTCGAAATAATGCGTCAGGATGGCTTCAAGGGCTTCTATCGAGGCTACACAGCCAGTTTGATGGCCTACGTTCCAAACTCTGCCATGTGGTGGGGCTTCTATCATCTTTATCAGGGTAAACTATTATATTTTTAATTGGAATTGCATTAATTAGAGTCTTTTACCTTTTTACGATAAGATGAATTGCATAAAATATGCCCGGAATGGGTTTCCCACCTACTAATCCAATGTGTTGCTGGAAGCTTAGGCGGTTTCACAACTACTATTATTACAAATCCACTGGATATCGTTAGAGCAAGACTGCAGGTATACATAATTGGTTTTTTTTAAAAGAAAGAATGTCATGTAAATATCAATCACACAACACAAAAATCATTTAATTCATTCATTACAAAAATAACTGAGTGTGGTACGGATAAGAAAAGTCAATTTAAAACAGAACAAAAGCTATAATTGCCAATCTGGCAATCATTGGAAACCCGTATGGTGATATTCGTATCAAAATTCGAACAGTTATACCAAAATTCCACTTTGAAGTCAAACTTTCCAATAAGATTTTTTAAAATTTATTCCAATCGGATTTTGATGTATGGGAGTTTTATGTAGAATCACATCCTAAATAACTTTTGTTCTTGGACTTTTTTGATAAGATGCACCGTTTTTGAGATATTCACAAAAAACGATTTCGTTCGTATGGGGGGTACCCCCCCTAATGGTCCATTTTTGCCCATTAACGAACTTAGCTTCGCATTTTACGAAAAACGGATCTGCACAAAATTTCAAGTCTCTAGCTCAATCCATGCGCCCGCAATCCGCGCCACAGACAGACGGACGGACGGACAGACAGACAGACGGACGGACATGCAGAAATTAAATATTTTTATCATTCTAAACACACTGGTGTAATTCATTTTTTTGTGCGATGACGGGATCTTGGCGTTACAAACGGTAAGGCAAAGTTAATATACCCTTTGGTTTCACCATACGGGTATAAAAAATTGAATGCTTGAGGCAGCAGTTCTCAAGCTCTTTTTTCTTACGACTTTTCTTAAAGGGGTCCTATTATGAAACACGATCGTAATCGAAACGATCGGAACTTGTGTATTGTTGTTAGTATTTTGTACTAACATCAATATGAAAATTCTAATCATAACGATTACTTTAACCTAGAGCCGAAATTAAACTTCACTCTAGAACCGAAATTAAACTTTACCCTAGAACCGAAATTATATTTCCATCGAAAGAGTTCCCGACTGTTTTTTTCGCTAAGGGAGTTATATTTCTTTTCAATTAAATAAAATACCTTAATTTGTATTAACAAATTCGAAAAGCGTGGACATTATTCACAACTGAAATCGGCCATAAAGATCTCCACAGCATTTATCTAAGCTTTGATTAATTTTAACTGGAAGCTTTGCTCCTGATTGCTTTGCAATTCAACGACTCTTCGCGAGTTGACGTGCAAAGTCCTATTGTAAAGTTGGTTTAAAGGGTGAGTAGAAAGAGGGGTATTATTAGGGTGGTTCATAGCCTGCAATCATCCTCTTAATCCCAAGCAACTCACCCTTAAATTGAATTCAAATCGGTTCAAAGGTTCTCGAGTTTTAAACGAACATACGTACAAACACACCACACTATTATCTTAATAGACAAACAAAAAGCAGCACCTGACATCCAAATCGTACACATCTAAAAAATCATTGACATGAGAAACAAGAGTAGAATTAATTCTAACATTAAATATCGTATTATTATGGAAACAATTTTTAAGGTGCAACGATTGGACAAAATGCAAACAGCATTCCGGGAATTATGGAGAGAGGAGAAGATGAAGGTTTTCGTGAAAGGACTTTCAGCCCGTCTGGTTCAATCCGCAGCGTTTTCTTTTAGCATAATTTTGGGTTACGAGACAATAAAACGAATAGCAATTAATGATCAATACAAACATTTAGTGCGCTGGTAAAACCAAACAAGCAAAAAGTTTATTACACAAAAAAAAATTCATCGCCACGGTGTTCTGCGTGCATTTAAACTAACTTAACGTACGTGTAAATTAAATTTATAAAAAAAAACAGCATAAAAACGGAGTTAACATCTTCGCTAACGAAATTTTCATACCACCACCACAACCAAATCGACTAAAATAATAAAAAATGTGAAGTAAAATAATTAATTAAGCCACGAAGTTACCGGATTGTTCGTATCTGGTTAAGAATGCTTGGAACCAAAGTTTGATAACAAAAAAATAATAATAATTTAATCAATTATTGTTAAATCTAAATTGAGTCTTAGCTTTAAGAAATATTCTCCTATTCGCCTTTGTTGAAAATCTTCCTCGATATGATCATCATCTCTTTAAATTTAACAATTTATAGTTTTTTCTTACTTAAGCACAAGTTTTTACACAGAAAAGTTATATAAAATATTAAAGATAGTAAAATCATGTACGAGTATGTGTCGCTTAAACTATAATATTATCTGAATATATTTTTAAATTTTTTGTAGATAATTATTTATTGTGATATAATAATGTATATGTGTAAATCTGGGAGAAAATAATATTATGTAATTGATTTTTTTAAAAAAACTTAGTCGAACTACTCTTTTACAGAGAATACAAAGATTTTTTTATTTATATCAGGAAAAAAGTTAATTCTATAAAATCCAAATTATTTACATTAAAAGTGGAAACTTGCTAGAAAAAAAATATTCTGTACAAAATGTAATGTGAAAAAAGAAAAAAAAGGAATTTCATAAATAAAACAAATTGAAACTTTGTTATAATAAATTTTGTTTTTATTTTCATTTTTGTTCTGTATTTCAACACTTGGGCTTATTATTTTTTATTTATGTTCACCTTTAACCATGAATATAAAACAATTATTCTTAATCTTATTTTTATTGTAATATCTTTCGGATCATGTAGTTTAGAATACCGCCATTTCTGTAGTAGGTCAGATCCACTTCGGTATCGAAACGCACTATAACGTTGAAGATTTTTTCATCGGCCTGTAAAAGGAAAATATCAATTTTATTATTCGAATTGTCTACTCTAAAATGCTCAAGCTATTTTTACTACATTAAAGAAAGTCACAAAATGCTGTATCTTAAAGACGACTCAACAGAATTCGATCAAATTTTTAATTTAAAGCAATTGAACTCACAGGTCGATTGTCTTAGACGCGTCACTTTGCGTGACTCGAAATTTGCCTGTTGTATTTGTTGTTTTATACCAACAACAACAGGCAATTTCGAGTCACGCGGAGTGACGCGTCTAAGATAATCGACCTGTAAGTTTCAATTGTGTTCAAATTCATTTCAGAGTGTCTTTAAAAGCGTTGTTTTGTTTTTTTTTTTTTTAATGTTGTTTCATTTCACAATTTTGTTTCATTTCACAATTTTGTTTCATTTCACAATTTTTTTAAAAGCTAAAATGTGACAAGATTTTATAAAAATCAAAAAATGACTTACACAGGCTAACAAAAAAACATTAGGACACAAGAAATGTTAATACACCCCAAATTTGATAAAATTCCTTAAAGTAATTTCAAGTAACTCACCTGAACGCTAATAGTTTGCCCGGGTCTCACATTCTCTGGTAATATTATGTTGTACACCTCACGTCCAGACAAATTATAAGTTTCTGCGCTTTCACCGGGTAAAAATTGCAACGGAATGATTCCCATTCCAACCAAATTCGATCGATGTATGCGTTCGTATGATTCTGCAATCACAGCTTTGATGCCCAACAAGAATGGCCCCTTGGCGGCCCAATCTCGACTTGAACCACTGCCATAATCTTTGCCAACAACAGCAATCAACTGAGTATTCTCGGATTTGTATCTGAATGTTGAAAACAATTGATGTATTTTGTAAGCCAAAGACCTTTAATTGAAAACCCACCTTTCAGCACAGTCGAAGATGTCCATTTCTTCGCCACTTGGAATGTGAATTGTCCTGGGTCCTGGCTTTTGCAAAAGTTTATTAACCAGTCTTATGTTGGCAAAAGTTCCCCTCGACATGATCGCATCGTTTCCACGTCTCGAGCCATACGAATTGAAATCTTTTGGCGTCAGGCCGTACGACGCAAGATAGCGAGCCGCCGGACTATTTCGGGCAATAGATCCAGCCGGCGAGATGTGATCTGTGGTCACAGAATCGCCCAACAAAAGCAAGGCACGCGCATTGGTAATTGGAGGATGTGCTGGCAAATTAGCAGTCATGCCATCGAAGAATGGTGGCTTCTTAATGTAGGTGGACATGTTGTCCCATGGATAGATGATACCCTCCGGAGCATTCAAGTTTTGCCATGCGGTTGATCCCAATGTAATTTTTTCTAATCAATAGTAAAACAAGTTTAGTGGATTTAAAAAAAAAGAAACATTTAAAAATGTTACCATAGACCTCTTTAAACATAGCAGGAATGACGTATTTCTGCTCGACCTCCTGAATCTCGGCTCTGGTTGGCCAGATATCCCTCAAAAATACGTCTTGGCCACTTGCATTCTTGCCCAGCGGCTCTGTTTCAAAGTCAATGTCAATTCGTCCAGCAATTGCGTAAGCGATAACCAACAGAGGACTTGCCAAATAATTGGCTCTAGTATTGGGATGGATTCGTCCTTCAAAGTTTCGATTTCCAGACAGGACGCCACAACAAACCAAACCGTTATTTTCGATTGTGTTCACGATGTTGTCCTCCAATGGACCTGAATTTCCAATACATGTCATGCAACCATAGCCAACGATACTGAAGCCGAGTTGGTCCAATGCCGGGATAACTCCCGATTCCGTCAAGTAGTAGGTAACGACACCGGAACCCGGAGAAAGTGAGGTCTTGATGTATGGCTCAATTGTGAGTCCTTGAGCCACTGCTTTTTGAGCAAGCAAACCAGCACCCAGCATCACGGAAGGATTGCTGGTATTTGTGCAAGACGTAATAGCCGCGATTACCACCGAGCCGTGAGTAATTGAGTAAGTTTTCCCATCATCCCAGGTGAACGTTCCGGACTTCTCAAGTGCTGCAGGCGATAATTCATAGCCCTTGAAGCCGATCTGTTGGAAATAACATAATATTAGAATTTCCGAAAACAATCTTTGATTTCAGAAAAGGGTACAAGTTGAAGGAAAGCCAAGATTTGGACTAAAGATAAATATTTAATGCTAAAAGTAGCTCGATTTTTTCAATGCTCAGGAATTCGTCGCAGCATCACTCTTAGGTAGGGTGACTATATATCCCGGATTGATAGGAACAGTCCCGATTTCAGGTATATTTCCCGGTGCCCCGGTGTGGCATACACTTTTTTACAAAAAAGACTTGTGTCCCGGGGCAGCTTGTCGTGTCCCTGAGCAAAATTTTTCGACAACATTTGTTTGTTCGACGTGTGACATCTGTGTGTTTATATTATTTGTGATTTTACGTAAATACGTGAAAATTTTCGCCACGACAGACTTTTATTGAATAAAATTCCGGTTTTTTTTTCGTTCCTATAATTCTGTAGATAGGCGACTCCATTGTTGCACTTCTTTGTTAAGAAGTTCAAAAATGCTAAGGTAATCGATAGTAAAAACAATTCCCACGTTAGTTATAATGCTAAAAACAACTGTTTTTTTAGGAAATGAGCGGGAAAATTTTTTTTGCTGGCTTCCCCGTATTCCGACTTCAGATATCTGGTTATCTAAACTTGGAACGACTAATACTTTTCGTCTGAGGTACTTTTTTCGTATGGAATTTTATAATAACCTTATAATTTATTGATCATGATTGGAGAAGGGAGTCGTAAATCTTCCTATAACTTTATATTTCGAAAAAAGGGGCCGCGGGAGAAAACAAGTTGGAAAACGCTGTCTAAACTATCGATTTAATAACAAAAACTATCGAATCCTCCCATATTCAGACTTCTGATAGAAAACTTTATTTAACTATCTTCAAGTTTGTCAATTTTTATCAATACAAGATTTTTCTTTGCCAAAATCGTGTAAATTTTTGTAGGAAAATATAGATAGATAAATTTAATCCTCTAGAAAAACCATACCGTTTTTCACAACTTTCTCGAAAACGGTTGGTTCAATGAAAAATTTTATACAAAGGAAATCGTTTAAAAAAATGTTTTACTCGATTATTTGTATACAAAACTTAGCAGTTCTCCACTCTCCCATCTAGAAAAAAAAACTAAGCTTTTAAAAATCCTGAGGTGTTTAGTTTTGAAAACATCTGTTGGGGTACTCAGCATATTCTATAGATATGTATTTCCATGGGAAATTCTCCACCGAAATTTCCCAACTTATTCCTCCACGGTATTTTTTCCCTAGCCCCTCTCGTGCAGCTGCACGCGCGCACGACTTCTTCCTTGAGCCTCCCCGTTTTCGTACAGTAAAGTTTAGGGGCTCCTTCATTCCGCGAACAACAAGACTTTGGACCGATTTACCATCCAATGTGTTCCCTCCGGACTATAACCCGCAAAAGTTCAAGGAGAACATAAACCGACATCTCCTTTCGTTTTTTCGACCATCCTGAGCTGTGCTTCGGCATTAAAGGGTCTAAGCTCTGGCTGGAACTATAAAAAAAATCGACAAAGTTCTCCAAAAACTTAAAAATTTTGAAATCGAACAAAATTTTTATATTCAATATCGTGACTAGAGAAAACATACGCCTACAAATAAGATAAAGTGGATTTGTGAGAGGCCTGAGGATTGGTTTTCTAAAAAAAAATATCTTCTAATTTTCAGTTTTCTAAATAAAGAAGCCTCAAATGATTTTTAGGGAAACCACAAATATTTTTTATCATTGAATTAAAAACAAATTTTTCAAAACCACAGCATTTCAAAAATACTTTGATTTTCAAATATTTCCATGTAAAACTGTAGGTGCGGGCAGCGGGGAGGGAAATTGAGATGTAATGCCATAGAGAAGGGCAATAATTTTTCTCACAATTAAAATTCTTATTGAAATTCACGCATATTACATATTGTTGCTAAATTTGTTTCAACAATTCTTCAATCATAACAAAATTATTAAATTTTACCAAAATGGCAGAGTATTTTTTTTATAATTTTTATAACATCCATAAATAAAATTGTCGCCAGAGATTTTACCAACTGGTGGAAAAATTCCAGCGACAAATAATATGCCAGCTGCATCGAAGTCATAAATAAAATCCAGTCTTTCTAGAAACTCATTTAAAATCGTATAAAACTTAAACGAAAAAAATGTTTCGATTTCATAATTGCACCCAGCATAACATAAAATTATCATTTAATAATATTTTTTTTTTGTTTGTGCCTATTTGGAAACGGCCAAGTAGTCAAATTTCATTATGACTAATAATACCTACTGCAAATTGGAAATAAAAAGGTGTGCGTATTTAAAAATCCCTAAACATATCCACTAAATTAACTGAAATAACAATAAAAAATTTATCATGTAAGTATGATTTTCATAGTAATCCGAAATAGAACTCGATTTATGCCCAGAAGTGAAATTGAAATGGGAAAAACACACTGACCTTGCAGAAAAGACGGCTGCTTGCTTTCAAACAAATGTTCCTCACTTGATTTTTTTTTCAGGGAATTTCTGCACATTTGGCAAAACTGGAATTTTAGAAATTCAATCAATATGCATGATTTTTCAATAAAGTGTTTGGTAGGTAAAATTGTGATGACAATGCAGGTAATTGTTCTTTAAGTTTTTATTATTATTATTATTATTATTATGGAAGTTTTTGCTTTCAGTATTTGTAAATACATGATCGAATTAGGCCAAAATAACAAATCGGCAATGTCTTCTGTCTTCTTCAAAGTGCATTTAATTCAATCTATCGAAACGATTGGTGAAGACTTTCATCATTAAATTATCATTAGTGGCAGACGAAGGGTTTTTCGCTAGTCGGCTGTAATTAAAAAGGGTGTCATAAAACTACGAGACAAACGTGATTGATTTAATCACGTATGTTAAATTTATTTGAAATTGGTGTCGTACGCAGGTAAAAAAAAATCAGGATACGCACATTCGAGAGTGGGAAAGAGGTTAAGTGAAAATTTTGGTGACCCATTTGTGCCTATAAATGCTGATCGATAGACAGTTGATAGTTCAGTTAACAATTGATATTCATCTGCTCTAGATCAACATTCAAATAATAATAGCTCTGATGAATAAAATAATAAATATCAAAGTGTGAAAAAATTAAAATTTTTAAAATCAGTGAAATTAATTTTGTCTTCATAGTTTAGGGCGATTGTCGGAGTAGTCGCTGGCATTTCATCACAAGTGACTAGACCGAACACTCGCATTCTAGAACTTGAGAACACAACATAGTTAAAGCGATTTTAAATCCGTTAAATACAATAACGTAACAAAAAAAATTACATCTCCGTGAATTGAATTTCTTGTGTGAGAAACTATTATTCGTCAAACTACTTTGGTGCTCTATCTTATGAAGATATTAGACAATCATAAAGCTAGATCATCATTGAAGTTAGTCGAACTACCAAACAATCAACAAAAATTCAATCAAAAAAGTGTTTGAAATTTCAATAGTGATTACAAAAAGTGTTAATTAATCAACAATTTTACTGTAAAATTACTTGTTTTCACTCTTTACTGGATATAAAAGGAACTATCAGTGTGAGATGTTTTTTTATAACATATCACAGTGATTGTACTTTGTATATCTGTAAAGAAATTCATCATTTTTTGTCATCATCTCATCATGTTTTAGTTTATTTATTTATCGAATTTCTTTCAAAATTCAGTGAAAAAAACTATTTTTTTTCCTGCCCAAACCAACGTTGCGGCAAACCCTGTCCATTTGATGTCATTTTTTACCATCACTGGGCAAAGTTTGTCGCATTGTTTAAATCAAGCCAACAAGATTTAGAATTTATACGAATATCACGAGATTTTGTCGACAGTTTGCTCTTTGATGAATTTTTTTTTAAAAGTGATTTGATTAAAGTTTATAAACAGTTTGATTTTGCTATCGATAAAATATATACCTTATTGGTGAGACATGATTCAAAATCTTTCTGCATTTCGCTGACCGAGACACGATCATGAGGGCGTTTTGGTCCGGAAACTGAAGTTACGACTGTCGCTAAATCCAAGGTAATGACCTAAAAAAAATGAAAATTATTATTTTAAAATTTTCAAAATTCTGAAATCTGTCGCGTATTTTGATTTTTAAGTTTTACCCGGCCTTTACACGCGACTGTAAAGTCTGTCAGTAGCACAGACTTCAAATGTCAAATTACTGACAACGAACTAAAAGACATTTAGCGAACTGGCAGTCAGTGCATTTACACGAGACTGTGTCAGCTCTACAGACGCGTGTAAGGGCCGGGTTAGATTCGAAAGATCAATCCGAAAAACAAAAAATACGTACAAAATTTCAATTTTGTATCTTCGCTTTTTCACATTTCGAATTAGGAGCACCACCCATTTTACAATAGGTTCAGGACGTGCCGAATTATGTACACTTAATAAATATATTCAACCATTTTTACATTGTGTCATTATGCTGAAGTGCATATTTATCGAAATAATTCATTTTTTGCCAATTTTTATATGAAATCCAACCACTTTTAATAATAAGATATCATTCGCTTTAAAAAAAAATTAATAATTTCGATAAATTAGCACCTGAGCATAACGACATCTCTTATTTTGCTTTTCATTTTGTTTTTTTAAACTTAATAATTGATTTTTAAAAAAAAGTAAAAAAATAGGAGAAAAGAAATGGTAAAAAGTTTTTGGTCACAATAAAACATTTTCTATTTGGAAGAAAATTCCTATAAACGACATTTCTATCGGCTACATGACTTTTATCCAGAAAAATTGACTTTTATTCGAAAAAAAATTCCGAACAAAAGTTTTTAACTAAAGTGGACATTTATCCGGAAAAAAAATTACATTTGTCCAGGAGTTTCCGGTCAAGAACCAATTTTTTTCGAAACTTTTGTCCGGGATTTATTAATTTTAATTCACAGGTCTTTTATCCAGAAAAACTGGACTTTTATTCGGAAAAAGTAAACTTTTGTCCGGAAAGGACAAAAACTGATTTTTTTTTATATAATTCGATGTAGGGGGAGCGATTTGAGAGGCGGAATTTTTTTGAATACACCAAATTATAGTTAAATGTGTAAACTGACCCCAAAACTAACAGAGCTGACTGCAGTTCAAATTTCTTTTCAGTGTAACGCTCGTTCCTCATTTTTTTAAATGGCAAAATCTGAGTTGAAAAATGAATGACCAACAAAAAGAATGCGCGTCTACTAATAGACTAGCCACTTGCGAAAACTTACTGAATAAGTGTTTTTTCAGACCAAAGTCTACTTCATTTGGATAAAAGTCCACGTTTTCCAGCTAAAAGTCGAATAAAAGTCCACTTTTTCCAGCTAAAAGTCCACTGTTTCCAGCTAAAAGTCCACTTTTTCCGGATAAAAGTCCATTTTTTTGACCATTTGTCCGGAATATTTTATACGGATTTTCTGGACAAAAAACAATTTTTTACGGACACCCACATTTAAAGTTTTTCTATTAACTCGGAAAACTTACTTTGATGTATTATATTTTTTGATATTTACGAAAGAGGCTGTCCATTAAATACGTCATACATTTAGAGGGAAAGGGTGTTCTGCGATAATGTGACGGCAGTAGTAAATGGCATTCGAAAAAGCTTTACTACCATTTTTGGTTAATGGCACGTATCTGTCGCTACAAGAGTATCTTATTTAGTGGCAGATACGAACCATACACTATGATTGCTACTAGGGACATGATGAAAGGAGGGGGCGAGAATAACGTGAATTATTTTATGGACAGCCGGTTTTGTATTGTATTGTTTTTAAATTTTTCTCGCCGATAACTTTTTATTGTGCTAAGCATTTTTTAAATTTTTGTTCAACAACGAATGGAATTTTTCCAACGACCATAGTTGTTAGACTTTCTCCCAACAAAAACATAATCTTAACATTTTTGTTTTCGTCTCCTAATAGTTTTTAACATGTAAGGTACGGTGGAATTGTTTTATACAGCTTAAAATTCTCGACAAATCAAGCTGGAATCACAAACTACTGTTTATAGAACTCAAACTGTTCTCTCATGAATATTTTGGTCACAAGAATTTATATCCTATGATTCTGTTTGATTAGGAATTTAAGCTGTATCAAACTGTCCCATCCTACACTTATGCGACTGTATAAAGGTAAGCTTAATAAGTCGAACCTCGAATTTCCCTATAACTCGAAGACTTTTCTGATCCTCCCAGGTTCGAGTTATCGAGATTCAACTGCAAAAACAATTGCTAACAGATTTCTTTACAAAATATACCTGAGTAAAAACTGGATCTTGAGTTGAATTTGAGAAGTCACGAAGTTGACGTGTCGCCTGTAAATATTGTCTAATGACGTTGATTTTCTCCTCACTTCGATCTGTAGGTGGAAAAAACGTTTAAATATTTTCTAAATCAATGAATTTTGTAAACTACTCTTATAACGAATTTAGTTGATTTAACGCATTTTGTGACTAAGAACTATGGAATACCAATTGCAATACGCGATTTTTAAAAACAAATTTAAGTTTTTCTTTCTACAAAAGATTTTTGTTTCACACATCTTAATTTGTTTTAATTTCATTGTTTTCGTCGTTCAAATATAAGCCTTTTGTAGAAGGAAAACCATCTAAATTTGTTTGACTGTCTAAAAATTTCGCAACATAGCAACGCCAAAGCTCTAAACTCAAATTTAAAATTGATCAAAATCGTCCTAAGAAATGCGATTTCGTTATAAAAGCTTGTTTAACTGCAAAAATATTCAAACGTACTCGTTTGACGTAGATAACTGAGTGAATTCTCATCGATTGGGAAGTATCCAACAGTTGCTCCGTATTCTGGACACATATTACTAATAGTTGCCCGATCAGCAATACTCAATTCGGTAACACCGGATCCAAAGAATTCAACAAATTTGCCAACGACTCCAAGTTGACGGAGATGTTTGGTTACCGTCAAAACTAAATCCGTTGATGTGGCCAATGAGCTCAATTCCCCAACAAGTTTATAACCGATGACTTCGGGCAGCAGCATGGAAATCGATTGACCCAACATTACAGCTTCTGCTTCAATTCCTGTATGAGAAACATTTGTTTAATAATTTCTAATTCAATTGCGTAGAAATTCATTTAAAAAAATACAAACAAATGGGCTGTTTATAATGGAGTTTACTGACTACGGCAGAGTCCCCCTCCTAAAATGTTTTTAATATACAATATTTGGAAGCATTTGCTCTAAAATTTCAAAAAAATTGTTTGTAATTTTTACAGTTTTTACACAGATTTGCAAGGATTGTTAACGACCCTTCAGAAATTACAGTGAATAAACTTGGCTTGTGACAGATTTGTAAGTCTGGCTATTAAATTTTTTAAAAAAAATTAAAAATCTAATTGCAATTTTTGTAGCATATATTGATGAAATACTTCCGTTTTCCTGTAACCAGAAGTTCAGCAAAAAACTTGAAAATACTTTTTAGAAGATGAAACCATTTTTTAAAAACAATTGTTTATGTAGAGTGAGGGACGACAAACTGGCAGCTACCGCCTCTAGCGCTAGATTTGAAACAGAGAGTTCAATCAATTAAAATTTGTATTTTATCTTAAATAGACTACTGGATTTTTTTTTCTTTGCTTACGTCATACATTCTGAATTCAAAAATCTTGTAATCTTGTCGTAGACGCAAACTTAGAAGTTTATATCAATATTTGTCAGTGGCGAAGCGTCAGGGTAGACAGCATAGATAGAACTTAGTAAAAAAAAAGGACATGAAGGAACAGAAACCATTTAAAGTGTGATAAAAGTAATAGTTATTGTTGCCACATAATAAATTCGTACTTTTTTGAGTCTAGATAATATTTTTTGACCATACTTTCTATGCTGTCTGCGCTACGCCACTGATATTTGTAGTAAAACAACCTTCTGTTAGCTAAATTTCGATTTTTATGACTTCCAATTCCAAAAGAAACTCTCAAAAAAGTATGAGGTTTTTTTTGTCGAATATTTTATTTAACGAAATGCTAAAAACTAGAGTTACACAATCGAAAAAGATTCTGGGGATCTTTAAGAGTAATATGGATGTTCAAAAATAATTAGTTTCATACTCAAAATAGTTTATCAATAGCAAAGAGAAATTTATGAATATTGAGGTTTCCGATAAAAAAAAGCTTGTCAATTGGGTAACAATGTCAAAAGAAAAACGACATAAACAAACCCACAGTCGACAGTTTAGTTTTATGGTTAATCTTCCGGTGAGAAAGATAAAAACTGTCACACAAAACAATTGGTATCTACAAAAATTAGTCTGATAAGAGCTTAAAACCTACTCGAGGTTCTTAATCCACAGAACATGATTTCTGTTATCTTTATAAGCAACTCAAAACAATACAAATGTAATTGAAAGACCTTAATCTATAAACAAAATGTAATGATGATAAAATGTTGACAGAGAAACATTGAAGAAAAAAAATCAGAAACAAAAAAATAAGGGAATGTTTTCACAAAAAATTTGATTAAATTAAAACTAATGGAAAAAACTAATCCCTTTAAAAATCAGATGATCAATAATAAAAATTACCTCCAACACCCCATCCTAAAACACCCAATCCATTGATCATAGTTGTGTGAGAATCAGTTCCAACTACACTATCGGGATAGAGAATTTTACTGCCATCTGCGGTTTTATCCTCGAAAACAACTCGAGCCAAATATTCCAAATTCACTTGATGGACGATACCAGAACCAGGTGGCACAATCAGCATATTGTTAAACGCTTTGGCACCCCACTAAAATTTTCATTAGTTGTAGACAAAAATAATTCACTTTTCAAAAAACAAAAACCTACTTTCAAGAACGTAAATCGCTCCTTGTTTCGCTCAAATTCCAAATCCTGGTTCTTATCAAGAGCATCAGGCCTAAAAAAATTCAGAAGTCAATAAATTTAATATTTTAGCTACCGGTAAAACATACGTTTTGGTAAAATCCACTTGAACAGAATGATCAATGACCAAATCAGCTGGACAAATTGGATTAATCTTCTGTGGATCACCACCCAAGCTGACCATGGCATCACGCATTGACGCAAAGTCCACTACCGCTGGAACGCCAGTGAAGTCCTGAAAATCATCAAATATAAATTCAGTATCTGAAAAAAATTTGATAGAAATAATATTCAACCTGCAAAATGACTCTAGCAGGCTTAAAGGAAACTTCCGTCTCGCTGCCAACTCCCAATCCTGTACTCTTCCATGATAGAATACTGGTGACATCCTTTTCTAAAACTTGAAAGTTGTCACAGTTTCGGACGGCTGACTCCAAAAG
Organism: Chrysopilus asiliformis; assembly: GCA_964034945.1. NCBI lineage: Eukaryota > Metazoa > Arthropoda > Insecta > Diptera > Rhagionidae > Chrysopilus > Chrysopilus asiliformis. The sequence continues at coordinate 7,174,906 of OZ035961.1, forward strand.
AACGCGAATCGAATAGGGAAGTTTATCTGAAATATTACAATGAAGGTCAGGAGAGTATTTAAAACGTTTTCTATGATTATTTGTTGTATGAAGTTTAGTATTATTGTCACGCTACCGCAAACCACCCTGCCCTCAAAAAGTTTGGCGTATTTTATGGACAGCCCCTTATTAAGATTTTTATAAATACATTAGCTTATAAGTTTGATTGAAAAACTTTGTTAGTCGAAATTTTATGAAAACTTCATTTTATCGAGGATTTCAATATAAGTTTGACTTATCGAGATTCTTCTGTAACAGATTTAAACACACTAGAATTTTCACTTGAGTAAATTAATCAAGATTTAAAGTAAATTTTTAGTTTGTAAATCATATTAAATATTTTGCGGTTCCCACAACAATTAAGTCGTGGTAGATACATTTCTAATGACTCTCAGTAGCCATTGTGCATCGTCAACAAATCACGTATCAATCTTCTCTGTAAAGTTCTATATTTTGCTGCACAATTAATAACTTGATCTCTTGGGCGTTTTATTAAAAGTTGTTGTCATTCAATTCTGATCCATTGACCTTATTTATTGCGGCATTGTGAGATATAGATCTACAACAGCATTTATTATTGAAATATACGTACATCTCCACAAACCACTTTCTCATATAAAAAGTCAGGCAAGGACGGACAAATATCTCAATTGCGGTAATCTATTCTTTGCAATAAAAAGATCGAGATGATGCAACAAACTTAGCAAAATAGCAACAATTTTCTTTTGTCAGTGATAACGCATTTTGAATAAATGTTTTTGTGAAAGGTCTATCGCTCGCCTGATTCCCAGGGTCAAAAGTCAGCAAGTATCGCTGAAACTGAATGTCTATGGAACGATGGACAGGGCAGGTAACTTTCGACGTTAATATTTAAATTAGACAATTATTGCTTACCATAGTCCGGATCGAGACTAGCCACATCGAAATACTTGTAAACCTGTTCGCCTATTTTAAATTCCTTCTGCAGTCCAATGAACGGATTTTGACCTGCAACAAAACGAAAGTTTCACCGCAATTGGAATTAAAGAATTGAGCAATTGAACTGCTCTGCCAGAGAAAAATTCATTACATAATTACTTACCGGCACTCGACATTTTAAAGCGCGTTATTAAATTATTAGATATTATTTAAAAATAAACGCAGATAGAAAAGTGAAATCGTTCACACGTTAACAAATATGCAAGAACTCAAACTGAGTAGCCCGACAAGTTGAGAATTCCTTCCTGTTCCAGAATTTCGAAGCACACTCCAGTGACAAAAATATGTTTCTGTTATCAACTCAAATCAACCAAGAAATTAAAAAACTTCCTACTCGATCGCAAATTCCAAATCGTCTGCCAAAAAAATCAAATTAGAATTAAGCTCGATTACAATGTACCAGCAGCAACAGCGACAGCTGCTATGATAATGGCCGTGTTCCATTCACGTTGGAGTATTCTTCTGGAGTAAAACATAACCTAGAAAATATGCTATTCGGCTGTTGTAATTTATTGATTATTGGTAATACATTCCATCTGGCATCAAAAGTCCATCTTCAAATTTGTATGTATCGTGAAAAACGTCTTCTTTCCTCTTCAATTTTTTAAGCAATTTGAGTAATTAAAATTTTTGTTGAAAGCTTATTTATTAAAAGGTTACCGTTGTTATTTTGTAGATCTTTGATTACGAGAAAATATTTTGAAAAATAGCGCAAAAAACGATTTCAGATTGACGACACTCAATGTTTTTACACGATAGATACGTTCCCGAATAGTACGTGTAAAAAAATATATTGTATGTATGGAAAAATAGGAGATTGGTTCCGGACCTAAGAAATCAGCAAAAGTACAATAATACAAGACTCCATATTAAAATCTATACTAAAATCTTATTATTTTTACGTGATTGTACATTTTATTTCATAAAGATTTTTTCAGCCAAGTTACAGAATCCCTCTACAGAAAAGTTTTTACCATCAAAAAAGCCATTTTTGGAATTTTTATGTTTATTATCAACTTTGTTGCACAAACATATTCATTTTGTCTAACTTTAAAAAGGCAATTGAACTAAATTTTAAAATAGGCAATTGAGCTAAATTTAAAAAAAAACTAGATTTAAAAGTTAATAACTGAATTTAATGTAAAACGCATACAGCCCTTTTTCGCGTGCTCGGTTGAAAAACTGTAAGAATAAAATTAAAGAAATAAAAAATTATTTAATTAAGAAGATAAATTGTTTGATTTTCATATTTTCCTTTCTAAATTAAGTAGAAATTTACGGTAAAATAAAATTTTCTGCAGATGGATTCTGTCAAAATGTTCCATCAAAGTTCTGTCAAAATATTTCGATGGGGAAAAATATCAGTGGAGTAGTGAGTTTTGGGGAAATAATGGTGTTTTGATTGGTTATAGTGGAGGTAATTTTATAAAGATTTATTTTTCGGGTCTTGAATTTACATTTCATGATCGTTGTAAGTAAACAATCAATTTTACAAATAATTTATTGATTAAAATAGAGTCAGAAAGTTCTCCCCATTAATTGAAACAAGAAAACTCCTCTGTTGACATCCGCCGCCACTGATGGTTTTCTGCCCTTGTCCTCTTAACAAAAATTCGGACAATTTTCATCGTTCCGCAGCTGCCTCTTTATTCAGTGGTCCGCTGTTTATATAAGATTTTTTGATTCGGATTTTTTGTTCTTTAGTTTTTGATAAGTAATTAACGGCGCTGATCTAGTTTGTATTCGTTTTAATTAAGATACTGAAGCTGAATTAATATTTGACATTTAATATGACGCGATATCGGAAGAGAGAAGGGAAATCTATATAATTGGCCACTGCTCCCGAGTCGAGCTGACATCATTTTTCCTCTTTTTTTTTTACAAATATAAGTTTTTTGTTGTGGCTGCCTTTCAAATGTTTGCAGCAAAATCTAGTCACAAATCGAAAATCAAATATACAATTGTCGCGTACAGTTCTTTCGGGTAAATTAAATGCGAGTTGTTAGTGGGAGAGAAACGTTTTTTACACAATCTTTTTCGACCATTCAATTAATTTCTTAATTAATCGGCCAAAGTATTTAACTAAGAAATAAGAAGCAATGTGAAGCACCAAACCAACAATACAATTTATACAATAATTTATAACACTTATCCCCCGACATCGACCGCGAATCCGTGAAAAAAGAGGCGAAGATTTATGTGTTTATTTTTTTCGTTCGTTTGTGTAACAATAGCGGACTGAAGAGGGAATCGCTTTTCGTGGAGGAGGACTACTCTGCCTGCAATCCGACAACATTTCAAGAAAAACCATCTTTGTGTGATCTATTGCTGTTTGTGTTACCATGGACGAAGCTCGCACGGATTCGACCTACCACCGTCAAGATTCCTCATCGTCCAATTCGACAGAGTCCACAACCGAGTTGACTATCAGCCCTCCCAAGTCCAGGGATGATGGTGAATCAGTGCAGATGCGTCTGCTGGATGCCACTTCGATCGATAGCAACAATAGCGAGGAGGAGACCAGCAGTGGGACAGCATCATTTGGTCAAATCGAAACAAAGCCAACAACAAATGCAATCCTAGAGAAAATCGCAGCGCTATCCGAGGAAATCAAAGCAATCACCTCGCCGTGCCCACGCAGAGTGTCCTTCCCGAAGAGCGACAGAGAATTGGTAACGGGATACCTGGAGCCAGTGAATCCCTGGGAATCAGGTAAGTGCAGGAGAAACGTCTTCTAAGAATAAGACTTAGCTTGCACAGAAATACAAATCACAGCAAATTAAAATTTGCAGCACATTCCAAACAAAAGCTAATTTTCAATTTCTTGATTCGTTTTCTTAATCATAAAAATCTCGTTTTCAAATAATGCCAATGGTTTCAGTTTCAGTTGTTAAGACGGCCGATGAAATTGTCAAGTACTATACAGACTCATGTACAAAACATAGTACGGAGCCAATCACATCAATTGTGGATCATCTTCGGACATTGAGAGTATCAACACTACTACGAAATCCTTGCCTTAATCTACGAGAACAAAAACTAACACCAGCGGCCTGTGAGGCGCTGGAGGAAATTCTTAAAAGGGTATTACACAATTTTTTTTAATTCACTAAAATCCACGCCAATTAAGATGCTATGTCTCCATCTTATTATAAAACTATCATTAATTAAAATGTTTGTCTTTTCATTCTTTCTGTGCGTTTCACATAATTACGCATTGTGTGGTTTTGCGTTATGTGTATTAATTAAGGTACAATATAACTTAATTGATCTGACTGCATGCGGCCTAAATGACTTAGCGGCGTCGGCACTTTTTGATATGATCGAGTTCTATGAGGCGGCAAATGAATTGGATATTTCGGAGAATCCGGATATATCGACTCGTGGCTGGCAATCGTGTGTTAGCATGTTGAGACGAAGTCGCGAACTACACACGTTAATCGTTCGTGGGACTGCTCTGTCCGAAACGAATTCAGCAAATTTGGGTAAATCATTGAATGAATCAGCTTTACACACGATCAAATTGGAGCATTGCGGATTAACGGGACGACCACTAACTTCATTATGTAAATCAATTTCTATTATTTGTTGGCATTCATTTGAATAATTTTTTTATTGATCACATGTTTCACTTTTCAGGCAATGCGTTGAAGAAAAATGTTACTTTAAAAGAACTTTGGCTGGCATACAATGATCTAATTGAGAAAGATGCCGAAAAAATAAGTGATATGCTCAAAAGCAATTATTACTTACAATTTTTAGATATAAGCAATAATAATATAAAAGTAAGTTTAATTTGATTTTCATGCACATCATCATTAGCGATCATTGCACGTTCGTCCATCAAAGAAATGAAAAGTAGAAGTAATTTTTTTCATTAAAATTTATGTCTACGCAGTTTTTAAGATTAGAATTTAGAATTGTGTTAGAAGAAATCTTTTTACATGCTGGTTACGAAAGCCACAATAGCTTTTTCTTTCAAATTTGTTAAATTACGTACCATGAAAATAATGGCGTAGCAAAAGTTTGTGGCGCTCGGGCTACTAAAAAATATTTGTCGCCGGCGAAAAATTTTAAAAAACCTACTGTCAGTTTCCACATTTTTTGTTTTGTGTATTTTTGTACCATCAATCAAAATTTGCCACGCAATTCTTTCGCCTTCTCGTCTGAATTTAAAAAAGTATGAACTATTTTTTTTGGTCAAAGTAGTCTGTATGACCATGTTCAGATTGGTTGAAATAGTCCGCCTAAATAGGACGGATGAAATATTGCTCGTGTTCAGATTGAGACTATTTAAGCCAGTAGCTGGGAACAATCAGACTGTGGTGAAACATTTGGAAAACGGAATATTTCTAAAGAATCTCATCGAAAATGACCGAAACCATAATAACAATGGAACACATTCGGTGCGGCAGCCAACCAATCAGAGCACGACAAGCGGAACTTTGAAAATGGCGATTTTAGTTTTGAGGAGGACTTTCCTATCAGCAGTCCCACTTCCGCACCTTGCCTGAATGTTGACAAATAGAGTATTTTTTGCATATTTAAGGTCGTTTTTCTAGCGTTTTTTTAAAGAAAAGTCCAGGATGCCGGGGGAACATGCCCAAATACGGAACTGTCCCGGCCATTCGCCGCGTATAATTCTATTAAAATAATGAGTTCGATTGAATTATTATGCGAATTTTCTTTTCATTTTCACAATTATAGCATTAATTATTTCGACGCAATATTATTAAATTTCCATATTAATGATGGCAATAATTTAAATTCTAGGATGACGGTGTCAAACACATTGCGATAGCGTTGATTCAACAATCAACGAATATTTTATATTCATCAAGGCATAGCTTTTCTGGTTATGATTCAAACAAATCAAACAGTTTAAATCGAAGCGATGGACCGAATGAACAAGAAACCGATGAGGATAATAAAAAATTATACAAATCGATGAACGCTGGTCGTTCAATGCTAGGCACACTATTAAATTTGAATATGACTCCACCGCTATCACCACCACCACCAAATGTCAAAGCAAATCTCAGTGAACGTGCCAAGGGCAACAATAATGATAACCAAAGGACACAGGACGTTGTTATCTCTTGTGATATTGTGAAAACTAGTACACCAATAAAAGCAACAGATGAAATTCCAAACTTATATATTAAAGATACCGTAGATAGTCCGATTGTACCTCCCAGCGACAAAGAGGACGCTTCCATGAAATCTGTTGAGGACGATGAATTATTCTTGCAGAATAATAATATTAAAAATTCAACACGTTTAGATTACGATGAGGATGTCTTCGATGAATCTTCAACACAACCGAAGGATTTCGATGTGAACAAAAATACAAACATCGTCAACGTTCTCGAGGCGGAGGGCGACCAACAAAAAGCAGCAGAAAAGACAGATGAAGAGGATGACAAGAAACCGAAAATTTTAATTCCGCCGGTAGCGGCAAATGTAATTGTTGTTGAGAATTCACCAAATAATAGTAGTGTTGTTGTTTTAAATGTGCCTTCAACCGATTTAAAAGATCATATGCGATCGCCGAGCACTGAAAGTTTAAGTAGCGAGAATTCCATTGAGATACATGATTCCAAACTATCGGCGAAACATAACGAGAAGCTGACCAAAAACGATACACTCGGCAGACAAAAGAACTCCAATGAAATATTGGAAACTAGCAGAAAGTACAAAGGCCTACAGGCAATTGTATTATGGAATAATAATTTGTCACGTCATTGCGGGGAATACATTTCCGACTTGCTAGCCGTTACAAATTCCCTAGAATTCTTAAATATTGGTAAAAACATCTTAAGTAATGATTTCGTGGCGACCATCGAACGGAGTTTGTCAAGCAATTGCACATTGACTAGCCTTGGACTGCAGAGTGCACATTTGACATGCGTTGGAATTAAAAAGTTATCCAAAACTCTGGAATTTGGTGGGAATTCCACATTAAAACGTATTGATATTCGTGATAATAATATCCAAGCGTCAGGATTACTTGATCTGGCGGAGGCTATCAAAACGAACAAATCAATAGTCCGGATCGATATCGATGATGTACCAAAAAGGCTACCAGTAAGAATTTTTTTTAACTATTTTTATACACAATAAAATTGTAAGGGGGGAATTTTTCGGGAAAAAATAATTTTTGGCTTTTGATCGCCATAAAATCAATTGAGATTTTTCAAAAATGGGATAAAACATTAGAATTAAACTTTAAGCTAATTGAAATCGATTCAAAATTAATCAAAAGTTTCTATTATTTCCAGGACGATGAACACGACTCGCCGTTTAACTATTCAAAAATCCTCCATGAGATTCGCACCTTATGTACAAGAAATCAGGCCCCGGAAGGTCCGATACGCCCCAATACCGTAGCTGGCAGTGCCACAGGAACAACAATAAACTCTCGAAAAATATCCCTGACTTGCCAAAGTCTAAGGCCGCCTCTTCTCGAACAGAAGCACAATCGAGTGGACATAAATTTGCTTGATGTGAAACAACGAAAGACCGGCTCAAGACTACGATCGCCAGCCCCTAGCCCGCCGACAGCATCGCCTTCATCGTCACCAGTACCTAGTCCATCCAGAAGCCGATTTCAAGTATTCCGCGTCACCGAAACCAATACGAGCATTAGCCCCTGTTCAAGTCCCATCAGCAGCATTACGGGCAGCGCCACGAAACCGATCAAAATCGGCTCAAAATCCAGTCCAGGTTCATTCAATTGCGATCGAGTGGTCAGATCGCCTGGCTCGAGATTTCGTGTGACGCCGGTGGACAGTAGCAATGAGTCACTGAATCTGCCATCAACACCAAAACCAAAGGAGAAATCCCATGGCCTTACAGAAACTGCCAGCACGGATAACCTGCTAAAGTCGACGACCATTGAAAGTGATATTCTATCGCAACGGTGCCTATCTGTGGACAACATAATTAACGATGATCGTAGCTCGAGTCTAATCAATCGAGTGGTCGATGAAAGTTTCTCGTCCAGCAGCAGTATTGATTCGTTTGGTCTGATGCAGGATTCGATACACTCGCAGGATATCGGATCGTACAATGACGCAATAGCCGATAACATTCAACTGCATGATAAACACGATGATATTCTGTTAGAGTTATCTCACAAAACAAGCGAGGCTACACCACCACTACCACCTGAACGCAGTTTACCTTTGAAGGAAAACACCAACGTACAAAACGAAGACCAAAACAGTCGGAATAAAAACACCAGCCACAGTGAAGCGGCGGCCGAGTCTAGAGTTAGAAAGTTGTCGTGGATAGCGAGTACCAACTATCCATCAGCTGTCGATAGGCTTCTGAGTCTGTTTCATCATCCGACGAATTTATTTCTGAAATCATCCGACATTGATTCATCACCGCCAAAGACAACTAGTGGCCAATTGACTACGCAAACGAGCGGTGGGATATTCGGATGGTCGAGGTTACCATCGCAACCAACAACACAACAGGATTCAAACAAAATCGCCAACAGTAACAATAATCCAAGGAAACGTTCATTGGAGGTGAATACATCGGTACCAGTAACAATCGCTCCGGTCGTGACAACCTCAATTTTCGACGCTGCATCGAAACAAATCAAAGGTATTGCAGATTTTGGCAAACAAGTATTTAAACAGAATATAACTTTAGGCGTTGATTCCTTTAAAGTAGCTGAACACCCCACACTTCAGCGTTCTGGTGCTGCATCGGGGATAGGCGGCGGGGCCACTGTCGTGTCCGAGATGAGTGTCGAGTCCAAGGAGAATATCTCACCGGAGAATACAATCACTCTACTTGATCCATCATCCATTATTAATGTACAAAATTTACAAGGTCGTCTGGATTATGACGAGCACATAGAGCCATTAAGTGATAACAAATTAAAGTCTACATCGTTAGAATTCCAAAAGATGACTGCGACCGTTTCCACTGCATCAGCATCATTAACACAGGAAATCGATCCTGATTGTGGGTGTGTGGGGGGTGGTATCGGTGCAGTCCTGCCTGGATATATTGTAGGAGGCGGAGGAGGAGGGGGAATCGTAGTAGGAGTTGGGGCAGGAGGAGGAGGAGGAGGTGGTGGGGGAAATGGATTAGGAGGAAATTTGAACAGGGGGGGAGGAGGGATTTTTGAGATCGGAGATAATCACCAAAATCATTTGACACCAGAAACACTTAAAATAACCGAAAATGAGCTAGTAAATCAAACATAAATGAATAAAAATAGTTTTATTGGTATCTTGTTGGTCACTTTTTATCAATGTTGAATGGTTTTTTAAATATCTATTTCATTTTTTTCTCTTTCTCCCCCCTCTCTCTGTCTATTTCTGTATTCCTCTCTTTCTGTCATTCACTCATCATTTTTTTATATATACAAACAAATGATACATACACAGAAATCCATTTGCATAAAACAACCCACAAACAAAACTACATTGAAAGAATAAAGCTTTCTTCACCAAAGTATTCTGTATTAAAAATATGAGAAAAGAACTAATTCAACGTTGTACACATTATACGATGAAAAAAAATAAATTTAAAAAAAAACCTATAACTATAAAATATGCAAATCTAAAAAAAATTACATTTATGATAATATTCTTTTTATAATGAAACTAATGAAATAAAACAACATTCAATACAATACAATAATGCATTATAACAACATTGATAGCATGAAAATGAAACAAAAACACAAAAAACAAACAACATTATTCGAAATCAAACATGAGTTTCAATCAAAAAAAATTATATTTACAAAAAGAAATATATATTATACTATATTAAAATAAAACAAAATTAAACGTTTATAGAAGTTGTGCTATTTTATATTTATTTGCAAATTTTCTAAAAGAAAAAAAAAACACAGAAACATGAGAATATTTTGTAAATGAAAATTATGGGTTTTCTTCGTTTGTCCTTTTATTTCAATATTTCTTATTTATATTTTTAATAAAAATTAAAGTAGTAGTACGTTAATTGTATTTTCATTAAAAAAAAAATCTTTATTCACAAAATGATGCATTTTCTATTATATTTATTGCCCAAAATTTAATCACGATAGAGCAGATTTTACCTTTTAGAACCTCAAGTTGAATGTGGTGACGAAAAAAGATGGGGTTTTTGTTTAAAATAGTATAAAAAACCATATTTCTAATTTTACACACTTTCAAAATACACTAGAAAGTACAAAACAAATTTTCCCGCTAATTTTTTTATGGTTTCAAAAGAATTTTTTTTATATTCACCCCGATATGGTTTCAAAAGAATTTTTTTTATATTCACCCCGATATGGTTTCAAAAGAATTTTTTTTATATTCACCCCGATTGCGAGTGTCGTGTCGTTTTCGACAAGAGTCGTTTTACGTGTTGTTGTTGGTAGAAAAACTAACAACAACACGTGAAACGACTCTTGTCGACAACGACACGACACTCGCAATCGGGGTGATTGTATGTTTTGATAAAAATATATAGTGTGGCGTTACATTTGCTGTTTGAACTCCGAATACATCTTTTTTTAATCACACAGCTACTGTAATAGCCATAAACCACAGTGGGGGTGTAGTTTCGCCCTATTCCAACACCACACACTTTATATCTTAATCAAAATATACAATTTTTAACAACATTTCTCTTAAAATCCTAAAACATTAGTGGGAAAACTTGTTTTGTATTTTTTAGCGTAGTTTGATTGAAAGTGTATAAGATTAGAAAACTTGGTTTTTAACACTCTAACTGCCACGTCAGTCAAAAAGACCTGACACCTAACTGTTGTGTACAGTGAAACAATAAAAATTATTAAAGTGTTCGCTGCAACCGCAACGATTTTTTGTAGTTGCACACATTTTATGGTAATAAAATAACATTTAGGTATAATTTTGTTTCAATTTTTCTCTTAGTGCATCCTTTTTTACTGACAACTAAATATTCGAAAAAGGCTTAAAACTGTCGTGGCAGTTAGAGTGTTAAATTGATTTTTCTTATTTTATACTTTTTAATCTGCGAATAAATATCCTTGCCTTTGAGATATCCTTACGGATTTTTTGATTTCAGAATCGGATTCAGCGACCCCAAAGACCAAACGAGATTGTTTTCTGGAAAGTTTGAGGAGAAGGATAATCACGTTATGCTTAAAGGACCTTCCACTGTCCTTACAGATTTCTTAACGTCAGAACAAATTTTAGCGACTCCAAAAATTCGCAGATTATATTTCTTATTTTTTATCACGGAAAATTATTTGAAAAAATTTCTGACAGCCAGAAAAAGGATCTGCGATACGATACGGTATTGATTCTTATAGAAAAATTGCGAAAAAGCTTGGCAAGGGGGTTCGCAACAAATAATGTGACGTATTTTTGGATACCTATTAAACAAGTCGGAAAAAATAAAAAAAAATTTAACCTGATTGACTGAGTGACTCATCCATTTGCCCAACCTGAATTTTCCACAAATTTCCAAATTCTACCCTAAGCGAATAAACGGAGGAGGGATTGGAGGTTTGGTTTTTTAAAACAGTGATTTTAGCATAAATCGGGAAGTTAGAAGGCTGAAAAATCTTCCTTTTCAAGATTTTGACTTTGGAGGTCGCTGATCATGAGTCGAAATTTCAAAATTTAAAATGGAAGGCACTGTAGGGGCAACGCAAATATCCATTTTTAATTTTTCCCCAACAAAAGTGGTACCAGTTTAAAAGATTAAAAAGTTTGGTCTCGCTGCTCACTTCAAAATTTTGAAATTCCAAATTTTAACTCAAAAGTTTCCAAGAAATTGATATTTGGATTTTTTCGGTATTTCTAAAACTTACACACGATTTCACCCTTTTGTTTATCAAACTCTTGTTTATCAAACTCTCCTGGCCGTTCCAAAATTTAAAGAGTTTTTCAAACATCATATAACGAATTTTAAGTAAACTCCTATACGAGAAAAGCAATTGAAATAAAATTCAAATATGAAATTATAGACAACATATTTTTATTAATTCCTTTTGTTTGTTGATTTGTTATTCAGATTTTTAGGTTTTGTTTATCATTTTACACTGGTAATTTATCTACCACTCATGTTTTATGCACTTATTTTGAGAGATGTGCGGAAAACAGTTGGGGCAGTTAAATCTTCATTCAACATTCAAAGTAAATTTTTTTTAAAGTTCAACATTTTCTTATTTGTGGTTACCATTTTCACTGGTTTTTTTTGCAAAAACAAAAAAAAAATCTTCATATTTCATAACTGATAGATAGAACTAACTAACGTTTAACTCCAAATAGATTTGGAATTGATTTAACTTTTTTCTTAGAACAATTCAAGTAGTCTTTATACATATCGGATCGTAAATATCTCGAATATGAATCACTTTTCATTAAATGATATACATGAGATGCAGCTACATCAAAACACCATCGATTCGGTCCAGCTGGTGAGTAGACAGCTTCCCGAGCTAATTCAATAGATTTTGAATCAACATTAACGGGACAAGGAGCATCCGGTGCCATAAACTCATGCCAAATGCTTTGAATGGCGTCCTTGATCTCGGATTGCGGCAGTGCTTTCATCTGTTGTACTGATTCCCAAAACCTACATGAAACAGAAAAAAATATTCATTAAATTGGAAAAAGGTTTTTTTTCGAGAAAATTAATTTACTTGAGATTTTCCCCACTGTATTCCTTTTCTAAAAAACGTGTAAATTGTTCACGACCCACAGAATCATTTAGCAATTCCCTTAAACTAAAACCCCAACGCTTAACACGACGCAATGGAATGTCCTTGCTATATGTTTTAAATTTTGTTGGGAAAATAATTATGAGTCACAAAACGCATTTAAAATTTAAAAAACCTACGAAAATTTCTCGGTATCCCACATTTCTGTGTTATCTGTTTGCCAAGGATTTGGAAGTTCCGGCGTTGTTAAAAAGTAATCAAATTCGCTATATTGCTCAAAGTAGGAGACTAATCTGTAAGTTATAGAAAAAAAGTTAAAAAAAAAATAAATGCTAACGAAACGGTTAACAGAGTAGTGAGATTAATGTAACAAAATGTGTAAAAAGAAATGTAAAATCACATCAAGCTATAGAAAAAGCGCTCAAACTACGTTTTGCATCACTTTTCCATACATAAAAATCCAATTTGAATCAGTTTTTGAAAAATTTTGACAAAATAACATAGCCGCAACCAAAAAATCTTATCAAAAAATTAAATTGGTGTATTTTTCAGAAAAAAAAAACTAGCATAACAAAGAACTACTCACGATTCCGCTACTTTGGACACTTTGATTGTCCGTCGTTCGAGTTTTTGTTTCCTTAAAGTAATTATGCGTGATATTTGTTCGATTGGATTGTTAGCTAGCGCAGCCCCAGCTGATCCAGTGCCATGACTCGAGCCACCCCTTCGATAAGCTTTTTTAATATCAATTTCCGTAGTATTCACGCATCCCGGCATCGGCCGGTGAACATCCCAAAAAGCACGCTCCTGTGAATCCAATACTTTACGTTCTAATTTATCACGTTTCTTAGCCACTTTGCTTTGTGATTCCGCCTGTCGTAAAACAAGATTTATTTGTAATTTTTTCCCTCGCAATTTAACATATTTTTTATAAATATACCTGCATGAATATAAACTCCCACTTCCTAGAGAACATTTTCTGTAAGCGTGCTAAATTTTCTGCTTCATAATCAGCCAATTCCAATCGCGTTTTATTTTGCATTGTCCGTTTACATAAATAAACAGCATAGTCTGTATTTTCTGGCTCCCAACAATTGGATGGCCAGAAATACGGTGTTTGAAATCTGGAAAACAAAAAACACCAATAAATTTAGTTGAAAAATCCAAGTTAATTTAATGTTTTTAAAACTGGGAAATTTTTTTTTGTAACTAAAGGTGATGGCCCAATAGAAGCTTTGCTTGCTTCGCTTGCTTTGCTTTTATGAAGCATTTGAGGCGATAAAAGCAAGTAAAGCGTCTCTAGGCCCAATGTACGCTTTGCTATGAGCGCTTTGACATCTGGCAATTCTGTTGTATTTATATTTTCTGAATGAAAAAAAAGTTTGTGCAAAGCTTTTAACAATAAAAATTAACTTATAAAGCAATTACAATGCATTTTGTGTTTTATTCCATCAAGTAGGTACAAAAATAAATTGTCAGAACTGTCAAAGCGCATAAAGCAAAGCGTCTAATTGAGAATTGTTCAAATCGAAGCTTTGCTTGCTTCGCTTTACTTTAAGCGCTTTTGTATTGGGCCAGGTCCCATAAGGAAACACGGAGTTCAATTCAGCTGTCAAAGCGAGTAAAGCAAGCGAAGCAAGCAAAGCTTCTATTGGGCCATCACCTTAACTATTTTTACAAAAAGGATTAACCACTGATTTTTAATTGCTCGGAACTTAAAGGTTTATTCAAGTCAATAAAGTTGTTTTATAACTGACCTATTATTTTGGTTTGTAGAACTTACTAAACTTATGACCGTTTCGGCAACTGTTACCAAAAAATTAAGTGTTGTGCTTAGCCTAGTGAAACCGTAGAGATTCTTGGACTTAAAAAATTTAAGTTAATAATTTAAAATCCCGATTAGACATAAATTGGGATTTCTCTCATGGCCTTGCAATTACACTTGCAAATATATCTTGCCGAGCATTTTTGCCCAAGATACCAAAAAAATTCTGACAAATGATGTCTCCACTCCACAGGACATTTTAATGGCAGGCTATGAAAAAAATACCGATTTATGTGTAATGGAGACTAGGTTTTAGGCTGAAGTTGCTAAGTTTCGTTGGTTGAACAATTTTTTTTGTATCAAACGTATTAACTCTGTATCGGAACTTCAACGAATAAACTTTAAAATATTCTAGTTATTATTAAACTGTGCAATTTTCGTTTAGTTACAGTATTACGGAACCTAAACAAGATAGTTTTTAGCGGTTTAACTTAAATTGAATAAATTTAAATACAGACTTTTGTGTTTTTATAATGTGTAGTAAAATATACACCATAATAGTGATATTACTAGTTTTCTCATTAAACAATTTTATTACACCACAAAATTTCCCAAAACTTGTCCACATATCCCCAACATTGTACACTTTTACGAGTATTTTACAATCTTACGTAAGTGAAGTTGATCTAAGGTAGAACCCACCTGTAAAAAGTTCCATCATTTTTAACGGTGAGGGCATGGTCATCAATTGGAAATATGTAGCCGTGGGATGATAAAAGGTGGGCAAAATGAAGGGCTTCAGTGACATCCTCAACGTCGAGATTCTTTAAAATCCACGATATGAGATCAGCACCTGTAAACACTGATGGCACTTTGCTCATAAATGCCTTCACCGTGCGAACGGAAACTCCGGTACTTTCACCCTGCATTTTCTCAATGATAGCTTCCATCTAAAAATAAAAGGTGAAAAAGATACATTTAACAATTTTCACTTTAGTTCCCTAATTTTATTTTCGTCCGGGGAATTTTTCGTCCTTACTTTTTTATATACGAGGATATTCGGTGCGTCTTCATTTCGTGTCGCCGATGATGAATGACTACTATTTGCGTTCGAGGTAGATTTAACAGTAGTAGATGAATTACATTTATCTATTTCTGAAGTCATCGTAACCATGATGTTCACAATGTTATCTCGAGTGAGAAATTTTTCTTATTCCAATGCTGGCGATTTTTTAACGTGAAATTTTTTTTTGTGAATTTACTCTTTCCGCCCTTTTGAACTCAACCAAAGCAACAATTAACAAATTTACATACAATCACATCCATTCTACAACGTTTCGCTTCGTTCAACTTCATTGCTAAAATAGAATTTCTTGTTTTAACTTTTTTCCAATTCGTGATTGCATTAAAAAATTACTAAAAAAATCATTTATTTTTTTTTAACTTCGTTTTAAAATAAACAATAAAACCGTTTAGTAAACAATTTAAAATAAGTTTGATCTCTTTTAGTTGTATATTAATAGTTTCTCATTTAATTTTATAAATTGCTTTATTTTGTAATTAATAATAAAATGTTTATTTAAAGCTTGAAAGTGGTATCCTTTTTTACAGTATGTCGTCGTCGTTTCAGCTCTCGTACCAAAAGAGAAAAAATCAATTCATTTAAAGCATGCGCGCCAATCGTGATAAAGGAGAAATTTTTATAAATAAATATATCTTCGACTAAGAGGTACAAAGTAGTTAGAATCATAGGTAGAGAGATATCCATTTCGAAAGTATAATATAGATTAACATAGTATATCCAATTCTATATTTGCCAATTCTTCTATTCAACATTTTGTCTAACGATTGACAGAGAAGTTATACTAATATGACGGTTGTCGTATACTAATATGACGATTCAACAGAAAAACATAAAATTAAAACCTTTTCTACAAAATTGTGATACTATTGATGCAGACGAAGACTTTTTTAATATGCTTTCACCTATGAAAAGTTTTACGAGGAGAATTTAAAGTCTTGTTAGAAACTTTGAAATTCAATATGAAAAACTATGTGTATGTTTGAAATATTTTAAATTTTCCATATATCTTTTATCGTAATTCTATAAAAGAGGGACTTTAAAGATTTTCAAAGCTTTCCACGTTTTAAAGCTATTTATAGAAAAAAAAGAGGGTTGACTTCGTATATCTCGTAACCTATTTTAAAAATCGTTGTTCTTTATGCGCTAAGTAGAATTTTTTTTTATTCAATAAAATTTCAATTTTTAGTACAATAGATGGAGAAATATAATCTACTTTTAGGCTTACCAGAAAAAATTGTCTACATTCAGACATTTCAAAAAAAAAAATTTGAATTTTTATACAAGGAAAAGTAGAAAATTTATATACTGTTGAAACTCGATAGGTAAGAAGTTGACGGGAAAAGACGAAAATTTGAGAATTTTTTCGTGTTATGGAGATAAAATAACAGGTAACCAAAATTAACTATTTAACCATTCGATCTATTTCTATAGAGGCACATTTTCGCAAGAGTTATTGTCCAAAAACCCCTCTTTGATGACAGTAAGCTGTTCTAAAAGTTTCATTCAAATCGCTTCAGTCGTTCTCGAGTTTTGAGTGAGCAGTGAGATAGACAACCTGACAGCCAGACGAACTAACTGGTTTTTATATTCTAATAAATACTATAACTATTCCAGAAGGTATGAGACGAAAGTAGTGATATTTTTGAGTAGGTTACTTTTTCAATCCCCCCTCCCGCACCAACGGCATGGATATTTTTTTACGAAAATTTCCTATATAGTTAAATCTAGCTTTGTGAACCCCTGCCTAACGAATCTTCGGTTTTTTCAGCCGCGGGATTGTGATTGTCAAGTGAGAAAAATTGTTCCGTGAAAACAGAATAAGTGAGTTTTCTCATTATTGGATATTGTGATTACAAATACGTGAGAATTCCACTGTTCTCACCTCAAAGTGTCAAAAAATCATCCACCGAATAGAAGTGGAAACAAAAAGTGAGTTTATTTGGGCGAAAAAACCGAAAGCAAAAGCGGTTGGTTTTAATGTTATTTCTTTTATTTGGGACTAATTGAAATTGCATTCTACACATGTATTGCTCGAAGAAAGTAACTGCCAGACAGAGAGAAGCTGTTAAAATTTTTATATGTACACTCTAGAAAATTTTATTGTAATTTTACCCCTATTATCGTAGGAAACCATTTTCCTACGATAATAGGGGTAAAATTACACCGAGTCGTAATGGCTTAAAAGCTATGCATTTTTACTCATTTTGTGGCGTACAAAAGCCTCTTTTACGGGGGAACTTTAAGCTAAATAAGAAGTAAAAGTACAATACGGGTGTAATTTTATGACATGGATGTTTAAAATTACCACATTTTTGTTGTAATTTTCCTCCTATTTGGTAGCAAAACCGCGTCTTAAAGGTGTAATTTCACGACATTTTTTGTTTAAAATTACACCGAAAATGGTATTAGAATTTCTCGGCTTATACGGTCTGCAAAAACAAAAATATTATATTATTTTTGCTGATGTTTTCACATCCAAATTTCCCGGGCATGTCTGCCATGTGGCAGGCGCCACAAAGGATTTTGGTAGAGTAAAACTCGATTCGAGTATTTATACTCCGATGCCACAAACCTTATGCGAATTATAAGGTTAAGGTTAAATTGTCCGTACAATAATGCAAAAATACCCTGCGAGCGTGTTTTTACACCAAAATGAGAGTAAAAATACGAATATTGGTCGAAATTTTACGCAAGGTTTAAAATTACCCTATTTCTAGTGTAATATTAATGTTTTTTGGGTGATTTTACAACTTAAATGGTGTGCGAGCTAAATTCTGATTTTTTTTCGAAATTTTACGACGTTTTTGCAAATTTACCCCATTTTTACGCCATTTTTCGGTTTAAATTCAAATCCATTTTCTACAGTGTAATTAAAAGTGTAAAAAATGCTGAAACACCATACTTTGATCTAGAGAATTCTTTATATTGTTTACAATTCAAAAGAATGTAACTATCTTGTTTGAATTCAGTTAAAATTTGCAATACAGCAACCAAAAACAACTTAACACGTTGGCTGCCAAAGCCTTTTCAGGATTTTGATCGTGCAGTGCCAACGTTTTTTCACGATTTTGGTCACCTGAGGCCAACTTTTTTTTGTTATTTTTTGTTTCTTTGTGCCTAAAAATCATTTTTGACTACTCGCGACTTTATTATTGGTCCTAATTTTGCAGTTATAACGGTTTTTTTTTGTGTCGCACGTTTTCGTGTCAACGGTTTTTTTTGTGTCGCACGGAGAACATAAAACATACTGTGGGGCCACGTCGCACGAAAATGTGCGACGCGGCCTCAGGGTAACATTTTTTTTTATATAAAAAAATATAAGAATTGGGTGTATTAGTAAAGAACTCGGAATTTAAAAAATTCACTGACAGAAGTTTACTGATCGCTATAACTGGGCCCTAAGTATGTACCAGATTTCACGAATTGTTCAAAGGTGAAGTGGAAATGAATAGACTATAAATCTCACGCGTGAGTTTTTAAACCTCGTTTCAGATTGAAATCACAATACCGCTGCAGAATAGAGAAGTTAATCATACTTCCACGCAAAACAAATCGTGTTCCACTATTTTGGGGATAATTTGAATAAAATTGCTCAAATACTTTAAGCAGTGTTATTTAATTTGAGTATATCTTCAGATAATTTCTCAATTAAGTAAAAATATTTAAATATAGCATCCACTCGTATTTAACTTTTGATAAACAAGTAGGAAAATATTGCAAAATATTGCTATCTCTCAAAATGTTCGACCTTCGGAAACAATCATTTCGATTATAATCTATCAGCATTATTCTCGTGTTGCTAATTTCTTGAATAAACAACATTCGAAATCTAAAATACTATCAATTGGAAAACAACAAGAGTTTGTACAGGGGGTCCGAAACTCGAACCCCAAAAACAACCCGTAAGTGCCGTAAATCTACCACCGAAAATTAAACTCCGATCAAGGATAAGTGGACAAATAAATTGATTGCATTAAACACCTATTTATGTACCAATACAATAATTTACCGCATAGTGATGCAAGATATATCAATAAGAAATGAAAATCATTGATAACAGTGAGAAATTGAAAATAGAGAAATCGTAAACAAAATCGATCGATAAATAAGAAATACTACGAAGTAAAAGCGTTTGTGTGCGCAACCATCTAAAGTTCAATCTCTGTTTAAAACAAGATCACATTGCCTTTGTTTCCAAAAAGATTCGGAATGCTAAGGCAACTTCCTTATCAGTCAAATGGTATCATCGTGCGATTATACATAATTTTAAGTCTGTACAACAGACGAAAATCACACATAGCACAACACGACATCGTTCGCTGTTCATGCTCCACACGCATTTCAGTTAGTAATACTACATTCTTGTAAAAACGGTTGTTCTATTTTGTGGAGTCTTTAAAATTTTGAAATTTTTACCGGCCGCTAATGGTTAGAGATTTCAACCTGTTGCTAAATCGGACAATAAATTTGAAAAA
The DNA here is from genome assembly GCA_964034945.1 of Chrysopilus asiliformis. Lineage (NCBI taxonomy): Eukaryota > Metazoa > Arthropoda > Insecta > Diptera > Rhagionidae > Chrysopilus > Chrysopilus asiliformis. Next base: position 7,194,918 of record OZ035961.1, read on the forward strand.
AAAAATCCTAATTGTCGTGATAAAGTAAAAATACACTCAATTTACGATAAGTTGGTATAAGTTTTCATTGTTTTGATTGTAAAATGTTAAATGAACTTTACTCTTAACCACTTAGGGTGTTTGGGGTTTTTTTTAGTTTTTAAACTTGTGAATTTTTGAATATCGTCTTAACAGCTCGAGTGGAAAGGTGAAAAGACACACAAGCGACTAAGAAAAAACTCAAGATGTTCGAAATTTGGGATAATTTTATTGTGAAAACAGTGAAAAATAATTTTAGTGAATCGTATAATTTTAAAATAAATTTAACATTAGTTGTACTTTTTGTATTAATTTTTTATGTATACATTAATAGGTGAGTAATGTGTTTTTTTCGCAAAAAATGTATTTAAATTTTTAAATAAAGAGAAAACGGTTAAGTGAAACCAGGCTAAGCCACACCAAGAATAACCCGGAAACCTCCCTAAAAAGGTCAAAAGGTCCGTAATTTTATTTCTAACAGTTCCATGAAAACCTGACTAACCCGGATAAACTTTCTGATCTTGAGAGTTTTTTTAACTTTAAAAATTCAAAGATAAACCAGTTTAGTGTTTTTGCAGACGCTGGTTTTAACAAAATTTTTTAAAAGGCAAAAAAAAAATAATTGCATGTCTTGAGTTATAACGAAAACGTTTCTGGGCAGGCAAAAATTTGCTGAAAATTCCGAATAATGGCAAAATTTAGAATAGATTATAAGTTCAAAGTTTTAAAAATTAACAAAGTTTTAAATCTAGGCTTCTTGAATTGAGAGATGACTGTAGTCGAAAACAATTTAATCTTTTTTGGATTTTGCAATATGTATTTAAAATTTCATCATATAATTAAAATTTTACTATTTCAGCCTGTACCTAAACCTTTAGTAGCGGTTATGACTTCGAAGCAGGGGAAAACCCTTTAAAATAAGGAAACTGAATGCAGTTTTCAACAATTTTTCGAAGAAAGTGTTAAAAAATATCTAAAAAAAATTTGCACAATTAAGACATTATAGAATTAATGAGCAACTTAAATGCGAAATCATAAGTTTTAGCTTTGCCGAAGTTAAATAAGTGTGTCCAAAATGATAAACCCCTGTGATTTATGCTTTCTCGTCCATCTGTCCATGGATAGGATACCTTGAAAACAAATTAACCAAGGACGAAGAACTTATGCTACATTTACACGAATGACAAATTTGTCATTTTTTTCTTGTCATTATGTTAATTCCCGTGTAAATGGCATAATTTTTGTAATTTTTTCTGTCAGAAAATGTCAATCTCTCATAAAAGAATGAACTTGTCCATTCTTTTATGCCAGATTGTCATTCGTGCAAACGCAATATTAGTTATGACAAAAGTTGAATACTAAAGTTGTCATAACTAATATTGCGTTTGCACGAATGACAATCTGGCATAAAAGAATGGACAAGTTCATTCTTTTATGAGAGATTGACATTTTCTGACAGAAAAAATTACAAAAATTATGCCATTTACACGGGAATTAACATAATGACAAGAAAAAAATGACAAATTTGTCATTCGTGTAAATGTAGCATTATTCAAACAAAATCGTTTGTAGCCTATTTTGAATCTGGTACAAATAGTTAAGATATCTGCCAAGTTTCAAGAGAATTCTTAATTTTATTGATAACAAACAAAGCAGAATTTGAATTTTGATGCCAATTGTCTTAGAATCACCCAAAACTTGAAAAAAAAAATTGGAATAGGAGTTTTTGAAGAAACAGACAGGAAAAACGTTACTCTCTTCTTTATATTTTACTTATTACTTTTCTTATGTTTCTTATATCAGTTAAAATTATATTATTTTTCAAATCTTTCAAAATATTTCCTAATCATCCGATGATTTTGTCGAAATATAGATGAGGTCAAAATATATAGAGTTTAATGCCCCGACCCCCTAGCATCAATCTGGTGATGTTGGGCGTTTATCTGATGAAAATATTTTGTTTATAAACCTATTTTTAAATTCAAAATATTACTTTCTCTCTTCATCCATGTTTTAAAGTTTTTTTTTTGTTACTTCTATTTTTTCCGATTTTTCTTCTGAAATGACGATTTTTGAACGAAATTAGTATTTCTTGAAGTGCTTTCGTTAAAGCACTTTTAATATTAAAGACCTATTACTGCATGATTTTTTTTTTTTAAAACGTTAAGCGATTAGAATTTAAGGGATTGTCAATAAATTACGTCAAACGGTGCTAAATTTCATACAAAAACACGAAACGAAGGGGGGTGAAAAGGTCGAAAATTAGTGTGATATATTTTATGGACAGCTCCTAACATTAACAAATTGGTTTAAAAGACAATATTTACTATTCTTAAAAAATTAAGTTGTGGTTATCCTACTTAAACCGTAGAAATTCTGGGACTTAAATAATTAAAGTTTTACATAACTTGCTAAGTTTCATTTCTGCAAATGGCACTGAATAACACAAAATTCGAACTGAAGTTTTTTAAATAGATACCAATTAAATTTTTTGCATTGAACGCGAAAAATTTTGATTATGCGCAGTTAAAATATGAATCAAAGTTTAAATTTCATTTAATTCTTTATCAAATATTTCGTAATTAGTAATTCTTGTAGATGGACTTTGATGCAATTATATTCTTGGTTTAAAATATTTTGGCAGATAGCAAATTAATTGAGTCTAGCTTTATCAACATTATTCTATCGCCCTAAGTTTATAGTAAATCATTTTCAAAGTACTTTTTTCCTGAGGGGTAAAAAATATGTATAAAATTTACCTTTAATGTCGTGTCCAAGGTACAATGAGAAAAAAATGTAACGGATATTACATATCATTTGAAATTCGAAAAAATAGGTTGCTAGTAAACACAATAAACAAACAGATAAACTCTAATCTGACTGATTAATAAAATCGATAATTTTTAATTATAGTCTTAAAAAAGAATATTGAGTTAAAGATGATTCAAAGGTTAATTTTGAAACTCTACCTTGAACTTAAATTTACTTTTACTAATACTACGAATCGGCTTTGATTGTTGTTATAACTCTTCAAATAAGTTTATACTTATTTTTTTTTGGAAGTTATAAAAAAAAATGTAAACAACTCGACTATAATCAATCACCAAATTATGATTAGATTTAAAAATGTCATTTAGCAGTTTAATATTTAAAAATAACAATTAAATGTTATCTTAATCAGAGGATAAATGCCATAAACATTTAATTATAGTATCCTTATTATTTATATTATTGTCTAATTCGAAGTAAGGGATGCAATATGGATAAGGTACATGGTTAAAGTTTTCAATTTCTAATTAATTTAAAATTAAAATTGAAGATTTTGACGAAAATTGTTTATCGATACCTAGTCTGACGCAAAATTCAATCAACTTTTCGAAATGACTGGTTTTTGCGACCATAATATTTACCGCTATGAGGTCGACACAATTTTTAGATTTTTTTAAGTTGTTTTTTTTTTTTGTTGAATTGAATATACTTTTTTTTATTATTTTCAAAAATATTATGGAAGTTTATGGAGGATTCGCGCCTAAAGTCTACCATCTTTACTTTGGATGTGGAGTTAAATATATTTCTGTATTTAATGTATCTTTGTATTTTTTTCAGAATTTTGAAACTATTTCAAGAAGTGCTGCAATATTCGCCAATACCGATATCAGGATCAAGCTCGAAGTTATTTTCTTTTTTTGGTGTAAGTAGTTTTTAATTGATTATTACCATTAGGGGTATTCACTTCGCCTCACAAAACCGTCGCAAAAGTCGGAAAACGAGTTTTTGGGCCCAGTTTGCGAAGCATGAAAATTTTAATAAAAATTTGAAGATTTTTTGAAGCCTTTTCTCTAGTCTAACAAGTTTTAATGGTTATAAGTTTTAATGAAGAAAAGTTATGGAAAATCAAAGCCTTTAAATTGAGATTGACCTTTCTCCATGTCAATTTCAATACAACTTTAGTGTAAATCCAATAAATTCTTAACATTTGATTTTAATTCAAAACATATCAATTTCAAATTCAAAAAATTAAAGCGCCATTTTTTGTAATTTGATGCTCAACCCTGGTATTTTTGACATTGCCAGACCACTATAGTTATGGTTTAACAAAACTCTTGAAAGGTGGTGTTTGTGTTGATTTCCAAACGAAAAACTTACTTTTTCGTTTCTAAAACTCAAAAAGATCGAAAAATAATATTTAAATTACTTCTTATTGCAAAATATTCGGGGAGGAAAAAGTTTTGTGTGAACATTCCATAAATTCATATAATTAGAAGTCATTCTCGCCATAATTCGCTGGTCAGTTGACCTGACAGTCCTGGCAGAAGAACTGCGAATCTCGTTGTCCGGAGCCCGATTTTGGGCTTCTTTCATTATTTATAAGGAATAATTTGCATAAAAAATCATCATGGACCATCTTTATCGAAGAACGCTCTGGTTCCAAGTAAGACAGCATTCGGCGACCTTAATCTAGTGTATTTTGGCGGTATTGTGATTTGTGTCGTAATTCGTTTCTTTTCTAGGATAAATTGGACAACATTGACCATGCGAAGGAAACTCAAGATATGCTGCAGGTTACTAAACACGCTGGAAGAAAACCATTCAGCTCGCTACTAGATTGGGGCATTTATTTCCCGCATTTTGCGCAATGCGTTCGCCTAAAGAAGTTCGCCTATCCACAGGTAAATATTCCAGAAGTTCAGCTCATCTTCCATTGAGTTCATTACATTTGCACGATGTGTGATTAGAAGGCATTGAATTGTTTAGCTTTCGTCGTCATACGCAATTCTATCATGATTCGTTTATTTGTCCGTGACGGATGTTAATTAACCTCATCGGACCTCGTTCCCATGACGAATTGAATATCACTTAATTGAAATTCTACTGACTCTCATCGAATTAATTTGTGTTTACGCAATATAAATTTCTTAATATGTGCCTTGATTGGACTTCTAAGCGGAGCCCACGAGAGCCTTCGCAACCTCCAATTGCTAATTTCTTGGCAATGTTTCTAAATTGGCGTTTACTTGAACTTTTGTCCATGTTGAACGCATTTCCAGAGGCCTGTAATGTCAAAGATTGTTATTCAAGCAAAAAGCATTTCCCAGCTTTCATTTCATCAGATTCTAATGAGTTAGCACTTCCAGAGTATTCTCTTAAACGGTATTTTTTTAATTTTAGGTATCTGGCATGGTTATGGCTGATTCGCGGCTAAAGTCCACCATCAACCAGACTACAGAAGATATTTACTTTGCCAAACACGTAAAGGAACATGGAGCCTGGGACGATAATGCAAATCTACTCCACGAAAATTCAGAATTCCGAAATATCTACAAACAGCAGGAAAAACGCGCACAAGCAATACTCACGGACATGAGATCGAAACTCTCTGATTTAATGCTAAGAATAACCTCATGGATATTGTACAAATTACTACCTTGTTTCCTGTCCGGCGTTGTTGCACACATGAATCAAATCGAAATGTTGAAAAGTGCAACACAGAAGGCTCCCGGCGTTCCATTGATATTTCTTCCATTACATCGAAGCCACTTAGATTATATAATGGTTAGCTTTATTTTACTAAACTACGACATCCGAAGTCCAATTGTGGCGGCTGGAAATAACCTTCGAATACCAGTGTTTGGCTCTTTATTACGTAAGCTCGGTGCGTTCTTTATCAAACGGAAAATCGATCCGGTTGTGGGTCAAAAGGACGTCCTATATCGAGCTATTTTGCATTTCTATCTGCAACACGCATTAAAGGCTGGCCATAATGTGGAATTCTTTATCGAAGGCGGGCGTACTCGTACTGGAAAGCCGTGTATGCCAAAGGTAATTCATTCTATTTATGTTTAGTAAAAATATTTACTGTCTTTTGGTTTACAGAACGGAATTCTCTCAGTGATTGTAAATGCTTTTATGGATGGCACTATTCCAGATGCTCTACTCGTTCCGGTTTCGGTTAACTATGAAAAATTGGTGGACGGTAATTTTGTAAATGAACAACTGGGCAAACGAAAGGAACCAGAAACCTTTAGATCCGCGATATCAGCCATTTGGAAGGTGAGATTAATTCTGTAACAAATCATTGCTATTCATTCAGAAAATATCGGGGATAGTAGACTGAGAGTTTTTGTTTTTGGTCATAAAAAGATAACTAAAAACAAAGTAAAAGCTAAAATTGCCAGGGGTAATCGTCAAATACTTGAAATGAGAACACCTCGAATTTTGATAGAAAATATTCCATTTTTGTGGGGAGGGGAGAAGAAATGGAATATTTAATGAAATCGAATAAACATTTCCCATTATTTGTTATAAAATGTATTTTCCATTACAGATAATCAACTCCAGATATGGCTTAATGCGGATCGACTTCAATGAACCATTCTCCATACGAGATTTAGTGCAATCGTTCAACAAAGTGGCTAGAGAGTCTGGAAGTACAACGCAATACATGCCGGCGAAACGGTAGAAAAATTTCGTTATCTAAATTGCAAGAAGCAAACCTTATGCTTTTGAAATTCGAATTTCAGGCAATTACAGCACAATAAATCGTCATCATCTCTATATGGCACTGATGTGGTATGCGAGGAGCACAGGACACTAGTCGACAGCATAAGTCGCACCATCGTTTATGACTGTGCGGCAGCAACATCCGTAATGACAACGAACGCTATCGCATTCTTATGCTTGACGAGATTCCGTGATGGCACAACTATAAATAATTTAGCAGCCGAATTGGATCGATTAAGAAGAATCCTATTTGGAAGGAAGGACATGGGATTCTCTGGAGACTCAGCGCATATCGTTCGATACGCTTGCGAGATATTGGGACCATGTAAATGATTAGTATTTATTGATCCCTATTAACGTAAATATGCATTTACAGCCCTTATTGTTGTAACACAGGAAACTGATGGGAAATCATGTTTTATCAAACCCAACACCATTATCCCGAATTGCATTGAATTGGCTTACTATTCGAACGCTTTGGTCCCCCATTTCGCACTCGAATCAGTTGTTGTAACCGCACTTTCAAATTTACTCGAAAAGAGGCCTAAAAATGTTAATACCAATTTTATTTTATTCAATTGCAAATGTGATACCAATTAAAATTTCGTTAACATCTTTTTTGATTACATTTTAGGAGAGTGAAATACCAATTACTGAGCTAAAGGACGCTTGTCTCGATCACTGTGAAATACTCCGCAATGAGTTTATTTTAAGTAAACCAACACAAAACTTAGATCAATTACTCGACACGACCATTGATGATTTGTGCATTAAGGAGATTATCTGTAGGCCACAAGTAAATCGCATTTAAATTATATTCCATAGCACTCGATTGAAATTATTGTAAAAAAAAAACTAATCTGAATTTCAGCAAGAAGACGCGGAACCAAATCGGTTTAAAGGTTTAGCTAATTATTTAGAACAGGATTATTCAGACGACGAGGATGACTATATCCACGATGAGATGAAACTTCATTTAAATTCAGTTGGAAATGATGATAGAATAGCATTAGTAAATGTTTTAGCGCCAATCAGCCATACATACTCCGTTGTAGCACAAACACTAAATCGTCTTGTCGGTAGCTCAATGATTGAAACTCAATTCATCAAGACTTGCATTCAAAATATCATCAATAAAATTGAGGACAAAGACTGTATTTTTGGTTAATAATACAAATTCCGGAATGAATTTTCAATTTATATTAATATGATTTTTCTTTTTGGTCATCGCATTTTTAGGTGAAAGTGTTTCCACCGAATACGTGAAAAATTGTATGAAGCTACTTGAGAAATGGGGCGTTTTGAAACTGTCAAATCAACATGGTGTCAGACTTGTACTATTGGAAGATGATTATAACACAATTAGTGCCTTAAATCCAGTTATCGAACGAATAAAAGCTATCGTCCCAGGAAATCCATCAATTATATCTTAATTGTTATAATCCCATTTTTTGTTAGGTACATTTTTAGTACATTACCGACATCATATCAACATAATTCATTTCGGAAAATGGACTGATAATAAAAACAAATTTTTTTACTAATCAACTGTGTGCTTTTATTTTATAATATTACTCCTACACCCCCGTTTTTTTTTTTGGTGAACATTTTAGTGGGCCTTCAAAGGTGAACATTTTTAGTAAGGAACGGGACAGACGAATAATGCCTAGAAAGTTGACATCATGGGGCCTTTCCAAGGGCGCCAAATATGTCCAAATCCATTAATAAATAAGTAGTGGGCCTTCAGAGATGAAGGAAAATTGGCCAAAAATCAACACTTATCTTCTAAAAAGCTGCGCCATATTAAGATTTTTTTCATGTAAAAGACTCGTTGTTTGAAGACTTCAAACAAAAAGTTTACGCCAACAAAGTGGCTTAACAAAAGTAGTTCAAAAGTTATTAACATTTCGTGGTCAAAATGGAGGTAATTTTGAGCAACTAATGAACAACTGGAGTCCGTTTTAATCAAATTGAGCGTCAAGAGCCAACGGATTGCAGGGGGATGGTGAGGGGTTAACGAACTTTCTCGTGATTTTTCACAGAAATCATGGAGAAAGTTCGTTAAGCCGTCACCATCCCCCTTCAATCCAGTGGCTCTTAACGCCATATATGGATGAAACTAGAGATTGTGCCCTTTCCAAAAAGTACTCAACCAAAGTGAAAAGTACTCAACCAAAGTTTAGGGGGGCAAAATCGTGTATCGTTCTTTAACACGTTGGCTACCCTGTGAGTCACCGGTGATCGCAGCGTGTCACCCACAGGGACAATGTGAGTCACCGGTGTACACACACTATTGTCATTACCGTAAGTTTCTCAAGTTCCATGGTTGAGTGCAGTCGCTCGTGCGGTGCAAAGGGGTTTTTTTGTGGAGCATATTTCATGTGAAAAATTGGTTGTGGTAAGTTTTTTCCGTTATATTTTACTCGATTCGTTCGTTTTTGTCTGTATTGATATTGTGTTCACTGGTGACTCACATTGTACAGAAATGATTTTTGCGTTTTTTCCCAGTGTATACTAGCGGAGTAAGCGTTTTTTTGGCTGGTAGCCAACGTGTTAATAAAGGCCATGCTAATTTTTAAGACATACTCGGCGCTACAGCTCTCGAAGAGACTGGGCCTCCTCAATTGAGGTTTCATAACAATTTCTTCCTTGCTTCGCACCTACATTTTTACAGAGATTGCGAAACATTGATGAATAACATTTTTATAAACATATGGTGAATCCAAAGGGTATATTAAATTTGCCTTACCGTTTGTAACGCCAAGATCGTGTCATCACACACAAAAATGAACTAAACCAGTGTGTTTAGAATGATAAAAAATATTGAATTTTGCATGTCCGTTCGTCCATCCGTCTGTGGCGCGGATTGCGGGCGCACGGATTCAGCTAGAGACTTGAAATTTTACGCAGATTTGTTTTTTGTAAAACGCAAGTCTAAGTTCGTTAATGGGCAAAAATGGACCATTAGGGGGGTACCCCCCATACGAACGAAAAGGTTTTTTGCGAATATCTCAAAAACGGTGCATCTTATCAAAAAAGTGAAAGAACAAAAGTTATTTAAGATATGATTCAACATAAAATTCCCCTACATCAAAATCCGATTGGAATAAATTTAAAAAGATCTTATTGGAAAGTTTGACTTCAAAGTGGAATTTTGATACAACTGTTCGCCGTTCACTTAAACTTCGAACAATGCCATATCACCATACGGGTTTTCAATAATTACCAGATTGGCAATTATTAAAAATCATTGAAGTATAGTAAAAATACGTATTTTTCTCGATTTTGAGTGCCCCAAAATCAAGAGTTCTGGCGCGCGCCTTAAGCGGCCCACACACTAAGAGGATACACGACGCGCCATGAGGATACAATCTTGAGTTGTCGTGTATCCTCAGTCTGTGGGCAATGAAAGAGTACAATCAAAGGTTGAACGCCAAGATTGTATCGTTCCACGGCCGCCTGAACTCATCGCGATTCATGACAATCTTGTTGGGTCCATCGCGCTCTCTCTCGATGTAGGTCCATCGCGCTGTCTCGATGTAGACTGACCGAAAGTTAGCTACAAACTGATGGGAATGAATGTGTGTGGGGACTTCACGATACAATCTTTTTGGTGTTGTCTTTCCTTGAGGATTGATGAGTCATAAGATTGTCGTGAATCGTGTCTAGTGTGTGGCCCGCATTATACGCATAGACGGAAATTTGCCACTGTTTGGCAAAATTATTTTTTTTACTAATAGATAGCGTCAACCAAAGACCAAGTAAAAATAGGAGATTCAAGGCTAACGTGGCAGATGTTGGTTAGCATAGTTTCTGAAAATGTTTTCAAAGGGTCTGTGCTGCACCCACACAAAAACCAGAGAAAATGTACAGCTTTATTCAATTAAAACTTTATTCAAAAAGAAAAAAAACAATATAATTTTTCAATGCTTCTATACTTTCAATGCTTCATAAGTTTAGTTTTGTTTAAAATAATAGTTTAAAACCATCTAAATTTAATTATGTCTCATAATAAATAAAGTGAAACGTAAGGTTGGCAGTGTGATAACATTGAACTACATTATTACATGTGATTTAAATTATTTACTGGTATCAGTTTTAGAGATTGCCTCTGGAAAATTTATAAACTCGCATATCAATTTAAAATACCGTCAAAATATTAAAAAAAAAAAGTATAATTTTAAAAACGGTTTCGCCATGCAAAATATTTATTTTTAGAACGAAATTCGTTACACTATCTAATTTTAAGAATTACTCAAAATGACGCAATGTTGAATTGGCTATTCATAACAAAATTTTATCTAGTTTTTAGCTAGTTAAATAGAAACCAGGGCACCAATCATGTAGTCCGACGCGTCTCTGTCTTTCGACTTCGACGCAGCTTTTGACTCTTGACATATCAGCAGCTTCAAATTTCCTGGAGTGACAGTCAGAATCATGTTTCGATTCATAGTGACAATTCCGCGAAATTTCAAGCTGCAGATATGGCGAAGTCAAGAGTTAAAAGCTGCGTCGAAGTCGAAAGACAGAGACGCGTCGGAATACATGATTGGTGCCCAGTCTTTTTACTAGGTGTTTTTTTTAATTCAAACTTTTAGTAATTTCACACCAAATATCAAAAACTTAACTTTCAAATTTTATTTCAATTGTACAGCAAACACAATGATCTATTTATAAAAAGAAATTCAAAAAAGTTTTTTTTCGTAAAACTAGTATGTTGTAACAAGGGTTATAGTGGCGATTAAGTGCGAAACTACCATTCACGAGGCATACCCTACAGTTATCACGTCACGAACTGTTGCTTGTGTCCAAAAAAAATCGTAATTACGAGAAAGCCGGTGTACTATTCGAGGTGGTAAGGCTTTTACGGCCTTCTAGCACTTACCATTTTTTTACACAAGCAACAGTTTATGACGTGACCTCGTAGACTAGTTTCGCATTAAATCGCCACTGTTAATGTATCTTAAATTCAAACTTTGATATTCATCAACAAGATTTATCAAAAAAAAAATAATAATAACGAAATATACTTTCTTAATCGTAAAAATCGAAGATGCAAATTATCTATTATTTTTTTTTTACAAATTTTTACTGCGTCGAGACTCGCCGTGCCTTGGCGCCGTTTTTAGTTTGGTTTTTCTTTTTTTGTTTACTTTTATTTTTTTGGCCAACGGTTTTTGTCTTTTCCTGCAAAAATCGAAAATTTACTTGAATTTCAAAGTTATGAGAAAAATAATTTTACCGGTTTCTTATATTTGGCGCCAATAAAGCCAGCACATTTTTGTGCTCCACAATGACATATCTTTTTTTCGTTTCCAGTGCACTCCAGATTGTAATTGAATGTCAATTCAGTGTTCTGAAAATAGAAATTTCAAAGAATAATCAAATATTCCCTTTCCTAATTCAGACAACTTCTAAGCCCTCTAAAAATGATTATATCCCCCGCTTCCCCGCTGATCTTTTTTTCTGTTATCATTCAAACCGTTACGACAAAAAAAAATCTCATTTTTCCCAACCAAACTCCCAGAAAGCCCCCTGCAAGTTAAAAATGTTCAAAAAAAAATACCAAAAATCTTCAATACTCACAGCTGGGATATTCTGCACAGCAAAGAGACCAACTCGTGTGCTTCCATTTACTGTCCATTTTTGCGTTTCGCAATTTGGTTCGCATGAATGATTCATAAATCTAGCTAAATTGCCCTTTGGGCCAGCGTCGATCAATAAATCCTTTTCCAGTGTTAAAAAGTAGTAATGATCTTCTTTATTCTCCTGTTTCTTGGCGATTCTTCGCTTAAACTCATTATCATCAATAATTTCGCCGACATATTCGATGACAAAAGTCCCAGCTTCCATATCGTGTTCGCAAGTCAATCCCCAACCCTTACCATTCGTTTGTGTGAGTTTCAATGATGGATAAATCCGTTTCTCGAACATTTGATTTCGACAATTGGCCCCAGCACGACACACTTTCGGATGGCATTCAGTCATCAATAGTCGATTTAGACAGCCTGAATTCGGTCCGCATGGATTCTCTACCGCCGGGTCGCATTCACATGCACTCAGATTACTGATATCGACGAGTTCCTGCATTTTGACTGGTGGCACTGGTCGATTTGATTTGATTTTTACGTACGGCATTGGCATTAGGCCTTTTTGCCGTTGGGCGTGATTCTGGGTGGACTTTTTCTCCTTAATTAACTCGGATAATCTTCTAGCCTCCTTAATACCATCCATGTATCTAACGTCGATGCTTTTGCCTATACTACCTACCTTGCCCCAATCGCCCTCCTGATAAAGGAAGACACGTCGGCGACTTATCCAGCCATGATCATTGGATCCGAGGAATCGCACACAGAATTCGTGTGGATTACGCGTAATCTGATTGACGTTGTCAGGTACCTCTGGCGGTGGAATAATAATGCCTGGCCACCAACGATAGTGGCCAAATTTCGCCCACACTAGTTCACCATACAGCGGCAATCGGCCAGTTTCGCACTCCTCACAAATATACTCATCCGGCTGTTGGATTTTCAAGCACTCCAGATGGAATGACATTGGACATGTTTCGCAGCAGATTAGACTACCGCCATTGACACAAATGAAGCACCAATTCGCATTCAAAATTTTTTCAGTTTTGGGCTCGTGACGCGGACAAATTATTTGATTGGCGGTGAGGAAAATTGTACCGGCCGGAATGCAGAATGAATCCATGTGATACGTTGCTGGACAGTTGATACAGCTTATCATTTTCGATCTTTCAGTTTGGAGGAATTTCCCACGTGGATCGTCAGAGACGCAAGTCTGACAAACGTGTCGCGGACATAAAAGACTTTCAATTTTCGATGACGACTCAGTGATATTGGCTTGTGGCCAATATTTAAGACAGCCTATATGGTAAAACTTTCCGCATTTGTTCATGCAGCATTTGAAACGCTCTCCCAATTCGCTATCGTTTCGATTGCATACGAAACACTCCACGTCGACTTTATCCACACACTGAGAGCATAGAACGCTGACGATTGTGATTTTCACATCGTCTGAATCTCCAGTTACATGACTGTCCTCTTCTATCTTGTCCCCGGAAATCGCTTGATTCGTTACATTCACGGTAGCAGTTCCAGTGCAGTCCTTATGAAACCAATCTAGGCAGCCACCAGTACACTGAAATAAATTCGACGGTGTATGGCAGGTTTTACAAACGGGCTCACGCAATAGATTCCGAAAGAGATAGTTCTTCGGTAAATTTAGTATATTCTCGACAACTTCGTCAATTGGTACGTTGATAATTTTTGGAATTTTCTCTCGCTTTACCACCGGTGCCGTTACTTTTATATCCGCCGGCAGACTTCTTCGGTGCAAGGCGGTCTTCAGTCGTCTAACGCTCATTTCGCTCGCACTCAAGAGTTTTTTCATGTCTGGCCGAGAGATCTTCTGCTCTGAAATGTATTTGTATAACCAAAGTTGCCTTAAATTGGTGTCGATATGACCCTCCAGAACTTGGTCAGGCTTCACAAGGACAATTTGTTTCATTTGCGAGACAAATCTACGAAACTCTCTGGTCTCAAAAAATTCATCGATGGATGTTGATACAATGCTCGGATTGTCTACTTGGACGAATGGCGTCGTCACCTCTGCAGACGTTGAGCCCTCATCCAGTTTTCTTCTCTTACTAAACGTAATAAGATCGGCTTCAATTTTTTCGTAAGCTGGACTTTCCGGCGTCGGAGATCGATTGCGTTTTTTTACAGGATAAATTGAGTCCAGGCTAAAATTGTCGCTGTCCTCGGTATAGCTCGGAGGCTTCCAGTTCATGTGGACTGATTGACGTCTTTTCCGTTTCTCCTTTTCTACAATCCTGAAAAATGGAATCGCGTTAGAAGCATCAATTTAGAAACCTTTTTAACATTCAAGAAGATGGATAAGGTTTGGCCATAAAATACTTCTGGTTAGGCTTTTTAACCCACACCCCCCTACATTTTTCGTGATTTTTCTATGGAGTTTAGTATTTTTGTGTTTATTACATTACCGTCTGTGTAAAAAAATATAAAAAAAAGGAGACGACTGAAAATATTGTTTAACAACAACTTTAAATTTACGATATATCGTATTCGGCGATAAGGCCCTTGATTGTTTCTGAAATAACACATTCAACTCACATTGGATCTGGTAATTTCAGTGGATTTAAAGTGTTCTGTAATGCTAGGAGAACAACCAACGCCGTCTTGACGCAAGCGGCAACTATCAATTTCGTATGGCAAGTTGAGCGGACTTGAATGACAGTAGTCCACAGTCTAGAATTGAACTATCGATCTTCGAATTACTGGCCAATGACTTTACCACCTGGACTTCGAAATAATTCTATAGCATATCAAATTTGAAGACTCTGTTAGGTCGTTGTTAAGTTGGAGGGTGCATAATAAAGGTTGGGTTAATTTTAAATCGCCTTACTTGACGCTCTAATAGATTTGACCCTTATTGTTATTGATTTTTTGATTTTTCGACAGTAAAGCGTCAACATCGATGGGCAAATAATCGTTTTGCGAGGCTTACTAAAAATTTCATTTCATTTGGGCGCCAAAATTTGTTCTAGGTTTCTTATCTTTATCTACCTAATCTTTGATGATAGTCTGATGATTAAGATCACGTATTTTATGAACACCCCCTTAATGCAAACTCGATCAAAATATCTTCATTGGCTAAGACCATAGCAACGTGAGCCAAAATTGGGATCAAATGAACAATTAAATATTTTGAAATGGTATCAATAAACATCAACACTAAAACAATTTCAAGACTTGCAATAAAGAAAAAATTTTCAACTTACTTCGCCTCATTTACGAGTTTCTCGAATTCACCGCATCTCAACTCGATCGCTAGCTTCGCCACGCTCATCGCCTCATCAACCGCCCGTTCCCAAACATGTTTTTGTGATTTCGAAATTAGGAAATTCTTGGTATGTGGATTTTTTTTGCTGTATTTGATAAGTTGCTCCTCAGCCAACTTTTCGAATTCAGCACGATCAACAAATGGAATGATGGACATTCGCTTCACCCAGCTGCGACGTCCATTATCTGCAAAGAAGCGCACGTGAATCTTAATTGGCTGCTTCGTTGCCTTATTTCCATCAGCAGCGATTGTACGTCCATCAGGATCCGGCCATACGATGCACGGCCAGTAAGGATATTTTGGTATTTGACCCCAGTAGATTTCTCCGGCGGTTACTGTGAAGTCCATCTCCATATCGATCGATGATCCTTTAGCGCTATCCGAAGAAATCGTCAGAGGAGACTTTTGTAACATCTCCATGTTGCTCTCGAACGATGGTGTGATGCTGAGGGGAGCGGCGACGGCAGTGGTATAATCAAGAGTGGTACTCTCTGTGCTGGACGGCGACTTTTCTAACGTTTCCATGTCTAATGTTTTCATGTTCTCCTCGAAGGAGGGAATGGTAATGGGGGCAGTGTCGACGATAGCTACGGCGAGAGTTTCCTGCTTGGTTATCTCAGAAGTTTGGTTCATTACCTCCTTTTTAGAAATTAGTTCTGTCATTTTTTGCGCCTTCAATTTAACGACACTCCCAAACATTTTGTGGCCTGCCTTGTTTTTCGCTTTAGTGCTAGTTTTCATGCTAGTTTTGGTTTCCGATTGCTTGCCGGTTGTCGTTTTTTGCTCAGAACTCGTTATTACAATTTCTGCAATCTCTTCTTGTGTAATGTCTTCTTCGCGAATTAGCGACGTGACGTCTTCATTTACTGAACTTTCAACATCCTTTAGTGAAGCATTTTCATCATTTCCATCTGTCTGGGTGGCGAGCAATTTGTTTTTGTGAATCAGTTTCTCGATTGGACTGACATAGGGGGTAAACTTGGGCGGCACACTGGCCGGCGGCGTCAACGATTTAAGCTTGGGTGGTGTTCGACGTACGTAGCCAGTGATCTCAGTTGGCAGATAGTCTTCGGCCTCCTTGTACTTCTGTTGGCGTCCGTACCGGCTTCGCTTCCCGTCAGTCTCCTCCACCAATTCGATATATTTGGGACTAAGGTTCGACTTAAGGGCGTCCAATTGAGTCTTCCTGCGTTCTTTACATAAAATTACACCTTTGATAAATACAATTTCAAAACTACTGTCAGCAACTCACTTGTTTCCTGAGTAATTGATATCGGTTTTTTAATTCGGAAATCATCTTTGGGGCCATCTTCAATGCCATTTTCTTCTGTACTTTTGGTCGGTGTGTCAACTTTTGATTCATCCGATGACGGCTTCCTCTCTGTCTCAGTCATAGTTTGTTGATCCAGCGAAGAGTTTCCTGCCAAGAAAAATTAGTTAGTTTTCCATATAAAATCTAGAAATTTATATTTACCGAGCGTTTTCGCATCTGGTAAACTTCCGACACTTCGCCTAAAAATTTTCCTCATTTTGCACTATCAACAATTTCGCGATAAAACCAACGCCGCAAAGAACCAGCACCCACTGACCTAGCAGGACACGAACTGAAAGAATTTGGCGGGAAACTAAAATATCAGTTGTGCATTTGGAGAAAAGTGGAACTTTTGACTCCGATTAATCGAAATTACGCACGATTTCACGTTCCCGTCTTTATTTATAACAAATCTAATAAATTTACTGTCAATTTTATTAAGAATTTATTCATTTTTCACGCATACAAACCTTCTTAAGCCACAAATTATACTCGAAGATGCACAACACAAGTTGTTGATTTCTAACTAAACACGCTGGTAACGAAAGGAAAGCGTATTTTATAACTTAATTATTACGAAAATAGTTTTTTACAATTTGTTTGCCTTTTCCACCGATTTTCTGCCGAAACTTTTAAAAAACATCGAGCGAAACTCAACCAAAAAATGCCACCGAACCTAACTTCTTCTTCTTCTCGGTGCCACTAAATTCTTCGTAGCAACCACCTTAAAAAAACTTGTAATTAGTGTTGCCAGGACGAGGAGGACAAAAATTGTTTATTTTGTAGTTTAAAAATTGTTAAAACACTATAAATCCATTTAAATATCGTAATTTGTGCTAAAAAAAACTTGTAAAGATTATGTACTGTAAGGTTTTAAAATGGGAATAAAAAAGTCTTGAATCGACATTAATTTATAAAAAGGGCCACAAAAAACATTTGATTACCGGAAACTTACTAATTTTGACAAAAGAAAGTTCTCATAACGGATCGATTTTTAGCAAATCAAGTACTTTACTACCTTCTGTGAATCCTCTTATGGTTTTGCAAAGCATATTAAAGTCAGTAAATATTATTAGCAAAATTTGAATAAAAATCCCCCAGAAGTTCAGAAGTGAAATGGAAAGGAGGGTACAGGCAGCGGAATAGGTAGATTTTGGCGTACATTTTTTAATGTCCCATCAGTTTTTTTTTTATCAAACTTCTGTTCTACAATATTCTGTTTTATTCTGGAAGTAAGTATATTCGTATACGAAATTGCATTGAAATCCGATCAACCGTTTTCGCCAGATTTTTTTACATTTTAATTTTATGTAAAAATATATTGATCTATCTAAAACAAAAAAACGGTAAAATGGCATTTCCGCTAAAGCTCTCTATTAAAGTCACAAACATTATATTATGTCTGAGCCGCTCAATTATCATATAGATACCGGTCTCAATCAATTTAAATGCGTAATCGTTATCATATTGCTGAGATGACCAAGTTTACTCAAGTTCAAAAGCAACCCACGAAAGCCTGGAGATTTGAGAAGTCATTCGCCAAAGATTCATCCACCACCAATTAAATTCACTTTTGAATCTCTGCCTGCGCATTAATTTCTTTTATACGACAAAGTGCATCGCTAGTAACCGTTTTTGAACAGGTAGACACTGCTATGTGGAAGGTTGTGGACTTATCTTCAAATCGTTTCATGAAAGGTCTCAAAGTGGAAGAGGGATAAAGACGAATGTTGGCTTGATGAGGTGATCGGGCTGAAACACCTCAGTTGCCTACTATTTTTTACCAATATCAGTTTACTAGTCTATGCATCGCGAACGGATCGATCACCTGGTAACGGCTCATGTGCAGTTCACTACATTCAGTACAATTTTTGCTATCAGAGAAGTCGGTTCGTGCGCACTAGCTTTTTAAATTCAAAAAAAAATAGCAGTCCTACTGCTGGAGTAATAGTCTGTCCAATAGTGGATTTTAAAAAAAACTACCACATAACGTAACGTTAAAAGTTTTAACATACCTACTTCGTACGTATCTTGGTATGACACGCGATCGAAGCGACGAGAAGACACTGAAGAATCTACGTATAAACTTGTTTCGGTTACATTGAGTTCGTTACATAATTGGATTGTGTAAGTTTTTCGTACCGAAAAAGTGTGTTTATATACGAATATCCATATGACTAAAAGTGAACTTGTTAACAGAAATATTGCAAAATAATTAACATTGGAATAACAGCAAGGATTTCTTTCGCCACACATTTTGACTTGGAGTTTTCTTATTCACTGGTAATGAACTAAAAGATTTTTTTAAAAAATTTATGTAATAAATTGTTAAAATTTGTACATTAAATCTTACATTTATTGAAGTTTGAAATGAAATTAATTAATTTTTTTTAATTTGGACAAAAAAATATAAAAAAAATACATGAAGACATCTTGAATCATAAAGCAATTATTCACAATTTCAGTTATTACTTAAGAAAACAGAAAAACATCAAATATGTATCGTTCAAGTTCGTTTAATAAGTGAAATCGTACTTGACATGCATGCGAAATACAAATTCTAAGTACGAGTAGTGCAATTTCAAATACACCACGTTGTTGTTGACATTTTTCATTATTTTTTGATTTATTTTTACAATTTTATGCGTCGCTAATTTTGAATCTTTTGAATTTACGGTTATTGACGTATGCCACCTTACATATAAACTATTTTTCCAATGTATGTATTTCTTTGATTTTTTGTTAATTTAGAGTTTACTCTCCTCCCAACAATTAGTTAGAAAAATATTTGCTTATTATGCGAATAAAATTAAGTACTTGTAATGCAACTTACATGCATATTTTTCATGGGAACCACTTAGATTTAAATGGTTTTTGGCGTATCGAAGAACCGGAAAAAAAACTATATTTACATATAAAAATTTTTATTGCCTTGCAAAAAGCTGCTTTTTTGTGGATTTCGAAAGGTTTTCCACGAAATTTAAGGCAAGTGCACCTAATTGAAATACTTACATAAATGACGTCAATCAAATTTTCGTCAACTATCAACGCTTTGCGTAAAGCGACAACCTGTTTTTCAAAACTGTCTACCTATTTACTACTGTCCATTAGGAACAATTAATTAGGCAAACAAAGCGTTTTTACCTGCACGAGTTTTAAATATCAAATCGTCAGTTTTTCCAATTTGTCATAAGCACATTGAACTTGAAAAGCGAAAATTAGACTAAAGACAGTGACACAAAAACTACACTCGTCTCTAAACTTACCGCTTCAAAATTCGTGTAAACCAAAATCGTAAAACGATTTAATTAAATTGGCGCCTCCAAATGTTCTTTTATCGGGAATTTTAAGACAGTTTTGTCGTCATTTTCTACAAAACTTTTGTGTAATCTGTAACTTTTCCCCGTTAAAAGAAGTATTTTGCCGCCATTGTTTATTAGGCACCTTACACATTCAATATATTGAACAATATTTTCATTTTGTTCAATATATTGATCGTGTGAAGCAAAAAAAAATATTGAAGCGAACCATACAATTTTAAATATCCTGAATTGAAGCAATAATATTGACCGTGTGAGGCAGGTCTTTAAAAATATATTAAAATTCCCTTCTAATGATATTTGAACCGTATTTTATCAGAAAAAATGTTATCTAATTGGATTTTTGAGCTTATTGAACTGGAATTTTATGTATGGGAAAAATATCTAAAATTGTATTGTAAGTAAACCTAATGTGATCATACCTTAATTTTTTATATTAGATTGCAACTACTCAAGTTATGATTTACGCAAATTGTACATTAGGTCCTCATAAAAACTTTGACTTTTGGTAAAAACTAAAAACTTTAAAAAGATCCCATTTTGTGTAGTAAATGAAATATTTTTTTTAAATAAACTTCAATCAAGAATTGCCTTTTGGTACCATAAAATTTAATGCATGTTCTAATCCTAAAAGAAATCCACGATTTTTTGTTGCAAACTGATAATTTTATAGATTAAATTTTATACACGAGGCATAAATTATTGTTAATATTTTATAACGTAATAAAAAATTACGACATTTTGTTATATACTAAATTTAAATTTGCAATGAAAAAAAACTATTTAAAATAAATTATTTTTAGCGAAAAATTAAACAATGAAAAATGAGCATAGAAATTATTTTTTATGTCTTGAAACTTTATAATAAAAAACCGGAATTAGAAAGGAAATTGGCATGCAATTAGACTGTTTCGCACTAAAGCGACTTAATAACTAGAGTGTGGCCAATTGCACTCTTCTTCGAATATGGACTGTTCGAAAAGCCTATCTTCGAAAATGGACTCTTCAAACTTGTGTGTGTCGTAAGGAATTTTTCATATTTTTTTCTATTTTTTAAGCCATTTGCGTGATTTAAATTTTTGTTAACTCTCAATCAATAAGAAATGTTTCCATATTAAAAGGTCTCAGTTGCTACTGACTTGATTTTCACAAACGAAACATAGTATTTAAGGTTAATTCTTAAATATACCCTCAAGTGTGATTAAATTTAGCATCCCGTGTGTTAACATAAGTTTAAAATGTTTATTAATAACTTAAACTCCAGTTTAGCTCCTAAACTTTACTTGGCAAAGATCTATTAATAGAGATCTATTATTTTAGCAAAATGGCAAAATAAAAAAAATAAGAGCTAGAAATTAATTTTCAATTTTTTTTATGTTAACTAAAAAAACAAAGAAGCCCAAAAAGTTAATCGTTATTTTTTGGTAGTTCGTTTACCCACACGAGTTATTTTTAGCGACTTATCTTTTAATCTACACAAGTAATTATTGCTTTATTCGGCATGTTTAAATTATTTTACGACACTTTCTTGCAAAATGTCATTTCAGGTCATACTTTTATGAAATATTTAATTAGGACAATACCTTTCATTACTTATTCGGAAAATTGAGTACAATTGATGTCTGAAACTTTCGAAAAAAAATAGTTATCAAAATTATGATTTCGGTTAACGCTGAAACTTTATGTTGCATTAAAATAATTGCCATGAAGATAATTACCAACTTAAATGCATAAACTTTTATCGTTCAACATTTTTATTCTATGGGTTTATCTATCTAACATTCATTTGTGGTTATATGGACAAAATATGATCTTTTTACTTCACCACAAATTCTGTCGAATTAAAAAACTTAAGAACTTGAGCAAAACAGAACCTTAACGCTTTTACGGTGGGACCTTTTCAACTACCCTTTCAATTAGGACGCCCTTTTAGGACGCCCTTTTAGGACTCTTTCACATATTTTTGTGTCGATTTTCTTTTATAGGTACCGCGTCATATTACCGCAATCCCCCTGCTGTCTAAGATTATGACGTATGTTTGTGGCCATGCAGTTCATAAACCGAGAGCCTCAAATAAGTTTTCATTAACCAGAATATTCCATCTTTCGTAAGGGTTGGGTTACGATGATGTGGTGGGGAAAAAGTATTTCACCATGATTTTTGGTGTATAAGGAAGTTACGTAAAACTATTTACAGTACTTCACGCTTAATTGCACAAAAAACGTTGGAATAAAGCGGGCAGCCGAAAATAAGCTAATTTTTACGCCATCATGTGAATAATGTTGGTTGTATTAAATTGAATCAGGGGAGCAAAACTCCCCTCATAACGTAATGAAATAACGATATGGTTTTGCGGCGTTTTCTTGAAAATTACATTACAATTTTATAAAAATTTAATCCCGTTACAGTAACGAAAAATATAACGAACACCGAAAAAAATATTTCGTTTTTTCATTATACAGTGTATCTTACCTGCTAGAAATTTTCATTGTACAGAATTTGTTGGGTTAGTTCTATTTTAGCAGAGAAAATATTTAATATCCAAATCTAAGTCTAAAACAAATTGTAAAATTTATTCTTGAAATATGCCGGAAATGGAGTTTTTTCAGACATAACCGCCGGAACAAATTCAAATTGGGACACATTTTTCTGAGTGAATTTATTCTGCACTAGATAAATGAAATCCGCTGAATAAATTCTGATAAAATTTTCGGAGAAAAGCCATTATAAAGAGGGCATTAGTTTATGTTAAATCTTGTAAAAAATATGCTCGAATATAATAGGATACTTAAAGCTAGTTTATTTAAAACTTCATAAACGTATATCTGTATTGTGTCGTGATAATTACGTTTTTATCCAAATATGATACTTTCATTTAATAATGTGAACATTAAATCACGATAAAATATTTCAAATAAAAAAATGAGCTGATAAAAAATTGACCAGTGTTTTTAATTATCATATATATATCAATTGTAATAAATTAACCAATAATTACCCTAATTATTATCATGTTAAGATTTTAATTATAAATTCCAAAAGTTTTTTTTTTAAATCTTTCAACATATTAATGAGATAAATCTGATTACATTCTATGCAGATATGATCGAATTAATTAGCCGGTTCATGTCAGTTGATAATCTTCGTGTGGATTTTTTTAATCTCGCGAATTTACTTTTTTATAGAACAAAGTAAAATCGCACTTCATAGTTGTTAACCTATTTTTTACCTGGTGCAATCTGCAGCGATTGTCGTCTATTTTTGTCATGCACGATGAAATCAAATGTAAAATAAAATACAAGAAAAACATAACCCATAATCATTTAATGACCTTATTCACAAAATATAAGTCGCTCTGTATCCTATTTAAATTTATTTTAATTATTTCGAATGAGATTGTTTAATTAAATATTAAGTACCAGGAAAACCGAGCCATGCTCGGCCACCTCAAACTCGTCCTTTTGCTGAAATTTTGGAGAGGTGAGACCTATCGATCTAGATAGGTCTAGAGGGAAAAGTCAGGTTTGTAGTGGGAAAATCGAAAGCCCTTAGCCCCCTTAGTAATACTGTAAAGTTTCATTAAGATCGGATCACCCAATTCGAAGATACCAGGCGAGGGGTATTGAGGGGAATTTTCTCAGAGGTGAGACCTATCTAGATCGATTCCTTGTCCCCGTAAATCCCTAACCCACAAGTTTCGTGAAAATCGTTAGGCGCGTTTTCGAGATCGTTTGTGCAGACAGACATTCCTCGTATTATATTATAGAATTTAAAATATTGGTTAAATTTTGTTATCTATCGCATCCACCGGTATGAGGCTGCAATTTTGTGATTTTACATCTAGTTTTTTCAAAAAAAAAAATGTATTACAATCTAAAATATTGTATTCCCTTTTTACTAATAATCAAACGATTTCTTTTGCTTAGATTAATTTAGGAATTAGGTTTGCTTTCCAATTCTTGTTGACCTGTTCAACGCCATTTTGCCGTCTGATGCTGGGTCTCCCCTGTCATCTTATCATGATCAACTTATCTTAGATTCCAAAGACAAGTTTTCTCAGAATCCAAAAATAAGAATTTAAAGTTTAAAAAATGATTTTTTATAGGCTTTAAAAAGTCTAAAATCTATTTCTAAATAGTTTTGTGGTTCAAGAAAAACTATTAATAATTAGTGGTTTTTTCTAATAATTTTTCCAGCTCTTCAGTTTTAAAACGTTTAAAACAATAGACAAAAGTTTTCATTCGAATTTCGCTATTCTTTTAAAATTCGTTTTAATTTGTTCGTGCCTTCGTTAAAAAAAACTCCTCAATAAACAAATACATTGTTTGAAAGATCAATTTCCGGATTTTATGCCGTGCTAAAATTCGAAGGTTTCTGTGCAACAAGATTGTAAAATTTACAACTGTGACAAAAAAAAATAGAAAAAAAATAATTGAAACAGTTTGTGGTATTTTATGTAAGAAAAATTCCTACATGCTCGCATACAAGGAATGTGCTCACTAACCTATCGAACAAATTAAACGCGTAAAATCGAAATTATAACGGGAAAATCGTTAAAAATTGAATAATGAAATGAAAGAAAACGAAAGTAGCATAGATACACACCGCGTCCGTATGTACAAATTTTAAGTAAAAAGCAACATAAAAAACCCCTCATAAGAAATAAAAGAAACGAAAAGAAATGAAAAGAGTCAGATTTCTTATTACGTCTTATTACCAAATCGAGGTCAATTCATATTATAACCAACATCTCTTAATGAATGGAAAGCGGTCACGCTGGACCGCGCCGGCAAAATAATGTAATCGTGCTGCCATCAGCAGCTACCGCTATACTTTTGTTGCCTGAAAAATCAAACTTCCGTGTCTCGCTTACACTTCCATCAGTGCACAGGCACTGGTAACACTTTTCCCGTTAATAATCACTATAGTTAGGATGCCATTTTGAATCTTTGCCCGTTACCATGGAAGACAAGTGTTGAATTAAAGTCAAACTATCGCAATTTGGGGAAGCTGCAAATGAAGACCATCCAAAAATCAAATTAGATAATGATTTATCAAATTAGCAACATTTTTTGCTTGGTATTTCTCACTATAGATAATGTCGAAGTCGGTCGCTAATCGTTAGTCATTCACGTAGACTGTTATTATGCGGCGTCCATTTCAGATTGAAGTTGGCAGATTCACGGAAAAGCCAAGCAGTTTGGTCCAAAGAATTTCGTTATAGTTACTTAAAATGTTTGAAAACCATAAATAGAAAAGTTTCGTAGGTGTACGAAATAGTACGTTGTTCAATCTTTAAGTTAAATGGGTCAGTCGTTCTGTTTGTTTGTGTATTTAAAAAAAAATTATAATAATAAATAAGGCTTAAGAAACTGTATGAATTTTAATAACCACAATTTTTATAAGCTTTTTATACACATCTAAATCTATTTAAAATTGTATATAGCAGTGTTTCTCCAGGGATACATCGACTGGTTCCCAGGGGTATGCAGAATCTGAAAAAGAAAATGGCGCCAACCAAATTTTGAAAAAAAAGTTGCGGCATAAACAAAAAAAAAGTATCTCGAATTTCTATTAATTTTTTTGTTTTTAGTACAGAAAATTTTCTTTTACCATAGATTCCACCGTTTTGACCACAGATTCAATGTGTTGATCTAATGATGGTTCGACATTGAATTCTTGAATTGAAATGATTACGAAACAAACAAAAATATTCCAGGTGGCCAATAAGCCGTAAAATTTCTATTAATAAATCAAAAGCTACCTGTAATTTAATTCTGAAAGTATTTTGGTATTCGGCTTGGTACTTATGTATGTCAGCTAAAATAAATTTAAAAACAGCAAATAAAATATCTTACTCTACAAATATAATTGTTCTTTGGTGATTATTCGCTTCAGTGCTGTACTAAAACCTTAAAAAAAATTCGACATTTTTTTGGGCAACAACTTATGTGTTTAAAAGCTTAAAATTAGGGGCTACTCTACTGTAGATTACCTTCAGTACTATTACCGCCTTTTATTTGAGCTTTTTATTACAGTTATTTCTTCGGATCAGCAAAATTTTCGCCTGCGGCGCAAATCTTATGGGTTTATTACTGTGATTTTCGAACATAATTCTATAATTCTTAATAGGTATATTTTTGCGATACAGTTTTCGCCAACATTTTACATACATTGATAAAAGGGAGTAAGCGAGAAAAATTTAGCTTGCTAG
Source organism: Chrysopilus asiliformis (assembly GCA_964034945.1). Classification (NCBI taxonomy): domain Eukaryota; kingdom Metazoa; phylum Arthropoda; class Insecta; order Diptera; family Rhagionidae; genus Chrysopilus; species Chrysopilus asiliformis. Next base: position 7,221,169 of record OZ035961.1, read on the forward strand.
GGGGTACGTTTGCGAAAAAGGTTGGGATGAGTTTTAATTACATTTTTATTGTAACTCATAAAGAATTATACAATGTGTTTTGAGCACATTCAGGCAAATTTGGGCATAATTTCCTCTTTATGGTCTGAGTTGGCTAAGTTTTGAGGTAAAATATTGGACCTGTTGTACAGCGTTGTCCGTCTGACTGTCTAGTTTTCTGTCTGTCTGCTCGCTTTTTTTTCGCAATAACCCCTGAACCGATTTACATCAAACTTGCGGCTGAGTTTCTTAGTATCAAAGGGTCGGTTTATGCGCTAACCATAAATATTTCCTCTAGTGCTACCTCTAAAACCATGAAGGTACTATAGTAGGATCCAATTTTCCTTTATTATATGGAAGTCAAAAACGAGGATTAGTCATTCTCTAGAACTTTAAAAAGAATATTGATCTAGTTAGTAACGACAGGCAACGCGAGTACTAAATAGACATAATTAAGAAAAATATTCAGATAGGTTCTTTTGTGGGTGCCATATTTCTTAAAAATGTCTTAAATAAACGCACTGCGTTTTGTTGATGCGTTTGACTTTGAAAGTCTCATGATTGAAACTTATTTTTGTCTTTGAAATAAGACCAATGAAATTTCTCATAAATTTTCATACAGATTCCTCAATATCGAAATCATTTTATAAAGCCATAATATTTTTTCCTCTTCCTAAAACTTTTTTTTTTGTTCAACAATTTATCGGTGTGAATTATAAAATCGATGTTGGAATCAGTATTGCTCAAACTCAAAATGTAATATTATGGTGGCGTTATTTTTTCAGGCATTAGAGCAACATCAGCAACATCAACATCATCTTCTTCATTGTTAGTTTTTTTCTTTTTGTACCGCATTTTGCGAGGGTTTGGAATCTTAGCGGCATTTCTGAAGCATCTTTATCCCAATACCAATCTTTTGTAGTGCCTTTTTGTCAGATCAAGCAAGCAGCAGGTTTCATTGGTTCCATTTACATGACAAAATGTTCAATCATTGCTTACCTTAACGCTTTCTTGGGCTCCAATCATTCGTTTGTTGTTTGTTTGGTTATTTAACACAAACTCAAATTACATAATGGTAATTTGAACTTTTTTTTTTTATTATTATTATGATTTTATTTTGTGCTGTAAACTGATTTCTGCTTTCCTTGGGTGTACTTACTTGCGAACTCAATAACGATGACATAGTCGTTATACATTATTTTTGTCTTTTGTCGATCTCGATTTTTTAAACTTTGAGTATTTTTTAGTATAGCGAAAGCTTGAGGGCACATTCAAGGTGTATGCCAAAAAAAAAATCAACACGAAAAGTAAATACTTTTTAAAGTTAAACCAAAGTCATATTAAGTAATTGGAGGCGGTGTACTTAAAAAAATTGCGCAATTGACCGGATCAGATCAACTTCACTATAGGAACCGCAAATTTAAATTTGCTTGTCTCAAGTCCCATAAATCACTTTTGTGGACAACTTCGCTTGGCCTCTTGTGTCGTAATATCTAGCTTTGTTTTTCTTTTCTTATTTATTTCTTCATTTTAAATTATACTTTAATAATTCAATGGCAGGTGTTAACAGGTGTTGAGTGTTTGTAATTTACAAAGCCCGGAGGTGTGCTGAGAAAAACTTATCTATTCTAATAGCGATTAAATGTGGTTTCTTACGAACAAATAATAAGTTTTAAGAACTTTTTGCTACAGATTTATTTGAAAGAAATCATCGGCTCGATTTGGAGAACAAAGAACTTAAAACTTTTTGTTAAAAAAGATAAAAGGAAGAAGATTCTTCTTTACAAGACAAGAGCGATATTACTGAAACCTCAAAAGTTCATTATTTCTTCTATTTAGCTAGTCAATGTAATAAAACTGCAAGGAAAACAATTTTTCTTAATTACACTTTTAAAATTTTTGTTACACTTTTAAAATTTTTGTTACACGGGAATGCAATTAAAATAGTTAATTTCAATTACAAAAATAGTCAAACTACTTACTAGTAAAATTCACTATTTTGTGGTTAAATTAACTAGTTCTGTATCTTTCTTTCAATCGATTGGTTTCAAAAAATTAAGTATCTCAAAGATTTTTTTTTAAGATTAAAAACTACCCATTTGGCCCCTTTCCCCTTTCCCCTTGTTCCTAGGGCCTTCCTCCCCACACCCTGCTGTTTCCAGAATATTTGTAAGGATTTTGGTTCGTTTTCATAAGCAGATATGTTGAAATCATAGCCGAGTAGCACCAAAGATCTTAAAGTGGGCGGTGACCATAAAGCCAAGAAATTAATGTGAATTTCGGATGCGAGAACCACCTAACGACCTTTTGTGCTATTTGGAAAGGTCGATGAAAATAGGTAGTAGTCATTGAATATGTACAAATATAGAAGAATAATGATTAGTTTTCACCTTGGGCCGATGGTGGCGATAGTGTCTGCGGTTCAAGTATTAAATAAAAATCCCCCAAACTTAAAGCTTAGGTATGTGTATTAACTAAAATACCCTAAAACTTTAAGCACAATGGGAAATTTGTAATCGCAATGATCGCGGTTTATCATTGTGTGCTGTACGTGTTCAGTTCATTCCTCGTATGACACCATAAGAATCAACGCAACACCGCTTTGCTTCTTAAATGTGTGCGTGCTTTTTGGTCTGGGATATTTGTGGGGAAATTCTCAATTTGAATCTAAACTAAAAGCTACAATATTACATAAAAATGAGAGAGAAAGAACGATTATTAGCCTCACTATCGCCACCATCGGCCCAAGGTGAAAACTAATCATTATTCTTCTATATTTGTACATATTCAATGTAGTAGTCTATAAGTCGAGGGAGGCAAGGATCGTAGTTTTTGTATAACTTTATAATATTAAGAAAATCAAATTCGATTAAATGAATTTTTGGAAATAGTCAAAACATATTTCTTTGGCCTCAGCTGATCACAAAAACCATGTGTCATTTTTTTTTTACATTTTTGTGCATTAGAAATATTTTTTTTTGGTTCACTCTGATTTTTTTATTGTATTACCCATGAATTCCGATTTGATGCCATATTATTATCTTTTCGTATTTATCAGCCATTTTTCGTGTTCGTCAAATTGAACTACTTTCAATCTTTTGCAAACGGTTGATCAATTTTTGATTTTTATTCCGTCAAAGTTTCACCCATTAAATGTGAACACCTTTTAACGCATAGACTGAATAAAAAAAATACATTAGTCGATTTTTCGTGGGTTTTTTTTTAAAATCAAGTGTTCAGTATTAAAATACGTTACTTACCGTAATCGAACTCGTAATCAATTCGGTATAAGCATTTCCGGATAAGTCGAATTTCATAACACCAATGAGAGACAAACTAACTAAAATATCGTAACATATTGCATTTCTGAATTGAAGAAATCGGTATAGGTTTTAAAGTTTTCGATTTTTTTACATTTCTTGAAATTTTATGTTGTTTTAATTTTAAAAAAACATAGCTTTATCCAGAGGATACCTTTCTTACATAATCAAACCTAATATAATGAATGTAATATTGATTTTTTTTTATAAAAAAACATTGAAAAACTCGAGATCGAATTGAAGTAGAAATTTTAAATTTGGCTTGGAACAGGTTTTTATCAAAAGATGAAGTTCTTCCAAAAATGAGAAAAATTGTACCACCCCACCTCGCTCTCTCATGCAAATACAAAAGTTTTTGCCATTTTCTCGAGAACAGTAACAGCTTTCGAATGCAAAAAACCGCCTCAAATCGGTTAAGGCTTACTGATCTTACAAATTTCGTTATATACGAATATATCAACCGAAAATGACCAAAATGGCGGCTTTTTCAAAATCTAATTTTCAATTTTCTTTACAGATCAAAGATTTAAACAATTAAATGTGATGTCTGCCGCTGTTGAAGTAAGAAATGGATACAAATATTATGGAAGAGCATCTGATCCAAATAAAAGGGTGATTTTGAATTACCTCGACATGACCGTTACTCATGGATCCATGTAAGTATAAAATAAAATTTCACGAATATTTTAAATGATTTCTAATCTAATGTAAATCTAATTTTTAATCTAATCTAAAACTTAGATACACTAAAACTTAGATACACTAAAACTTAGATACACTGATTTTTTTATTGTATTATCCATGAATTCTGATTTGATGCCATATTATTATCTTTTCGTATTATCAGCCATTTTTCGTGTTAAAATTTTTCTCACTCTTTTTTTACCTCCCACACTAGCCTGTTCGGGATTCTGACTTTAAAAAAATATATGGTCAGCCTAATTATAAATTATTTCAATAAAATTTTATTTAAAAAAAACCTAGTTACGGGCTTCTTGGTGCTTCTGGCTGTGGAAAAACAACACTTCTATCATGTATCGTTGGCCAACGTCAGTTAAATAATGGCTCAATAAAAGTACTTGGAATGAAACCGGGCCTTCCAGGAAGCGGTGTTCCGGGGCCACGAGTCGGATACATGCCTCAAGTAAAAAAAATAAAGAAATTTGAAAAAAATTGTTCAAACTTCATTTTAAAACGATTTTTAGGAAATTGCACTGGTCGAAGAAATGACAGTAACTGAAACAATTTACTATTTTGGGCGTATTTATGGTATGGACGATCAACGGTTAAAGAACCGTTACAAGTTGCTACGAGACTTACTGGAACTTCCGCCTCCAAAACAATTGGTTGGAAAATGCAGTGGCGGCCAGCGTAGACGAGTATCCTTTGCATGTGCAATGGTTCATGAACCGGAACTTCTAATCTTGGATGAGCCTACAGTTGGATTGGACCCGATTTTAAGAGAAAAGTACGTCATGACGAAAAAAATATCGTAAATTTTTTTTAATGTGTAAAATTTAAATTTCTACTGTACAGAATTTGGTACTTCTTATCTGAGACAACGAGAAATAGTAAACTTGCCGTCATAATTACAACTCATTACATCGAGGAAGCTAAGCAAGCGAATTGTGTAAGAAATATTCTGTTTAAAGGAAATCTCCTGATATTTATAAAAAAAATCTAACATTTTAAGATTGGTCTAATGCGAAATGGAATTCTACTGGCTGAAAACACTCCAGAAAATATAATGCTTCGATTCGAGAGTAATTCGATAGAAGAGGCTTTTTTAATATTAAGTCAACAGCAGGGAACTTCCGAAGAAGCGGACCAAACCCAAACCAGGTCACATTTAACATCCGCCCTAGCGCCAATAACACCTGAATTGACCACATCGGACGCACCAAAAAAAGAAGTAGAAACGATCAAATCGCCATTTCGAAGGAATCGTTCGTTTCAGGAGAAGCGACCACCAGGGATTAAGGGCAAGTTGCATTTCACCTCGAAAAGTCGGATGAAAGCTCTGCTGACAAAGAATATGGTGCAACTGACGAGACAACCATCGTAAGGATCGAAATTGCCAATTTAAAAATGCTTACAGTTGTTAACGATTTTTCTGGTTTTTTTTTTGTTGTCATTTCAGAGGGATAATATTCATGTTTCTATTTCCAATATTACAGTTAACATGTTTCTATCTAGCAATTGGTAATAATCCACAGGGTCTTAAAATGGGGATAGTCAACTATGAAATTGATAGCTTTGAAAATTGCTCAAATAGTTCTTATTCACAAGTTTATACGGAAAGTGATTCGTGCTACTTTACAAAAGTGTCTTGTCGGTATCTCGACGAAATTAAAGATGATCTAGCAGTGAAGGTAACATTTACATTATTTTTTTTTTATTTTCTGTCATAAAATGGTAAGAATTTTATTTAAAAACTATATAAAAAAATTTGTAAGTGATTTTTGCGAGTATTGATTTCTTGATAGACTGATGGCGGGTTTCACGAAACTTTTATGTAATTTCAAAAAGAAGATCGATTAGCGGTTAAAATGCAAAAAAAATTGTGTGAACCATTTCTGATTAGGTTTTTAATTAAAATAAAAAGTGAAGCAAAGAAATAAAACAAAAAAACCAAGACAGATTTTGTATTTATTTCTACTCGTACATGTTTTGGTATGTTTTTCCTTTGAAACTCCCAACTCTCCACAACATGATCGAGGTAGCTTCTAGCACGATTTAGCGGAACAAAAACATTCGTGAAACCTGCCATTAAGCTTCGATTGCCCACCAACGAATTACTGTAAAAACATAGAAAAATCTCGTTGAGCTTCTCCCAAGTAGATAAATCCAAGAATATTTTTATATGTTTTTCTCATTGATTGGTGAGAAAACGGAGCTAGAAGTTTTTTTTAAATTACTGCCCGGCAACTCTTGCATCTCACTATTCTTGGTGATAATAAATTAGAACTTAGATTTATAAATTTAAATGTTTTTAGGTGTTTTTTGACACATTGGACGAAGCTCATTACGCGGCGAAAAGAACTGATGTGATTGGCTACATTCATTTCGCTAGCAATTTTTCAGAGGCAACACAACAACTTATTCAGGATGGACGATTCGTGGACGAAGGATCAATCCTAAGTAGTCACATAAATGTTCGGATCGATATGTCTGGTTAGTTATTTTTTAAATCCATTTAAATAATTCCTAATCCATCGTACAGCGAGCACTTTTGAAGCACATATAAAACGTTTTCGAAAACCACCATTTTCGAACACCAAGCCGAGATTTGAATTTTTTAACAGAACAAAATTCTATTGAATAAAAAATTTTAATATTGCGTGTTTTTTTCATAACTAAGGGGGCGCGAGGGGCGAAAGGCATGAAAAAGGTGTTGTAATTTTCGGTGTTTTACACTTTTTAAGATTTTTTAAGAAAAAGATTATAATTAAAAAGAGTTTCCTTTTTAAATCGTAAATACTACAAAATTGTAACTACCGTTTTTATTGTGATTTATTTTAATTCTGTTATTATTCTATTAATAGTTATTTTAAACAATTTCAGATCAACAAATAGCTTATTTTGTTGAGCGGCGTCTGCGAGAAGCGTATAAAAATTTTGTGGAGAAAATTTTAATAGAATGCCATCTTCCACCGGGACTTGGAAATATTCCACTTCGATTTGAGAAGCCGATTTTTGGATCCTTCAATGATGAATACCGAAAATATGTCGCACCAGGTGTTGTAATGACGTAAGATTTAAAATATACAATTTATTACACTCAATTAAATAGAGAGAACCTCTAAAAGTAAAATTTTGGGGCTAAATTAATTCAGTTGAATACGAAACCAATTTAGAGAGTTTCACCGTGCATTGTATTTTTAATTTAAGCAATTTAACTTTTTTTATTTTTCGCAACTAAGGTATTTTTTGATAATTTTTTAAATATGATTTTTAGAATGATATTTTTTTTGGCAACTTTAATCACAGCAGCCGTTTTTATCACTGAACGATCAGATGGAGTTTGGGATAGAACCCTAGTTGCAGGTAATTTTTTATTAGATATTTTTTTTTTGTAATTAATGAGATTAACAGCCGTATTCTGGCGTTGTGATACTTAAGTCACAAGTCACAAGTCCATAGAATTTGAGGCTCTTGTGACCGAGTGGTGACTAGTGACCGTAGCTGGAATAAGGCTGTAAATTCTTTACGCCTTAAAATTTAAATTTCTAAGATAATTGAATTACTTTTTTTATTTCTAAGATAATTGAATTGCTAAGAAATTTCCAATACAAGTATTTTTTATTTTTACAAAACTTTATTTAATTTTCGTTGTCGATTAGACCTAATTTTCGCCAATTCATGGCTTGCAATTAAAATGAAACTTATTTTTCCCGAACAATTCTAAAAAAATGCTTTCTCCACGGGATATTTTTTGGCCGGACATTTATGTCAAATTTTAGGTCTCGATTAGACAAAAATTGCGATTTTTTTATGGCCTGTCATTAAAATAACACTCGCAGGCATATTTTTTCCAAGCATTTATGTCCAAGATATTGAAAAAATTCGGACAAATGCTGTCTCCACGGGACATTCCAATGGCAGCCATTTTATATACAGTAATCCCTCCAACTGCGCGGTTTCGTAACTGCGCGGTTAAGTTTTTAATACCAAAATTTCGAACTGCGCGGTAAAAATTTTGCAGTTGCGCGATTTTTTTTATAATTTTCGTTTAAAAAACATGATCCTAACCCAAAAATTTCATACAAAGTAGGGTTCACAGTGCGCGGTTTCGGTTTGCGCGGTTTCGCTTTGCGCGGTTTCGCTTTGCGCGGTTTCGGTTTGTGCGCTCTTTTTGTGGAACGTATCTACCGCGCAGTTGGAGGGATTACTGTATTTATAAAATATCATACTCTAAAGACTCTTGTCTTATACGGAATTTAAAAAATTTCGTGGTTTACAAAAGTCCTGGCTAAGAATCTAATCTCACCTTTTTTCTGCTTCTAAACCCTTTTGATATTTTGAAAATTTAAAAAAACAATTTGTGACCCATCTAAATACATATTTTTAAAATTTCAGGCATATCGACATCAGAAATGCTAATCGCACATATCGTATTTCAATCAGCTATAATGATATTACAATGTTTAGAAGTGATATTTTACATAGCATTAGTTTTTAATACAGAAAATCGTGGTGATAATTTTACAGTAATATTCCTACTCACATTAACTGGATTCTCAGGAATGCTTTTTGGTATGTAAAAATCTAATTTATAAAAATCTTTTATTTAGCTTGTTTTTTTGTGTGTTTGTCTGTCAGAATAAAATCTTGTAATCTAATTTGACCCACTTCCACTTATTCGTCCATTTTTCTATCCATTAAATACGTTACGTTAATTTTAGCCTTTTCGAACCCTCTCCCCTCGCCATCACTTTTTCAGCAGTTTTTTTCTGTACCCGCTAAATGTGTAACGTATTTTTCCCACAGATTCTAAGAAAAGACAACACTTTTTTTAATATAATTTTCCTATAAATTTACAAGTTTGCCATTGCGATTCACAACTAATAATTGAAGCAAAAATTCTATTTCCAGGTCTATTAATATCAGTCTACTGTAAAACCCATACGATGGCTAACTTCGTGGCGACTGGCGCCTTTTATCCAATGATCATGCTCTGCGGTAAACATTTTTGATTTCTCCATTCTAGACTTGTTAACTAGTTTTGATTTCATTACAGGATTATTATGGCCATTGGAGGGTATGCCAACAATACTAAGAAATGTCGCATTGGCGTTTCCGTTCACAATACCAACAGTTTCAGTGCGGAACATTTTAGAGAAAGGCTGGTCAATACAAAACTCCCAAGTGTACAATGGATTTCTGGTTATGTTTCTGTGGATATTTGCGCTGTTTACATGCTGTATGATTGGTCTAAAGAGAAAAGCTTAGAGTGGTTTTTTATTATTTTTTTTTTCATTAATTTTTATAGATATATTTAAATAATAGTTAAAAATAAATTGTTTGTTGTTACTAGTGTAAGCATAAATGTGATTTATTATTTTTTTTTGTACAGCTTGTTTCAATAAAACGGCATCCATTTCAATCTATAAAAATTCTCCTCTACAAATTTATTTGCTTGAAATCTCAACAAAAATATTAAACAATATCAGCATCGATGGCTCTTCGCTTGGAGCGTTGGCCAAGGATAATCGGTCGTGGTTTGTATAAATCTTCACTCGAATATCGTTGACTTGCTTTTAACGACATACTCGACTTTTTTTCCGGTAAATTCACTGTGGAAGTGAAAAAATTAATTTAAAAAAATAAATGTTTATAAAACAATAGAAAACCTTTACCAATGGTTTTTTGTTCATTTTTATCTTGATTTTGCAACGGTTTCTTTGGATTATCATCGAAATGTTTTATTTTTGCTGGTTCAACTTCGTTTTGCTGTTTCAATGAGAGATTATCTTTCTCTTCTGCATTTTCGCCCTTTACGGCACATGTTGTGCCATTTAATTTAACGTCATTTAGCATTAAAGGATTCTCGCTAGTATTTTCTGGAAACAGTTGATATGAACCGGAGTAACTGTCGATGGATTTCCTTGGACGTTTCCCATTCGACAAAGGAGAGACTACTTTACGACCGGACAATGGGCTTCCTTCCTTCACAGCCTCAAAACTCTTTTGGTTTGTGATTTTTTTCAGCAATGCCGCTTTCTCACTAGTCTTGCTAACGGACACAGAACGCTTTCTAGGATTACTAATTCTCTTCTTTTCAATTTGAACAAAACATTTGGGCATTTCTTTCAATTGGAAATTCAAACTCGAAGTACTCTCAGATAAATTTGCTGAGCGACATTCTTTGATAGCAACGTCCAGTTCTTCTAACAATTTCTTTGTAGATTTAATCTCTTCATCTGTGGGATCAAAGTACTCAAGTTCCATTTCCTCATCATCTGGATTTGTGAAACTTTCCCTTACGATGACTTCAGTAGCTTCCGTTGATTCTGAACACTTAATTACTAATTCAACGTTTGCATTATTATCATTGCCCGCCAAAACTTCATCCAAAACAACAATCGATTTTGTTAACTCAACCAAATCCTGCCGTAGACTCGACGACGAATCCTTAACTGGACTGCTGGTTTTCGATGGATTGTTAGATGCGGAACCATTTGTACATCCTTTGCTGGCTTCAGCTTTTACAACCGAACTAGAAGTTGACGAATTTTTCTTACCTTCCTTCAAGGAATCACCATCATTCGAATCGGTAGACTTTCTCCTGGAACTTTTCAATCTCGCCGAATTATGATCATCACTGCGTTTGCTTTTCTCACTACGCGAACTCTTTGATCGTTTCGGGCTGCTTGACTTCGATTTTCGGTGTCGATGTCGATCCGATTTGTGTGAATCTCTCTTCCGTTCGGATACTACTTCATCACTCGACGATCTGCGACGTCGTCTATGTTTGCGAGAGGATGAACTGCGGGAGTCACCTTTTGAATCCTTCTCTAACTGCTTTGATGACTCACGTTCTCGCTTCGAAGGCGATTTCTTGTGGTCTGAATGCGATGACGACTCAGAAAATAAACTCTTCAAATCCTTTTCATAGTTGGACTGCTTGCTAGAAATTGATTCCTGTGTATCTACACTATTTCCCGACGTAGATTGATCGAGGGATTTGTGTTCGACTCCATTGTTCTCCAAAGAGTCGGATTTAACGAGTTTCCCGCTCTCTTGGAAGGTAGTATCGCTAATGGAATCGAATTGAAAGCTTCTTTGAACCTTTTCGCTCTCCTTCTGCTCGGCTCCTAAAAAAATATTCGTAAAAAAAACACGTAAACAGTAAAACTACTTCTTGCATACCTTTAAAATCGATCTTTTGCTCGTTTATATTGAAATGCAACGAACCAGATCGATTCACGTCTGTGCTGTCCGAGCTCTCGTTAAATTTGGGCATCTGGGCCTCCTCTGAAATATTAACGTCGGCTTGTTCTTGGGACTCATCTGCATCACCTTCATTTGTAACAATCGATAATCGACTATTGCTCGAAACCTGCGACAGTTCGGATTCTGGATCGAGTTCAGGGACTTCTTTCGATGCTGTGTTCTCTGCTTTATCACTATTTATAGAGTCCTGTGACGTCAGACCACTTATCCCTGATAAGTGTGAGTGGTTACTCTCCTCTGGTTTCTCGGGACTTCGGGTTATACCCTCAAGCGGCTCAAAGGGCGGCGATTCAAACTCTTCGTTCTTATCTTCATTGGATTCCAGGAAAGAGCTATTGTCGTTGTTACTTTTCGACTCAGATTTATCTCCTGCTCTGTCAGAATCTGGACTGACTGCCTCTAAATCCGTTGGTAGCAAGTCAACTTCAATGCTTAATGTCCCGTTTGTGTGGTAGTTTTGTTTCTCTGGAGGAGCAGGCGCTGGTTTTTCAATTCCTAGATATTTGTAGGCAATTTCTTCGATTTTTGGCTGAAAGACTGTCGAGATTTTCGGGTTGACCACTTGATCAACAATACGTTCTACACCAGTGTCAAGAAAGCCCGCCCTAAAAATACATTTTTCGTCTTTTCCCTGCAATTACAGATTTTGGGGCTATACTCACTCGGTAATATGTTTCCGGAGCCTTTCCCGCAACTGATTTTTATTGAGTTCAGCTCGCCAGTTTTGTCCATCTAGAAATTTGCTCACTGTGGTTTCTACTCGCTGTCGCAGATTTTGATAAGCTGGTTTTGTGTCCACATCCGATATTGAGTCCTTGCGAAATTGATCGAAAACACCTTGTGATTTCACCTCGCTAACTATCTTATCGACCAACTCCAAATTCATATGCATATTTGGTATTTAATGCTGTTCACAATTTCATCAGAAAAAAAGATTTTTCGACAACTTTCTTACTGCAAGTTTATAAATTTATTTCTCGATGTAAAATCAAAAATCTAAACTAAAGGTCGATGATTTCTTATGCATTTGAAAGTGGTAACTATTTATCTTCGTTAAACAGTCGATTTACCGTGTTTCCTTCGCAACAATCACTGAATTTCTAATAAATTTCACCAAAAACTTCGCATCAGATATTGTTTTTTACTTTTTCACTTGACAGTCCAAAACAAAAATGGCAGTAGCTCGAAGGAGGTTGTGGAAAATGTCCCTAATTCGAAGTAAGTACGGTTCAGTCTTCCTAAAACCCGAATGTACATTTTGATTTTCTAAACAATATTAGAGTACCTAATATTGTTTACCGGAGTTATTTATTTGTATTTTTTTTTTAAAAATCGATAAAATATTGCACACACTGGAAAATTATAAATTAGAATCTTTAACTCATGCTTGTCAAATAAATTATGAATATTTTATTCATTTTTTACAAAATATAAGAAAAAATTATCTCTGCGATCATTTGGAATTTTTACGATTTCAATTCTTTCCTAGTTTCATATCTTTATTTACATTTTGTGCAAAATTGTTTCAAAAATATTTGATGTGAACAGCACATGATTCTCTTATAAAAAATCTACGCCCCTGAGCAATTTTTGACCCGATGAATAAAATATTAGTTTACATAAAAATATTCGTGTATTTTTTACAAAACTTGACATATATCGATAACGGTAAAATACAACGTAGAATTTTTTTATCTTTAATTCTTACTTTAACTGTTTTTCCGAAAAACCGTTAGTTTGTAAGTTTTGCAAACATTTATTTCTCAATAACGGTATGAAAATATCTCAATAACGGTAAACGATAGCAACTAATGGGAAATACTAAAAAAAAAATACCCAAATTACCACAAATAACAAGAAAATAATAGGTATCTACGCCAAATCGAAATATGATAACATTGGGAAAATATTTTCTTGGAATTAAAAAGAAAATTTTGCTATCGCTTTTGCTATTGCAACTCTACAGGCAATAAAGCATATATAAATCAACCACTATTTTACGAAATATTTTGTTCTTGATTTTAAAAAAAAAAATTGCTGTTTTAGGCAGGATTATTTTCATAACATCCTTAAAAATATTAAATTGGAGTAATTTACAATGAATTTTAATTAAATCACAACAATACTGAAAAACAGCTCGATACAGGGCCGTGTCGATGGGAAGGGGAGGAAAAAAGGGACGGCGGCCTGGGCAATCCTTTTCTTTGACATTTACAAGTTTCCTGCGACACATTTTTGACAAATTTTCTGCGTAGATATAACAATAAGATAATCAGAAAAAAATGTCTGGAGCATGCCTTCTATCCTCTAGATTGGGTTTTCCAAAATTTTTGGGCTCGCAAACATTCATGTTTATTACTAAATTTTCCTTTGAAAAGATCTTAGCTGGAGAGCGCGATACAAGTCGCCACTGATAATAATTATAACCACAGGAAAGGATAAACTTCATTCAGTAAATGAAGTATTGGATAGAAAAAAATGAAACAACGTATTTATTTTTTCACTTAAATGTTGTTTTTTTCGCTTAACCATTACTGATCTCTAATTAGTTTTTTATACGGACATATTTACATATACAAAAAACAAACATTTTGATTTTTTATTATAATACAAGTAACATATAATAACAATATCTTGAATCAAACAAATGAATAGAATTTAATAAAATAACAATATTATAGAAAATTTTAGAAGCGTTCCAACTTCTCAAATCGAAGCGTTCTAAAACTCTCCCTGTGTGTGTGTGTGTGTATGTTCACAATTTCATATACATATATAATTAATTTTGCTTCTTATTTCAAAGTACTCATTCAATTTTTTTTCTTATTTTTGTTAAAATTATTGTATAGTTTTCATTTCTTGTTCAGTTTTATTTTCATTTCACTGGGAACTATAAGCAAACCTCACCAATTTTGTTACTTTTGTATGAATGTGATAGGAGTCCAACAACAACGATATTTAACCTAGAAAAATGTGTACAAAGTTGTGCTTTTCAAGCTAATTATTATCATTTGTTTATATTCGTCAGTTGGCTACCTCCTAAAACAATTAATTTTATTCTTTTTTTTTCATTTGCAATAATTGATTTATTTCTCATCGAAACATGTCGATAATTTTAAAACGAAAATTCATTTAAAAAAAATACAAACGAAATGATAAAAGAAATTCTCAATTATTTGTATGTTTATATATATATGCATATAATACGATGAAAATAAAATTTAATTAAATTGAATCTGAATTTTAAATCTAAGGATTATTTAATCCCCGATCGTATGTCTTTTTGACCTCAGAATGCATAGTATTTAGACTTAGCGCACTATACATATTTTCCCCAGAGATTGACGATAATTCACACACCGCTTTAATTGGGGCTGATTCTCTGACTGTTGCCGGCATCTCTGACTGTTCATTGTTTGCTATACTAGTCGTCGGTAGAACATATCGAACACCAGCAATTTTCTGATTGATATCGTCATTCTTTTTATCAGATGGCGCTCCTATTATGTTATCCTTTGGTTGCAATGAGCTTTTAGCTGATATTGATGATTTATAATCTTCACGGCTAATACCACATAATGTGAATTTGAAGAATTCATACGTTGACCAGCAGATTGCTGTTGCTGGTATTGAGAATAATACTCTTGGTGCTAGTCCTTTAAAGAATCCCAGCGGACCGGCCATTCGATAAATCTACAAAAACAAAAAGTTGCAAATAAATTGAATAAAAAACACACTCTACAGTAACAAATAACAACTGTTTATTACTTGTTTAATTGCTTCCTTCATTCCCCGTGTAAATCCAGTCTCTTGAGTATTTAGCAGAGT
This sequence comes from Chrysopilus asiliformis, assembly GCA_964034945.1. NCBI lineage: Eukaryota > Metazoa > Arthropoda > Insecta > Diptera > Rhagionidae > Chrysopilus > Chrysopilus asiliformis. Next base: position 7,236,291 of record OZ035961.1, read on the forward strand.
TTTTACTACATCAAGTGGCGTTGTAAAGGCTGACGCGCATGCTCCAGCCGCCCCACCAGCCACCAAATGAACCGGCGGATTGTATTTTCGTTCATGATTCAGCTAAAATCATAGAAATTGTATCAAATTATTGCAGGTGTGTAGAATGTTTCAACAAACTTACCATATTTTGAAAGAATTCATATGTGGTGAAATGAATTGCTTGATATGGCAAATTCATTATTAATTGAGTTGCGTATGATCGATAGAATGCATTTAGGCCCTCGGCTTTGTAAATTGCCTTTGTACATTGAACCACCGATTTGAATGGTGAATTGTACATTTGTAATCGCTGTTTGATCACTTCTGTTGGATTTGAAATCGCATCATGCACAAGTGTGGCAGCAACGGCAGACACAACTAAAAAAATTTAATTATAGAATTACAACATTTTAATCAACTAAATAATTTTGCAATAAAAACATAACAAAAGCTATAATTGCCAATCTGGCAATTATTGAAAACCCGTATGGTGATTTAATTGAACGGCGTATCAAAATTTCATTTGAATTCAAATTTTCCCATAAGATTTTTTTAAAAGTTCTTCCAATTGGATTTTGATATATGGGAGTTTTATGTAGAATCATATCCTAAATAACTTTTGTTCTTGGACTTTTTTAATAAGATACACCGTTTTCGAGATATTCACAAAAAACGGTTTCATTCGTATTGGGGGGTACCCCCCTAATGGTCCATTTTTGCCCATTAACGAACTTAGCCTCGCATTTTAGGAAAAACGGCTTTGTGCAAAATTTCCGTGGGTCCGCAATACGCGCCACAGACGGACGGACAGACGGACGGACGGACGGACGGACGGACGGACAGACAGACAGACGGACGGACGGACGGATAACCAGAAATCGACTTTTTTGATCATTACACACTGGTGTGTGTGATGACGGGATCTTGGCGTTACAAACGGTAAGGCAAAGTTAGTATACCCATTGGTTTTACCATACGGGTATAAAAAGAGTGACACAATTGATATTTAAAAAATGTGGCGCTAATTGGTATTCATCCTCTTTATGATTATCGTGTCGTTTTCAACAAGAGACGAATTATTGGTCGACATTTGCCTATCAACAAAAACTTTACTTGTAAACGACACGCCAATCGAAGTACGCGTCATTTTCAAAATATGAATTTTTCGGTGGAAACGCCAGTAATAGAAAAATAATTTTAGGGCGGCAAATTTAACTTCTGCCCTGGGTGCCATGAACCCTCGCTACGCCACTGTACTCAGATAACCAGTGCCCATAGTAGCATCTGTACCCATTTTTAGCTCGTAGCCGACAGTCGTAGCTGACAAAACGCAATAAGAAAATGCCGAGTCGAACCGACTGCGATGACTACGATCGTGAAACATTCTATTTGATCGCCAAAAGGCAGAAAGGGAAGAGGATATCTAGCAAACGATGGCAGTCGGTTCGTTTCGGCATTTTCTTATTTCGTTTTGTCAGCTACGACTGTCGGCTACGAGCTAAAAATGGGTACAGATGCTACTATGGGCACTGGTTATCTGACTATTTTTATTTGTGACCAAACATATGTAAAATACCATTGGCGAGAGCCTAAAAACCGAAATTGGAAATTGCCAAGATCCCGATTTTGAAAAAAAAACTGGTCATAGTGCAATTCACAGATTTTTGTTTACAAAACATGTTTTTGCTTTAAAAATTTCGTTATCCTGACCGCAATGGGCTCTCTGCGATTCAAAAAACGTCCAATAAAATCGCAGAATTAAAAAAATAGATTGAACATTAAAAAGACACACAATCTATTTCAGTGAAGAGTTTTTTGTTTTGGTGTATGACACCCAAAATGTCTGCAGTATTATTGACTTCATTTGGAAGTATGAAAGATTTACCGCATCTTAAAAAATACTTGACAAAAAGGCAGATTTCGTGAGAAGTCATAAAAATATAAGTTTTAAGTTTTTTTAATTTCAATTTTTCTTATCAGTTTTCTGTACGTCCCCCTCAATGTCTTATGAATCTTATAAACACGCTATCGATTTTTAAAAAAAGAATCAAACCCCATTCACATAATTGTGATTTCCTTGATAAAAGTGACATTTTTCAACGAATTTAGACAGTTGTTTTATTTACACATGTGGTTTTGATTACCAGACGAAATCTTATCTCAACAAGAAGATAAGACAAAAAACGCTTGTAATAATAATGGGGATTTTAAACAACTTACGGTGCAATTGCTTAATTGAAGTATGATTAAAAATAACCACAATTGCAATTAATCCATTTATTGTTTACGCAATGCTATTTTTATAAACAAAAGCATATACCAAAAAGTATTTCCAAAATAGAGAAAATTCACACTAGTTGAATTTATCAAAGGAAACTTACAAAAAAGATAAGAAAAAGCAAATACTCGAAACCGCAAAAATTTGATTATAAAACTTTTCGCTTTTGTCACATATAAACAAAACCATTGAAGAGAATACACCCAAAAAACATTAAAAAATTTCGTATTTTAAATGGTGAGAACGTAAAACTGAAGAAAATTGCCGATTTAAATTGATTTGAGTCAACCATAGAAGAATAATATTTGTTGGTCATATTATTCTATTATAGTTGACACAAATCAATTTAAATTGGTATTTTCTTCAGTCTTATGTTCTCACAATATAAAAAATAAAAACTTTAAGCCTAAATTTCAAAAAATAATAAGAAAATTTCGTAGATATCTGGTATTAAATATAATTTCTGATCATTCTTACCATAATTGAGTTGATTGTGCTTGGTGTATTTAGTTAAAGACTCTTTTGTAAATTCATATGTTCCAAAATAAAAAGCATGCGCCGGACCAGCACCTGCTATGACTGCCGTCATTCCTCTGATCGGTCTAAATATTCATTCAAATATTAATTGGATTTTTTTTTAAATTTAGAAATAAATATCTACCTAAAAATTCCTTCCTTTTTGACCATATTACTAAATGTTGTTGCTATACTGTAGCCAGATGTTACTGGAGACAAACTCTGCATCCTTGTCTGTAAAAGAGATATTTGTTTTTAAAAACTGTATGGTTATTTTTAAAATCTAGAACGGGGATTAAGCTCTTGAATATCAATTTCATACATAAATCATTACAGGACACGCTCGGTTCAAAAAAACGAAAAATATTCATTATATCGAATTGTTCGCTATACTGAGAGCTGATTAAACTCAATTTCCTTATTTTCGAAACCAGAAAGTAAATATCAGTTGTGGTCAACACAAAACTTTCTTCTACAAAATCTATGACCCTGTGCAATTTACGCTAGAGCCCTGTCGCGTTCTCAACCTAAGACGACCTCCCAATAAATTCTTGGTTTATTCAAAAATATCAAAAACATACAAAATTTGAGATAGCTTGAGAACTGTAAAAGATATCAATTTACGGTAAATGGCAAAAATGTAGAAAATGTTAACATCTTTAATTATTTATTTAACTGATTTGTCGAAAAAACGTTAGTTTGCAAATTATTCGCAAAAATATATTTTTTTACATTTTAATCTAAATATCTCAATAACGGTAAAAGATAACGAATAACGGTAAGAAACAAAATTGTGCAGAATGCCATTCTCATTAATTCACTTCATACATTCAGCCAGCAAAAACCCGGTAATTTTCGAGATAATCGCAAAAAACTGTTTTTTGGAAATAACGGTTTATCTCGATAACAGGTGGAGATATCGAGTTATAGCTAAAGACAAAAGTGTGGGAAATTTTATTTTCTCCAAGTTTTGTCATACTTAAGGCCACTAAAAAACGCGTAGTTTGGGAGTAAATCGAGAAAAACGAAATTGCGATTTTTGAAAAACCGCCATTTTGGATACTTCCGGATTTCCACCCAAAGTTGATAGGATCGTCCCATTTCAGGACCCAACATGCCTATAAAATTTCATGGCGCTAGCTCTCCGGTTGGGCCTAGTGGACTCTAACCTGTGTAGGAGCTGCAAGGAGCCCGGAATTGCAGAAACCCTAGAACATTTATTATGCGAATGCCCTGCGTTGGCAAGAGCAAAGGGCTCCAGTATCTGGGCGAGCACTCGCTTGGAAGCCTAGAGGTAGCTTCCAAGTTAGATCTGAAAACCATCTTAAATTTCGCGATGGCTACGAGAGTCTTTGATCTCACAAAGACATAGCCACAACGAACAATAGGACCTAGGCATCCTTTGTGGTAGCGCTATGGACCCTAGCGGTCTATGCGAGGCCCTGCAATCGAGCAGGCGGCCGCCGAACCTAACCTAACCTAGCTCTATTAGTTTTTGAGAAATCTTGTACACAGACTGACAGACTGACAGACAGACTGACAGACAGAAAGACATTTTTTAAATATGACTCCAATCGACTCAGGAGTGATCGGGAAATGTTTTTTAGGCAAAATTAAGAGGTTGAAATTTTTCATGAATACAATACATACTTTATTATACTCCGTAGAAGAAAGTAAAAATCTCAGTGATTCAGTCAACAGAGTTCCATCTTATTTCCAAGGAAAAAGAACTTGCATGAAAAACATTGTTGATTATTTTTCCATTATTAACAAACTTTTTTTTTTGTTTTTTATAGAGATACTACTATATGAGTTTTAATCATCGGTTAAAAGAATCAAGACTTGTTTTCTTCCATTCAGATATCTATTCCTAGTCATTTTCGATAAATTACTTTATCACAATTATCTGCGAAATTCATTCTAAAGTGGCTGTACGATGTGTTCATTAGTCTTTGCATTAAGATTTTAAAAAATCGTATACAAGTAGGTACATGTATATCGGTTATTTAAGTACGTACTTTCAGCGTGGGACGTGCAATGGTTTGTTAACGAATTTTCGAAGCAATTTCTTATCAGTATAATTTCAGACAAATGTACAAAAACAAAATACATTAAGTAAATTAACAAGATAATGTAAAAAATACTTTATTTACTTTCTTTCCAAAAATTCGTAGAATTTACTATCCGAATTTGCATTCTATGAATATTTATAGAGATATCAAGAATATTTATAAAGGCTTTGAAAGCCATATTGAATTCGAAGCGAGCGATTAACACAATAAATACAAAAGTAATATTTAAGAATAAATTTGAATGAATAATTTTGCAAGTTTATAAAATGTTTTCGCAGAATAGGTGCAATATTTATATTTTAACACCTTTACAATAGATTTACGACGGTCAAATTGTGAATTTTCATTAGTAAATAGATTGGCATTGGAAATTGGATTAAAATCAGCAAACAAATCGATCTGCCAAATTAAGAATAATGACGAAAATTGAACTTCTATTCTGTTGTTCTTTTAAAAATGAATTAATTAAACAGTGTTTAATTAGAGCGAAGCGTTACGATTCCAAATGTTATTCCTCGAAATCATTTAGATGTCTAATGAGCGTGAACTCTTCGTGTTTGGGTTTGCAAATTATTATGAAAAATTTGAAAAAAAAGCGTATTTTCAACTGATATGTAAACACTAGCAATAATTGCCAAGGGGGTAAACATCAATGATAAATTCAGCCCGAATTTTGATAGACATTTTTCAATTTTTATAAAGGTGGGGAAAACGAGTAGTCCAATTGAATTTTGATGTATGGAAGAGTTATGTAAAACTATACTCCAAATATATTTCGTTTTTTTAAATTTTTCGATACGACACAGTGTTTTCGAGAAAATCGCAAAAAACTTTTTCATTTGTATGGGAGTAGTCTGATTACGCCTATTCAAGGGCTTGGCTTTTACCAATACTTTTGTAGAAAGCGAGATTTTTGTAGAAATCGAGAAAATGTTGCCACTGGTATGTAGCCAAGAATATAAGAAAATCATCAATACCTACACCAAGTATGTATTTATAAAGGAGATTCAAATCAAAATTAAAAATTCTTCCATGTCAAAACTTATTAGTTCATTCTAATTGTGTTTTTCTTCATCGTCTCTTTGAAATTGTAGGCTATTTGACATTTTCAATGGTTTTGCGACTAATTAATAAGCCAACGACAATCTCTATCACAGAAACCAAACTCAACCGGTTTACAATTAGAGAGTTTCAAGTGTTGGAAGTAGAGCTAAATTTGATTGAATTAAACAAATTAAACTGCGTCTAATTTAATAGCGAAGCGAGCGTAACGACTCCAGGTCCCTTTCACTGAAAAGAAAATAGATTTCTGTAATATTTCCGGATATCTATAAAAGAAAACCCCTTTTATAGCGCCTGCCATTAGCGACGAAACTAAGAGATGCGGGCAGAGAAAGGGGAGGGAAGGGTTCTAGTTTTTGGAGGCCACGAAGATCAATTCGTGAATCCAAAATTTTAAATGTGAAAAAATATTGAAAAAAGATTTAAACCAAATATTAGTTTTTCGGGGTCTAGGAAATAGTTTTCGAGATTGGGTACAAAATTTGTATGCCATACCAAAAGAATTGTCGCATTATGCGATTTCCCATCTGAAAAAAGTTCTTATTTGCACAATTTTTGTTTTATTTTTCATGATTGTGCAAATAAAATCCGTTGGTAGAAGGTAATTTATTTGCCTCAATTTGGTTGGCGGTATTTAAAAATTGCGTATTGCGACGATTAGTGTCCAAACTAGCCGCGCTTCCGGTCGGAAACTATCGACAATACAATAAAGTAATCAAAATGGCGGCGTTTTAAAAATCACAGTATCGTTTTTTGCTATTTACTCTGAAACTACAGCCTTTACACGCGTCTATAGAGCTGACACAGTCGCTGACTTAGACTCGTGTAAATGCTTACTGGCACTGACAAGTCTGTACTGACGGGACATTTTTGTAGTCAGTACAGACATGCCAGTAATTTGGCATTTCAGACTTCTAAGATGGCGGAAAATGAAGAATTTGAGGTAAATCTATTAAATTATTATGAATTCACTGTTTTTAATTCTTTTTTTACTTTTAGAACTCTCAGAATGGCGAAAGAAGACTAACTAGGAACGAGATAATTAAAATAATGAAGCATAAGAGCAAAATTCATGCCTCTGGAATACGAGGGACTGTAGCTGTGTTACAAATGAAGTCATTTTGAAAATGAACTGACTGCCAGTTCGCTAAATGTCTTCTAATTCGTTGTCAGTAATTTGACATTTGGAGTCTGTGCTACTGACAGACTTTACACTCGCGTGTAAGGGCCGGGTAAGCGTTTCTTGGCAGGTTTTTGTAGACAAAAATGGAAATAGTAAAATTTCCTACACTTTTTACTATAACTCGATATCTCAAACCAGTATCGAGATATACCGTTTGTTTCAACTTTTTTTTTTGGGACGGTAGAGCACCATTTTGGCATCGTTCGAGTGATGTTGAAGTTCGAACCTTTTAACGCTAAATTTTACTATATTTAAGCCCTTCCTTCGCCCCCCGCTCTTCTTCTAACTTGGGCAAAACACCTTCCTGCTAAAGCATGACGTATTTTATGAATAGTCTCTAAGATGAAGCTTCAAGAATATTGCGATTAATTGTTCGGCCTATCGAAATTCGTTATAATCGGTCCCAACTGCACGTTATTGCAGTATTACAAATGTTTTGATAAGCGGATACATGGATTTCACAGAATTATCGCTGAAACTAGAATTCAACAATATGAATAATGAGGCGTTGAAAGATTGCCAGCAAATCGGTATTATAGAAAAACGGTAATTTTTTTTTAGAATGTTAATATTTTGGTACAAAATTATGATTGTTGAAAAAGCCCCTTGCTGGTGATTTCTTTTGGCACATTAACAACGGAAATTTTTAAAAAAGCCACATTTCAATTAACAAATAATTAATCATAGCGGAAAAGAGTTAAAAGTCATGTTGCGAGTGGGTGTTAGAAAAGTTGACAAAAGATCTCAAAGCCTAACTCACAGGTTATCCCCCCCGATAGACCACATTCTTGTTTAGATTGCATTTGGCCCACTAAAAAAAATTGCAAAATACCGCCAGACATGAAATAACAAAAATAACTAAAATTTCTAAAAATAGATAACGAAATCTCATTGAAATAAGCATCGGTAGATTTAGTTATGGTGAACAACTTTGTTTTGTTTTGAATCGTGAATAATAATTACGGAGATAACTCGTCGCAAATATAAAATTTATTTGAATCAAAAAAAAAATTCCGGTTTTTCTCAATTACTCACGCGTTGCAAGAGATATACGTATAGGAATCATAATTGTTGCGATCTCAATACACGAAAAAAAATTCGTAAATACTACGTATCTATTGGAACAGAAAAGAAATAGCCTCTATGACTGGAAGTGGAAGTAAACCTAGACGCTACCTCATCTATTATCGATGGTGGAGGTGATATCGCTGGAAGAAGCTTTAAGTGGTTTTGTTTATAATGATGATATTGCAGTATTTTATTTGGTTATTTGGCCAGCAATTATATCCAGAAATTAAAGTGATAGTCACCGTTGTTTCGTGAAGGTTCCTCCAATGCAAATTTACTATGATTGGACGGACCGAATCCGATGCTGATAAAGTTAGCCGACAAGATAAAAATATGTGCTCGAGAAACCGCAAATAGTGGTGCTGGTGGTATCGTAATCGCATTTAGATTGGGTCGGCTTTGCCCCACTTCCCTCCGACTTCTAAAACATTCATTACATCATGACCGATTGAGGTTAGGTGCACTTTTTACTCAACCATCTTTCGAATGGAATTCACGACAATAACAGATCTAATCGATTAATGAATGAATATGCAAATAAATGGCGTGAAACAATTACCTTAACCGAATCCAACGGATACATAAGGCAGTGTTCTAGAACTCCAGCTATCGCTCCAGCAGTCATATTCGTTGCTGTACTAGTGGTCGGTAATTGCTCGTATTCGTCCATGTTCATTTCTTTGGGGTCCCGGATGATCTCAACTAATGAAAAGCGCTTCGGGAGTCCCTTTTTCGCCTAATGACCTTCGATTATGAATTGACTTAAGCCGCGGCGGGTGGACTTGACAGCAGCAGCAATCGCGTGTGTAGATACCATGCAACGTTTCCCGTCCAACTGAGCCTGTATACACGAATTTGCGTTTATAGTTGAAGTCGCCTTAATTCGGTGGCAGGTTCTAGCATTGCTTTTGGCCAGTACTTGTTAATTGTTTGAGCAATCCTCCATCCAAAAATACACGTTTCCTACAATTTCAATCTCCTTTCAAACTGGAATTTCACAAAATAAAAAACTGTTTCCGTGCGAATGTCCGCTCAATTTCCAAATAACCAAAGAAGTCGAAGTACCGCACTGAAATGACACACAAGAAAGATCCGAACTACGCTGAAGTTTGTCGCAATTGAAAAATGTCAATGCCTTGGCGCGCGATTCTGAACAATTAATCGGAAGTATTTTCCGAAAACGGCAACTGTCGAATTAATTTCATTGGAAAAATTCTTTTTAATCAAAATCACGCTAAATAATCATATTTTTTTTCATTTATTCAACAAATAAATGAAATTTTTCTCAAATTTCGCTTAAAATCGCTTGGTTTTTGGTGTAACATTTCTGAACAAATTCAAAACGTGCTGATTTCCTCTTTTTACACGGTACCCGTGTTCTTGGAATTACTGTATTAAGAATATGTTTCAAAAATAATGGAGCGTATAAATTAAATCTAGCTAATGATTTTACCAGGAAATTAGCACATTTTAACACAAGATTTCATATCAATTTTTTACTGTAACTTACTAGCTTTAGTAAAATTATTTACTATTAGTTTTTTTTGCTTCGAGCAATGTTATCTCAAGCATAACCAAATCGATTCAGTCTTCTGTTATATTTAAATTGATATACAGTTTGTAACGGCAATCCACGAATATTATAACTAGGAACTTTAAATGTAATTTTACGTAAAAACTATTGTAATACCCTGATTCTGATAGTCGTTTCGTTTTACGTGTTTTTGTTGATAGAAAATAACACTAACAACAACACCTAAAACGCCTCTGATCGAAAACGACCCGACTATCAAAATCGAGGTGTAAATTCGAATTCTTTTAGTTGATAAAATCGGATCACTCTTCCTCCCGCAGAGTTTCCCCTCTTCCAACAAAGGTGAGTAAAATATCGACGGAATCATCTCAAATACGGTTTTGACACAAGTGTTCCCCACATCACAATTAAATCAAATTACCTTTCTTCCATGCAAATGAAGACATTTTTTTGAAATATGCTCAAAACGGTGTGGTGTACAACATATAAAAAGTCCTACAGGTAAAAGTGTCAGGAATATGATTTATATTCTAATTGACTCAAACTGGAAATCATATTTTTTTGTTTGAAGTTCTCACGTATCTGTTTAGGGGCCGTTCATAAAATGCGTCACACTTTTAGTAAGGAAATTTAATAATTTTTGAAGGGCAGGAAAAACTAACCAGGCGCAATATCGCCTTTTAATGGATAAAATGCAACTCAATCCGGATGTTGCTAAAGGTTTCACCAAGGGCCCTGCTGGTGAATTAAAGGAGTTTTGGATACAATTATCGGGCGAATTAGGACCACCAGATAAAGATATAACTAGTTGGAAATTTCTTTTAAAACTAAAACACACATAATACAGAAACTCATGTTAAATAAAAAATTTAAAACTTTTTTTGAACTTGCTCGTCATCAGACATCTCCATTAAATCAGTGGCGTTTCTAATTAATTTTCGCATTTCCTTTCCACTCCTATCGGAACTTTCATTTTCTGCACCAAGATAAACCATAATAGAATCCATTTTTACGGGAGATTTAAATTTAAGTTTCAGTATTTCGAATCTCATAAAAAATATTTGAACGTATACATCAAATCAGCTAATTGTCAAAAAATTCAGCGCGGGGCTGAATAAAACTGCGTTTCTACGTCTACTAGAATAAGAAAATTTCATTCGATCGAGAAAAAATTTGCGTGGCGTTACACGTCCCGCCGGCTAGGGGAATAAGGCTGCTTATCTTATTACAATCGAAAAAGGCATAAATTCAGGCGTTCATCAAACATAATTGAAATTCCTTGAAACTGAAAATTGAAATTCAAAAGGAAGATGGGGATAAAAATAAAACACAATTTAAATAAATGCTCTCAAAAAATAGGCCAAAAATCAAACTTTAATGTAGTGCAAGTACGTTATTGTATTTTTTTTATAAAAATTATTTAAGCTAAAAAGTTTCTTTTTTTAAATTTATTAAATATTTTTTATACTTTTTTAAATGTATATATTACCTATACCAAATAAATATGTAATAATATTTTAATTTCTAATTACATACAATCTAATCTTTATCATTTATTTATATATTTTTAAATATAGTTTCCATTTTTGAAGAGGGCTTTATTTTCTTCCTTCAAAATAAAAGTTTTGTGATGATGACTTTACTTACTCACTACAATTTTCAGTTTAGGTTTAAAATTTTTTGAAAAAATTGCCATGTAAACTTTACTTTTAAAAGCAAAAAAAATAATTCTTTAAAAATAAATTTCCTCGTATGTTTTTTTTTCTTTAAATTCCTAATACTTTGGTTAAGTTTTAGATTTTTGTTTTCGTTCTCGATTTCTAACAGAAATAATTTTGGTTTCAGGTTTTTTATATTTTGTTACTAAATTTTGGTGGATACTTGCATATGCAGTCCACAAAGACAGAATAAATAAACGCCTAATAGATATTTTGAAGCATGGTTTGTTTTTATATTGCACTTGTTTTAAACATGGAGTTCCGTGGAATTTTTGTGTCGAGAATTGAATTTGTTTTGTGAAGAGAAGGTCATTCTATTTGAATTTTTTTTTCGGGCTTAATAGTCATCATTCAAGGAATATCGGAATGAGTGCATTGATTTTTTTGTTTGTTTGTTTTTAAATGGGAATCTTCCCGGCTTGTATTGTTTCTCTTTTTCTATGTTGATTGAATGGAAACAAACTTAGCACTCTAAAATTAGCCTAAGTATTTCCTAGGACACCATTTTGAAATATTGAGTATATGAGTACGGCCTAACGGTAACCAAAATATTCCTACTATACTTACTACAAAAATTTCAATTTGAAAGCAATTTTCAGAAATTCACTATCGAATTAACCTATTAAGATAAACGCTATAACATAATATTGTGATGCACTTTCAAAAATTTTAATAGGCAGAGAGAATGTAGAAGTTTTGAAATTCCGTACATAAACGCAATCCTAATAGAAAATCTATTATAAAAAAGTCTTATGCAAATATATTTTGTGTGTGTGTGTATAAAAAAAACAAATGCACAGAATTTTGTTATTTTATAAAAAAAAAATATAATTGACATTTCCAAAATAATATCGCCAGAAATCTGTGACAGTGGTTGTAACCAATTCATAGCCAATTATTGTTCATTTGAATTTTTCTATGATTTTAATGGTTGCCTTATTTGCTTTGTTTTGAGAGCAATTACTCAATGAAGTTTTCTCAGATTACCAGAATCTGATATATGAGTTTGAATTTTACGAAAAATCAAAACGAATCGGTTGATTTTGTTTGTGATATTTTAATAATTACTTGTACATTAAAGTGTTTTATTCTGAATTAAAATATTTACTTTCAGTTTTTTCTAGAATTCATTACAATTAACATATGTAAAATATTTATTTACGTTACTTTGTACTGGTATTTTTGTCAATAAAATATGTTTCAAGTTTCCATTTGTGTATGAAATACGCTAGCTGCCTAAAAACTGAATAAAAATTTGGATAAAAATATAGCACTAAACATACTTCATGCTGTGGTTTTAATTTTTTCCCAACGTTTTCAATTTGAACATTTAAATTTTTTAGTGCACAATACGTTTCAATAAAAATAAGTCAGAAAAGCACGACTGATAAGAAGTTTGACTCAGCCGTAGTCCGGATTTGAATTTTTAAGAGATATGATACACCAAATCATAAACAAACTATATAAAGACTGTTTTTCTCTAACAACTCAGCTTTGAAAAATAATACCCCAAAGCAGCAGATATGCATGCGGTTGGCAGCGCACACGAGCAGCGGAGCATGTCGCTTGGCCGAAGAAAAACATTCAATTCATTTTCAAACTCTCCGATCAACACGAAGTTTTACCGAAATCGTAGTTTTCTATCAACTTTTGGGAAAGAACCGCTAGCTACAACGGTTACCTCCCATAAAATTTTTCTTAAATACTAATTTCTCGAACACTGCGCTTGTGAGAAAAAATGCATATAATCAAAATTAAAGGAAATAATATTGCCTACATTTTTAATTTTAGGTGAACTCCATCTCAACTCATACTCTCGTTTACAGTTAAGTTCGATTTCTTAACTTTGCTCGATTGGATACTGTTAGGGATCTAAAAAAATTACCCGTATTTTTTTGTTTGGTAGAATACCGTCCGATCGGCGGAGGGGAGGGGGTCAAAGTCGGCGAAAACTCGAAATCACAAAAACTTTAAAAATTTGTAACGGCTTAACCGATTGAGATGATATTGAACATTTTGGAAAGGTAATTCCTTGTGACAAAAAAATATTTTTTGACTTCCTCTCCCTCCCCCTCACCGTCATATTGTAAAGTTCAATTTAGTGACAATATAAATAAAATTTGGGGGTAAATGCGTTATTTAAAAAAAAAATCAAAAAAAAATCGAATACAAGAAAATTGTATATAGTTTACTGATTTTCGATTAGTTTTTATGTTTTCTGTACATAATATTAACTCAAAAGTTTTAGGAGTTTAAAATTAATTATAAATTCATTTAAAAGAAAAATTTTTTTTCTTTGAGAAAGTTTCCGTTTGGAATAAATCTGTGAAAATTTTGAGTTTCTGGAAGTATTTTTACAATTCAATTCGAGTTTTCGCCGACTTTGACCCCCTCCTCTCCGCCTACTGGAATTTATTCCCCGAAAAAAAATACGGGTAACTTTTTTTTAAGTCCCTAACAACATCCAAATGAAAAAAGTTAAAAAAACAGAGGTGACTTTCAAGCTCCATTCAAGTCGAGTATGAAGTTTTTACATATCTCTAACGGTTCATGAGATAATTTGAAAAACATTATTTTTCACATATTTTTTCGGAAACTTTAAATATTGCAGAAGAAAGTCATGTAATATTCACATCTTTTTTTTGAATTGTTTAAATCATACTTTAAATTGTTTAAATAAAATACATTTTTTTGCTTTATCAAACTACAATTCGGTGGAAATTTGATAAAACTTGAAACTTACATTCTGAAAGCAATTTAAAAATATGAACAAAATATAACAAGATAAAATTTTTAGTTTGCTGTTTTTTTTAACGTTTAAAGTTCAAAATAAATTTTGAATTAAAGAACAAACTAAAAATTTTGTCATGTCACATATTTATTGTTAGCAATCAAAATATTCAAATCGAAAACCTGCGGAAGGAAAAAATACGCACAAACAAAAAAACACGCACACACAATACAAACACACAAAAAAAACACCAAACACACTTGCCCCCGCTTCGTGTCGCTTGAATAAGAATTCAACGAGAATAAAACGAACTAGAAACGAAAACTGGTTTTAACAAAGGGCGAATGGAAGCAGCGGCATGTATAGGCGATCACCACGGCTGCTTGTGGCTGATGGTGTGTACTGCCGGCTAGCCGGCAGCTGCTACGTCACGATGGGGTATTATTTTGAATTTCGGTTTTGCACTAAGTTGAGTTGTTAGAAAAAAACAGTCTTTATATAATTTGTTTATGACCAAATATAGTAGAATCCCGATAATTCGTACCCCGACAATTCGTATATCCCGCTAATTCGTATGAATTTGCTGGTCCCTTGAAAGAATTCCGATAATTCGTAATCCCGCTAATTCGAATATCCCGATACTTTGTATTTTTACTTCCCTTGAAATACGAATTATCGGGATTCTACTGTATGTCGTATTGCGCAATTTTTAAATATATACTCGTATTGGGATTCTACCAACAAAAACGCAAAACACCTCTTGTCGAAAATGATACGACAGTCGTAATACGGGTGATAGTCAAAGTAATTTAGACGTTTTGCATTTTATTCACTCAATCTTTGTATTTTATTTGTTTAGTTGTTTATTTGTTTAGTTATAAAAGCCTTTGGTAGAAGGAAAAACGACAAAATTCATTCAAAAATTGCAAAATTGTGAATTTTTGATAAAAAATAGCTCAAATCTTAGTAAACAACATACAGATTTTATAGTTTTTTCATACGTTTGCAGCTTTAACTTGAAAGGGATAGTGGTAAAAATTCCAATTTCGCGACGTGTTAAAAAAAACGAATACAGTAGTTCTTAGCTTAATTCTACAAGCAATTTGCCAAGCGAAAAATATAGAATTTTTTTTTGTATTCTATGCAAAGCTTAAATCAAATTTTCGGACAAAAATTACTTTTACTAGTACTTTTTGATGAAAAATATGGAATCCCATTTATCCATACACCATGCTCTAATCAGAATGATTTCAAAATTTCAATTAGATTCCTCGACTCCAATTGGAACTTATTTCAATATTTCGATCAAAATGACTATATTGAAATTATTCCATGTTGACGCTTTTATATTCCTTCTCTAAAGGTGCATTTAAGTGGGATAAATGTGTGATCCAAGCTTAACTCTTCAGTTGCAACTAAGCATTAAAGCGGGCACTAAATATATGAAGCAAATTTCGGTGCTTTTTTCCGCAATAAAACGGATATTGGAATAGTACGGAAACTACTGTACGTCCAAATCTGTTTGTCACATCAGCTGCGTAAGTAGGAGACATTAAAGCTTTTAGATAATCCCTTGACCTTTAGATTGTGACAAACAAAAATGCCGGTAGTTTAAAGGTTAAGAAAATATATTTCGCCTCTAAAATTTATGCACCCATAAAATCATTGTAATACAAAATTATCTACACTTAAAGTTAAATTAAAAAACCGATTCGTCTGATTTTCAGCAATAAAAATTACTCGAATAAATGCTAAACTTAGCTTTTAATTTTCATTTAAAACCATAAATGAATTATTTTAGTTTTGATTTCACAATGTTCGCACATGTATGCATTTTTTTTAGCTGACTAAGGATATGCCTTTAATGAATGTCATTTTTTATTATTTATTATTGTTGTTGGTTTTTCCGTTTTTCTTTCGTTTTGTTTTAAAATAGAAGTAGTAGACTTGGTAAATAATTTAATATCAATTATACAATATTAAACACGTTTAAGCCCACTAAACACATGCTTCTAAATGTTTTTTTTTTCATTGATTTTTAATGATTTTTTTTAAAAACTATTTTCATTGTAAATATAGGAAGAGGATACTTGTATTAAATAGCTAAATATGTTCTCTTAATGCTCGATTTTGTTTCATTTTCATAATAAATTTTTTTTATATATATTTTTTATATATTTTAAGCTTTAAATATTTTGTTTTGAAATCATGCCAGCATCTTATTGCTTAAAAAGAATATTTAAAAGTTTCCTTATTTTTGTTTTGTGATTTTTTGTTGTTGTTTTGAATTGAATTTTAGTTTGATTGTGTTCAATTTGTTTTAAAATAGTCGGGCACGTCGTTTAAGTTCGTTTCTTCTCCATTGTGGTAAACGATAGAATTCGGCTCTGGAACATTGCATAATTGCCTCAAATTCAACATCAGATAAATGTCGCTGAAATTATTTAATTTTTTACATATTTGAAATTCAAATGAATTAAGTTGTGAAAAACTGACCTCTAGATTGCAACGATCAACATCAGCAGGCAAGCGATAGTTTGTAATTAAAAGCAAATGATAAGGATAAATTTTTGCTGGTTCATGAACTAGCATTGAATGTGCCATATTTGGTAGACTGCGTCTGATTAATCCAGCTTGTGGATAGTGATAAGATAAGGCTCCAGAATATGTGCTGGATGCTGGTAACTCTGCCATCTAAAAGTTATTGCGTTTCAATTGAAATTTATATAAATTTTGAATATAAAATTGCGTAAATTTACATTTAGGGCTCGTCTGTCTTGTTCCGGAATCGAATCGACGGATACTAAAATTGAAAAGAAATTCAGTCAAAATTTATTCAAATTTCAAACAAAAAAAAATGCCTTGGAATGTTTAACTTTGGAATATTTTTTTTTTCTAACTGTTTTTACGATCCAAAACATCCTGCTTTCAAAATGTAAGGACTATGGCGTCATTTTTAAACCCAGTTCTAATTCGTTATACAAAAGATTTGTGTATGCATAACCAAACAATTAAAACAGAAAAAAATATGCAAATATAAAACTTTTGTAGAAGAAAAAACGTCAAAATTTGATTAGCTATCTTGAATAAATTTGCAGGCAGATCCCTGTTCCATTTAAAATAACGCATTTTTCGGACAGTCCCAAAAACCGTTTCTAATTTTATGGGAAAACATTTTTTTTTAAGATTTTGTATATTTTTTAAGACATTTTTCTAGATTCAATGACTCTTTTAAATAAAATGAATTCCCATTTTTTTAGATTTTTTTTCATGGTAAAAAATCATGTTACAAATTTTTAAAGCCCTCATTAAGCGGGCATACAGATTGACATCTTTAACACAATTCATTTTTTTATTAAGATAAAAAAACTATTAAAAATTACCATCCGATTTTCCGCAACTAAATTCTGTGCTGTGAGTTTTGTCGCCGAGTCCGCCGAAAGAAAAGTCCTATAAAATAGTTTAAAAAAGTATTTAATTTTCAAGCATTTAAGAGTATTTTTTTTTCTTTCTTTCGAAAATTTCTTGAAAAAAGCTACCAGACCATGCACATTTATAGAAATAAGAGAGAATGTAAAATAGTTGGAAACAAATCGTTTGTATGCGATTAAAAATCATACATCACATAGCAGAAGTGAAGCTGGACTAAAATTCTTAAAATATTAAAATTGCATGTAAAAATTGCTTGTGTAAGACGACAAGGTGCTTTCCTTTTTAATAAAAACTTCATGCAGAAAATTACAATTAAAAAATGCTCGCTATTATTATAAAAAATCGAGAAAATTCAAAAGCAAAAATCAAAATATTATATCATAGAAAAAATTATCACTATTTGAAATGCCTTGGCTTCCTTACTCACAATTTTTATTTTCTTACTCTTTAAAAAGCAAACAGAGAGATTCGTTTTTTTTTGTACAAAAAACTGGTTAATGCTCTAAATTTAATGCAGAAGAAAATTTCATTAAAAAATTAAAAAGGTTGCTCCAAATTAATTACAGACTAATGTGTTAAGAGAGAGACTTTTTAAAAATAATAATTATGAAACAACACAGGGCGATTATGAGTTTTTATTCTTTTTAACACATCACAATGTTGCCAAATCGTTAAACCCTAGTCCTACGTTGGTGACCGAGTTTTTGTGACTTTTGTAACACAAAAATACATAAAATATATTCAATTTTTCATTAAAAAAACATGTTTGTATGTTAAATTCATCCACTTTCACACAGAACGTTTCAGTGTAGAAATCTACACCTAGCGTAGAACCATAAATTTTTCCTTAACGTAGGACTACGGTTAATAACCTAATCCCTAGTGGATATTTCGAAAGAATCCTTGCTGATAGAACAATTGTTTTTGTAAACAAACTTCATCATCGCGTTATCAAAATCTGACAAGCATTTCTTTTAACAAGACTTCATCAAATTGTACGATTTTTATACAAATTTTCGTACAAATCACAAGATTTTACTTTCAGTCAAGTTCAAAAACATATAAAAAAACGTTCACTAAAAAAAGCATTTCCGGCAGAGTAGATTTCACAAGTTATCTTCATTAAAATTAATTTCCATAGGAGATGTACAAAAACTGGTCCAATTGGATATTCATGTATGGAAGCGTTATGTAAAATTGTATTCAAATCACTTTTTAAATTAATAGTATTTCGATCTGATGCACTGTTTAAAAAAATACCTCAAACCCTCTTTAGTTGTATTGGAGATGCTAGAGTGGATTTAACAATTTTGCTCATTAAAAAAAACTTAGCATTAGGTTAGGTTAGGTTGGAAAAACAGCGCGTGCCTAGGTGTGGACACAGCCCAAACAGCATCGAAAAGTACGGGAACATGAGATTTGTTCTTTGCGACTTGAAAGAGTAGAAATTTACACAATCGGGATTAAAAATTTACACCTATAATTCACATCCGCGTAAAAGAAGCGAAAGAAGTGACGAGCACGATCTTTGGGGCAACATTCGCTTCATGAAAATCCTGCGGCGATAGAGCAGCATTTGATGGTTTTCGGGCCGAAATAGTGATTGGCTGTGGAGCCTGAACGTCAGTTTAATTTTGAAGAAGCGTGTGATGGAAAAAGTGACGAAACTGCTACCACTAAAGTTTCATTAAAGCTCCCCGTCTGAGAAACACCAAAAAAAATTGATGCCTTCAGCCGCCATATTTCTCACTGACATTTGATGGAAACGATTTCGTTTCGAGAATTAAATTTCTTATTTCAGGCGAATGACTGAAGGATATTGCATAAAAAGTGGATAGCAGACATTTTTGAAACAGCATAATTTTATTGGCATCAAAATTTCATTGCAAAAGAAAAAAAAATTTTACCGATAAAATAAAATTAAAGAAATTTTTGATTAAAAACAAAATAATTCGATGGCCCATTAAAATCTGTTTAAATTTCAGATCCAATATTGTCGAAAAATTTTAATGGCAATTAAAATCACGACATGCAACCGGAAGAAAAGTCCATTATAAAATAACACTCCACAAAAGTTTCCATTAATTTGTCGCCATTAGATTTTTCTCGTTCGTCTTCTGCTTACGTTTTTATTTGTTCATCTCTGTTTACTAGCAAGCATTCGAGGGAGAAAGAAAACCCGCTCGATGATTTGTGTAATTGTGTGATATAATGCCGTCAGATGACGCTCGCGCATGAGGCTACTAATTACGTCCCTGTCGTTATATTTGCGACGTAGCAAACCGCAGAAAAGTGTTCCCCACTATGTGTGTCGTTGCGCGTCTCATACGCACAACTAAATACGTATTTGCGACATAAACTGCTTATCGCCGCGATCTGCATGGTGACGAAATATGGGGATAAACACCATAATTGCTACTTAAAATGCTATTTGGGAGTGCTTCACTTGGAAGCCTACAGCGCCATTAACTTAGATTTCATTTTAAAAAACAAGAATGTATACGAAAATACAAGACTTTATATGTTCGTTCGCTAGTAGCTATCTATGAAGGATGTCCACTCAGGGGTTTTTGAAACCCTAAACGGAGAACTTTGAAAAAAACTGCGTTCTATTGCATCGAACAGCGCAAATGTTGTTAGCGATATTGGCAGTAAGAATTCCCTTCCCATCTAACCCCTTCCACAGACATTTCATAAAGCAGTAAGCGGTTTTTATGGAGTTTTCAACATTAGATAGAGCCTGCTTTAGATATCATATAGCCCCAACAAAGTCTGCATAACCCTCCCCCCTTACCGCGTTTCCTGCCTTATTTTAAACCGGTGAACCAATTTCATTGAGGTTTTCGATATTATATAGAGAATTTTTAGGAAGCATGTGACACAAAAAATGTACACTTTTCTCTCTTTTGATCCCTGGTCTTGGAAAAAACTACCCCAAGAAAGTAATATGAAACGGTAAATTTATGATTTCAACCGTTTTTATGCGCAGACGGGCAGGCAGAAGCCAACTAATTTTAATAATATCATATCATATTAATATTATGAAAGAAGTTTGTTTTTGTTACCGATTTTTTTAAAAACTACCCAAACAATTTTAATGAAACTACAGTGGAGTTCAAAGTAACATTGAGATGGTTACAGACTATGCTGTTTTCCATATTTCCCTTTCCTTCCTCCCCTTCTCCTGATATCTCTTGAACCGCTAAAGGGATTTGGATTCGGTTTTCACCATTAGAGAGGTTAGCCTGTAAACCCCCTCACCTGCTATATTCTGCAATTCTAAAGAGATTTAGATCCTTGTTCAACATTGGAGAGGTCCAAGGAAAAGGAAAAATTTCGTCTACTAAAATCTATCCTACCCATTTCCTTGCAAGTTGTGCACACCTATCAAAAGCCGGATCGGAGGTCGAAGGCCAAGCAAGTAGAGAGGCAGTGGGATAGGGTTAGATCGCGAAGCATTCAGGACCGCAGTCTTTATCTATATTTTGATACTCTATTTTGAAACTATATTATGTTTTTTGTTATGTATATTGATTTTGTTGTTGAAGTTTAATTCGACTTTTTGGCTGGTTTTCGGCTTAGACAGGCTTCACTGTAATATGATCAAATTTCTAAATGTGTGCGCCACCCCCACTGGCCAACTTTTATATTTGCAGTTCGAAGCCTTCTAACAAATTCTTCTAATATTCCCTTCAGTGCATCAATCAAAGGCTCATGTACGTTAATAAACTTGTCAAATGAATTGCATTCGTTTCACAAAAGGAGGTATTTTTTCGGACAAAAAATTGGCAACACAGATTCAATATAAAAAAATGTTTTCAAAACAACGTAGAAGAATCCTAAATGCAAAATGTCACAACAAAACAATAACAAATGGCTATGAATAAAAAAATATGGTTTTTAAAATGATTATGTCTTCTACATTCAAAACAGATTTGGAAATAAAAAAAAAAAACAACCGCAATAAGCAAGCGATGACCACAGATTATCTCTTTCTAGCTAAAAAAAAAGGTTCACATTGTTTTACTCAATTTCAATTAATATTTTAGGCATATATTTAAATTTTTACGCAATTAGATAGAAAGAAATATAGAGACAGACGTAAATTAACATAGAAAGCTTACAGGAGCAACTTGTGCAGAACCAGTAGTTGTAGCAGAGCTGAAAGTATGCGAGCGAGGAGCCAAGCCGTATCCAGGTTTAGGTACATGACGAAGCGAACTCACCACTAATTTAAATATGATACAAGAAGAGATGCGCAATCGTGAAATTTTTTTAAATGTAAATTTTAATGTTTTTTTGGTTTTTAATTTTTTTTAGCCAGTTTAATGTTAATGACAGTTGAAAAGGCCAACAGGAACAAATGGTTAAAAATTCGGACAGCAACGAGATAAAAAAAAATATTTCTTATTTAATGTTAAGTTTAAGAAATCAATCACAAAATGATTTTAATTAAATATTACAAGAAGAATTAAACAAAAGAAGTTGAAAACTATAAAAAAAATGTATAAGTATCTAGCAATACATGTGTAGCAAACAGAATAATATCGCCCGGCAGTCCATTTTCTCTAGCTTAGATTTCTTTTTTTTATCTTTATTTTTTTTTTGTTGTTGTGTGTGTGGTGTTATCAATTAAAACTTACAGAACTATAACCATTTCTAATTGATGATGGTAATGTCGATGTTTTAAAGCCATATCCTGGTTTTGGGGGCGATCGGTAAGAGTGTATTGCTAATAATCGTTTATAACGGAAGATTTTCAAGAAATTGTAAACGCCAACGCAAAAATAAATAAATAAACAATAAATAAAAATCATAATAATAAATAAAAATAGAATATTTTTTCATCATTTTATGTATAAAAATTTGTTTTTTCAACTTTGGTATTATCTGAATAAAAATAATAATAATTTCACAATAAATACATAAATAGAATGGATATATAGAAGGCTACATACCATTATAACTTGGTGCAGTTACAATTGATTTACCAACTGAACCCCGATAGCTTGTTGATCGATCGAACAATTCATCTTCGTAAAATGGCTTCTGATGATCAGTATTTCGTGATGGCGATGCACCAATTGGAGACTCATATCTACAAATATATAAATTATCCGAATTTCGAATATTAAAGGCGTTATTAAAAGAATTTCGAGTAAAAATGTATAATGGCAGAACCTCGGTACCCCGAATTGCGCATAAACTGAAACAACTCTGTCGATACAAATTACTGTAAAATGAATTTATCTTCTGTAAAATGAATTTATCGTCTGTAAAATCTTGAAAGCTTTATAACAGAATCATATGCGAAAAAATTCCAATCAATAAAACTGCATTAAAAAATAATGATAGATTTTTAACCCTCATACTGTCCTCGGGTCATTTCTGACCCAAATTCGATTTTAATTAAAAGTATCTTCTCAACTACATGAACAATGTTTGTATGGTGTAGGCTCTGTGAACAAATTTCTTTTGAATACCGAAAACAATAATCTATTTGTTCATATTTTAATCCATTGAAGAGCACTGTAGTCTTCATGGGTCATAATGGGTCATTTTTGACCCACGAAGACATCATACGTTATTTTTCTTAAGGACAGTATGAGAGTTAATCACTTTTTTCTACCGACATCAACTTTATAATGAAATGGGTCGCAGTGAAAATTTTTTTTACGAGAAGCACGATGCAGGCAAACCATTTTTGGGTCCAAAGTTTTACTGAGTTTTTTTTTCTCTAATTTCCCATCACTCGACTCTGATTGAAAATCGTTGAACTTTCGCTTCCTTTTTTAAAAATAAAGCCTTACAAAAACCGAAACGCTGTTCATAAAACTAAAGAATATTAAAAATTCAATGGATTTTTTAAGGCTAAACGTTTTAGACAAGAAAAAACGGTGTTAGAAATTATCTTTAAATTTCGAAAAGCATGTCTGATATTAGTAACATAATTACCCCGTCAACTATTTTGTGCGACCCTTAAAAACTAAAAAAAAATCTTGTTAAATCTGCTTTCGGCTACCGAAAATTGAAAGACATTTTAAAAACATTGAGGCTTCTCCATCTCGCGAGGTCTTGTACCACTTGTTACGCATTTGCAAGCTTCCGATGTTCTAAAACTCATTTAACCCTCCAAATTTATTTATAACTGTTATTTTACCTTAATCTATATACAGGCTCCTTAGCAGCTGATGGAGTACGTGAGGCATTTCTAGGATCTAAATTATGTTGCTTCCATTTTCTGTATTTAGCATGCTCTTTAAGATCTTTAAGAATGACAGAACCAATTCCAGAATTTAATTTCGTTAATTCCTCCTCTTCTTTCTTTAATCGGCTAAAAATTTAACAAAAGTTAAAGGTTTTCTTTGTGTTGACTTGGAAAAGAATGGATAATAATCAAAAAAATCTTTGAAAAAAAAACTTAAAAACAATATTCGGTCCATTCTTTCGATAGAGCAAAACAATAAATTGTAAATAATAAAATTAAAAAATAGTTTACAGGTCTTCTTCAGCTTGTTTTTTCGAATCGACTTCGTCTTCGTCATCGGAGCCAGGAACACCCTTATAGTTGTCCGAGTATCTTCGTCTTCGTTCGGGATCGGTATATGGATATGGTGGTGCTGGGAAATCATCACGTTCAATTTTTGGTTTCTCGCCCGGTAGTGGTTTTTTAGCAGCTGGGAAGTGTGACAGCTCGATTGGTTCCTCATTATTCATAGCTGGACTCTTTGGTCGTGGCGTTTCCGAACGAATGCTGTCGACAAGCACCTTCATAGCGCTCTTATTGCGTGACGGTGGCCGGGATGATGGCCGACTGCCACCTCCGCCAGCCATAGCTGGCCTATGGAAGTGTGGCGATACAGGGGCCTTGTCATATGGATCAATTGGCTTCTTCAAATAGTGCGGTTCATCAGTTAAGTAGCTGTATGTGTAAATGCGTGCTATATCTTCATAGCCATATCCTGGGCGGCCGTATTCACGTAGAATTAATCCTGGGCTAACGGTACGGTACTAAAATTTTAAGAAAACCATCATCAAAAAAAAATATTACTTGCAGTAAGCGGTATGTGGGTCAGATTAATAATAATCCTCGAGTTTTAGTTATTTCATTTGGCACTTAATTTTGTTTGGCTCATGGAACTATTTTGAAATTAAGTTAAAACCAAAAACTAAAGAATCTAATTAAACATTACTAAAAAAAATTACTAAATGAAAAAAAAATATGACTTTATAATTGAAAAATAATTTTTTGACTCAAAAGATTTACATTTAATCAAATCACAAACTAATTTTTTTCAAATCTAATAAAAAAAATACTTCTATGACAAATATAATTAGTAATGGGGGTTGGTTGGTTATGATTTAGTTCGCAGTGGATTTTTTTTGTTAAAAAAAAATTTGGGGCTGTCCGTAAAATAAATTACACTGATTTTAGGCTTTTCGAACTCCCTGCCCACTCGCCACATTTTTCACGATTTTAATCCGCCGTCACATCCCCATTCCCTAAAAGT
Source organism: Chrysopilus asiliformis (assembly GCA_964034945.1). Classification (NCBI taxonomy): domain Eukaryota; kingdom Metazoa; phylum Arthropoda; class Insecta; order Diptera; family Rhagionidae; genus Chrysopilus; species Chrysopilus asiliformis. The sequence continues at coordinate 7,261,417 of OZ035961.1, forward strand.
GTATCGTATTTTATGGACAGCCTATAAACAATTTTTTTCTAGTTTAGCGAAAAAAAGGGGTGCATATTTTGACATAGTTTTGGTATTTGGCGTGAATTGAAGGGGCAGCTTTTTTTTGTTAATTTAGCAAATTCATAGAGCAACAGCTGAGAATAATTCTATTCAGAGAAGGTCATCTTTTAAAGCGGCGATATTGGATTGGAAATATTTTACATATAAAATTAAAACAGCGATTAATTAGAAAAAAAAACCATTTAGTAAGCGCTTTTAAATGCTTTTTAAAAGGGATTTTAGTTTTATTGATTGCCAATTAAAAAAATCGCAACTTCAGCTTCAATTACATTCCGTTCCATAAACGGCTGCACAGCTGCAGGCCTAATTAGAAGTTGATAATCGATTACACTGGAGCTAGTTTTCTTCCACGAATTTGCTTAGTTATATAAATAGTATTAGATGAGTGCGAATTGGGTGAGTCTGCATGATTAACATGCATATGCAGGAGAACATCCACCAAGTATTGATAACGACACAGCGACGATATTTATATTTAAAAAAAACGTATTGTGGTAATTAATTGTTTCACACTTTTGCAGATGGGATTAGTTTTGAAAATGGCAAAGAGAACGAAGAATTGTTATTGCTTCGCAAGATCATTTGTGCAGAGATGCTGTGGCGAAAATAATTTAAAAAAAAATACCTTTTTGAGCAGGACAAATTCATTTATTTGTATTCCTACAGACACGCACATAAAAAACCTTTTGAGAATATTCACGCTTCGTTATAATTCGTATACGAAGTGTAAAAACATATTTTTCTGGATATTTTGCTGTTGTTTGTATATTTGACAATTTTCACGTATTTTCACATTTACTGATTCAGTAACTGTGAGTTTTATTGTAAAACTAAAATTTTGTTTACAAAGAGTTAACCTAGCAGATAAAATTTAATGTACATAGCAAAACTCATAGTTGCGGAGCCAGGACTCAGAAGTAAAAATAAATGCAAAAAAGTAGCCTATTGCGGTTGTTTTATAGAACGTATATTAAAAGGCACTAAAAACTGTATAATCCGAAACAGACGGAGACCATGAAAATTCTCCGGCTTCAACAAGTTTATTTACTATGAAAAATGAAAGTATATACTTCACAAAATACATTAAACGTCCGCTCGAGTGAACACAATTAAAGCACCATCTGTTCATTCTATCGAAATGTTTATTGCATCGAATGTAAGAAATAATAAAACTAGAACTAGGATATCATTTTTTCGAGCTTTTCTTGTTTTTTGTTTTTTAAATTTTTTGTATATTCCAATTAAAAATGTTATTAGATAATTTAAGCAAATATAATTGTTTCCAGCGCACTCTATGGAAGTAATGTAAGCTCCATGAGCTTTTCTAGTCAGGAATTGTAATTTCCAAAAAATGATTTTTTAAAAATATGTTCACTTTACTGAACTGTATTAGAATTTTTCACACTTATTTTAATCTTTAGACCGCCAGGGTAGTCCCGAAGGGTGCAATCTCGGCGACTCCACACAATATGTTGATAAATATGTAACAAATATATAGATATATAATAAATATTCGAAACGAAAACCTATGATATTAATGAAAAAATGTTGGTAGTCTAGAGATTAGGGACACAACTAGAAAAAAGGTTTAGCTTCTTATTTTCAGGTAGGCAAAATCTTAGAAAAATCAAAAATTTTAACTTTATCGAGAAATTGAAGCAATTTGAATTTAAAAACCGCTGTCCGCGCTGAATAAATTCCGTTTTTGATATTTTACAAGGGATCCGTAGAGAAATTCCTTCTTAGTCGTCCAATATATAAATTGGAGATCAACAAAAAAAAAACTCCTTGCACGCAAAACCGAGGGGGATTCCACACCAACCACAGGTACAAGAGAAGTTTTTTTTAAACAACAAAATCATTTGTATGGTAAAATTTAAATCGTTCATACAAACCTTTTTACTTGAATAAACAGATCCGGTAATGCTCGGAGTTCTCGATCTCAAAGAAAACTGAAAAAAATTCAAGCGCAAAAATAATAATAAAAAAAAATAAAAGAAAAAAACATCATGCAGCAAATGAAACGTAAACATTATATGTCAACAAGTCCTAAGAAGCTCTTTCGATAAAGAAATCAATAGAAAAAACATTTTTAACATTATTAAATAGTAAATTTAAGATTATAAAAAAGAAGCTCAATAAAAAAAAAGGTGAAGAGTTTCTGTGTCTATTCTGCAATGATGGTTAAGTTTTGTTTCTATCCTACAACATACCTGCATCTCACTCAAAGCACTATTACTCATACGATCGCATTCGGTATCGGTGAAATGCCCATTAGTTCCATTTACAATAGCACCGACCTCGGCCGACGGCCCAGGGCCGCAGCGTGGATGCCAAATTGCGCTTCCCTGCAAGTACATTTCCTCGCCATCGCCGAAAGGATCACCGCATTTTGTGCAGCGGGCGCATGTCGGATGGAAATGATGATTATCACCAGCCTGTAGCACTTTGCCACTTATATAGCGATTACAGTAGGCGCACTTGACGCCAAACAGTTTTTGGTAACATTTCTCACAGTATGGGATGCCGTCCTTCCCCATATACTCGCCATTAAGGACACCGCTGCAGTTTTTGCAGCGAAAGCACCAAATATGCCATTGGCGATCGAGAGCTATCAGAGCTTGACCCTCCTTCAATAGTTCTCCGCATCCGGCACACTCATTCGGATCGAAATCCTTGGTCTTCTCAATGTTGGCAGTTTCCATGTGTCTCTCAGTTAGCTGCTGATGGGCAGTGGCTTTTGTTGGACTAATTGATGATATTTCACGGACAGGTGAGTGTACAACTGGCTGTTGTTTCTGCATCTGTGAATGCGATGTTGATGCGGCTGATGATCGACCTCCACCTCCATGGATTCCACCTGGGGTGGTTGAAGTTGTTGCGACAGTCACTTGGCTTGGACCAACACAGTTCTCACAGAGAACCTCTTTGCCGGTGTTCGTGACCTTTAAACAAACCAATTTACATTATGTTAATTAGATTATGACAGTAATGATTATCCACAATAGTTTGTTATCGTACTAAACAATTTAGCAATGGAATTTCTATTTTTGTTTGTTTACATATTAATTTTCAGCATAGATTATTGATGACTTACTTTGCTGCCTGATTGAAATGGATTTTTGCATTTGCTGCACGTAAAACATTTCTGATGGTAGGTGTTGCCCATCGTGGAGACGACCTCACCCTCAACGTAATTCTTGCAAGCTGCACATTTCGTACCAAAGCGCTTTTGGTAATCGGGTATGCAGTAGTATGATCCATCCTTTGAAAAAAATCCCCCAGTGGCTAATGATTTCTGGCAAGTACAGCATTGGAAGCAAACTTTATGGAAGTGCTTGTCCGCAACGCGCAACACTTCCCCGGAACACTTTTTTTGGCATTTAGCGCAATAAATTTTTGTTTTACCTGGAATAGTCGTGATATAAAAATAGATTTATTATTAATAATAAAAGGGTTATGTTGTTATCAAATATTTTACGCTATTTGACTCGAGGAGAACCAGATATTTGTGTACCTTCTTCCACCGGTTATTTTGCCGATTCAATTCGAAGAAGATGTTTCGGAATTAACATAAAAACAACTTTCTTTCGCGGTAGCATGGGGAAAGCTAAAAAGGAAACTTTATTGCCTCGTTTCCCAGAATGGTTGAATTTTTGAACGATTAAATCCAAGTAGGAGAATTAGGGACTGTCCATAACATATGTCACGCTACGCCCCTCCCCCCCAACACCACCCTCCTACGTCACGTTTTTCGTCATTTTTTTATATAGAGTCTATACTGCCGTCAGACCACCGCAGACCACCTTATTGTGTTGAATTTTTACAAACTCACAATAACAACCAACTCTATAAAAAAATGAATTCTAAAATTTTCATTTTCCGAATCATTCCAACATGCAATTGTTATAGACTATCTGGAATGTCACCGAAAGCCTCATCATCGAAACTATATACTTTCGAAAAATTTCGAGATCGCCCTCCTAATGACTGAATTTACTAGCATTTCAACGAATGCATTTATTCATTAAGTATGAATGACCTATGACTCTGTACAAGAATCGCCTAATTGGTTTAATGAATGATAATTGCCAACCGATCTGTTGTTCCTATTCGGACACCATTTTACCCCAACAAATGAAGAGCCTACAATTTAAATTACAAATTTCAATTTTTTTTCGACATCAGCAATCACTAGTCTGTGGGAATAGTACAACGAAAGACGAAGCTTCGGAGCCCATAAATTATTCGATGTTTATTGAAATTTAGTGCCCTACCCACAGCGTTGATGGTTTAACCTACATCCGGTTGCAGTACGTCATAAAACATATGTTTGATATTATTTAATGCAATAAAAATGTGTAATTCGATTATTTAATAAATAAAGAATGATTCTTTTAATTGTTGTGTTGTTTTTAAATTCAATATAAATAAATCATTCAGATTACTGAAGACATTTGCGGTTCTCTATATTGAAATATCTACAAAATTCAGACTAATTCCTTTCTTATGCGTAGTATAGATGGTATTGCAATCAGTCAGCTTACTGACTAAAGACATCTCTTGCGTTTTCTGTCTGTCAGTCTTCTGTGTACAAGATTTCTCAAAAACTAATAGAGATAGAGCCATGAAATGGCATGTTTTTTTTATATAGTTCCAGCCAGAGGTTAGGGGAAGACCCTTTAATACCGAAGCACAGCTCAGGATGGTCGTAAGAACGAAAGAAGATGTCAGTTTATGATCTCCTTGAACTTCTGCGGGCTACAGTCCGGGGGAACACATCGGAAGGTAAATCGTTCCAAAGTCTTGTTGTTCGCGGAATAAAGGAATTCCTAAACTTTACTGAATTTTGGGTCCTGGAATGTGACGATCCTATCGACTTTTGGTGGAAATCCGTTAACCGGAAGTAACCAAAATGGCGGCTTTTTAGAAATCGCAATTTAGTGTTTTGTTATTTGCTCCGAAACTACGCGGTTTCAAGTAATTTATGTATAACAAAAGTTAGAAACAATAAAATTTTCTACATCTTTGTCTTTCACTAGAACTCTGTATCTCAAGCTGTTATCGAGATATACCGTTATTTAAAAAACAATCCGTTTTTTGCGATAATCTTGAAAAATACCGGGGTTTTGATAGTTCAATATATGAGGAGAATTGAAGAGACTAATATTGGTCACAATTTCGTCTATTGCCGCTATCCGCTATCTTTTACCGTTATCGAGATACTAGCTTGCATACCCGTCGTTTCCGGGTTAAGTTTTTTCAATTTTTTTGACGGTCTATGTTGGAGCTAAACTTCAGGCCAATCGGCTCGGTAGTTTCCCCGCGAAAGGGCAACATAGAAGAAGAGCTAAGTTTCGAGATCACTTTACCCCCTCCCCTTACTCCCCCACCTCTCGGGCTACTTTTTAACGGATTTATGTTGGGGGTGGACCCCCGACGAACATCTATGCCAAATTTCAGGCAAATCGGTTCAGTAGTTTCCCCGCGAAAGAGTAACATACCGCAAAAACTAAATTTCGAAATAACTTAACCCCCTCTCCTTACTCCCCCCACCCCTCGCGTTACTTTTCCGTATGCCTATGTTGGAACCAGAACTACCACAGACACTCATGTCAAATTTCACGTCAATCGGTTCAGCCGTTTTTGCGTGAAAGAGGAACAGACAGACAGACAGACACCAACTCATTTTTATATATTAGTATGATTATCATTAAAAATTAAAACAATATATTTTTGCAAATTGCTCGTAAACTAACAGTTTTTCCAAAAAAAAAAACAGTAAATGGCAGAATTCAAGGTACTAAAATTTACTGCATTATCGTAAATCGATATCCTTAACCGTTATCGAGATATTTCAGATTTTGTAAAACAAAAATTCATATTTTTATGTACACTAATATTTTATTCGTCTGATAAATTGTGCAGAAACGTAGATTTTGTATAAGAAAGTCAAGTGCTGTTCACATCAAATATTTTTTTTCTCAAGAAATCGATAATTTGAACAATTGAAAGATTTAATCAATAGTTGAATGATAATCGAATCGTTAACAACGGAAGATTAACAAAAAAACTTGCGAAATTATTGGCTATGGCTCCTTAAAAAGCCAGACAAAACAAACAGCTTTAGTTCGGCATTATTTTAAATCGTGTCAGAAATGTTTCTTTTGTATATAAAATTAAAAAAAAAGAGCGAATCATAAAAACCTCATTGCAACAATTTGAACCCTTCGAATATTGAACGCACGCCCAGTTCTTTAGAAACATTTTATGGTCATTGTTTTAACCAGATTTCCTCCCTTACGAATGTGTATCAAAACATATCAAAGTGTAACACACGCTCTCTCGCCAAGTCCATGCATATCCGATTACATGGCATTCATTCTGCATTAAAAGAGCGACACCGGCATGAAGATTGACCCCCTTCTCCGGCTATGGATTTATTTTTTTAAATTGTTCCCTTCCTTCTTTATAGACGACTCCTCTCATAATAATCTCAAGGCAATATTTTCAACTTGTGAAGATTTTTTCTTCCACCGCGGATTATTTCAAACAAGATAAACAAAAGTGAAATATACAATTTGAGAAATTCTTATAAACTTCATTGGAGAAGGACAGGCCACAACAGATTAGAATTTCTTCTTACGATGTGATATTTAATAGCTTTTCGTTTTCTTTTTGCACTTCACTCTTGGTTTGTGTATGAGAAGAAACCTTATAACGGCTCTAATTAATTAACTTTGTTTCATGTCTCCACAGTTCATAAATAAAATCGTAAATGTAAATGTTCCCACCATAAAAACGATCCTTTGTTTTACATTTATGGAGTTCTTTTCTATTGCCTTCCTTGCCCCTTAAGGCACGGAAAAGAATATTCCATTGAACGTACATACAAGTAAAGTTTGGAAAACTACCAAAAGATACCAAGACCGGCTAATGAACTGCGAACGGATGCGTGAATTCCACCTGTATTACGTGTTATGCAGTAAAAGTGCACTCGCCGCCCCAGTCAATAATCTTCAGCCAGCTAGCATGCCTAGAAATAGGGAAATCAATTAAATTCGTCTAACATGGGAATATACCACAGGTAAACATTCTGTTAATAGTTTATTGTTTGTGGCAATGAAGAACCCCTTAATAGGAGAAAAAAGCTTTCATTTTTGAATTGGAATTCATCTCGTGCTCAAATTCTTACGGTTTTCAAGTTGAATAAATTTTAATTACTAAACAAATTCTAATCGATTGAAATTTTTATCATGCATGGAATAGGGAGACCTCTTCAATTCTTGTCCTAAATAAAACCTGACACAGTTGCGTTTAATTATAAAATATAAAATAAAATTGGTTTTCCCGTGGGACGGACGGACAAAAACCGTGACTGCAAAATTTTCTACAATTTGAAAAGTAGGTGAAAAGCATTTAGCAACTTTTTTTGTTTGTTTGTCCGTATATCTCTATAGGTAGGTGCAAAGCAAATTACTGCTTCACATGAAACATTTTTACCACATGTGATAACACAAAAGCCAAGCTTCCGTTATTATAAAGGAATTTAAATCTTTCTGTGGCAATCAATTGTCTAGCAACAACTGAATTTTCTGTAACCTCAGCATTGACACCGCAACGATTTCGACTTGATGAATTCATTTGAAAGGTAAAAGAAAGAAAATTCTAGAAAATCCGAGTTCAATTTAAAATCTATTCACAAAAGACGAATATCAGGTGCCATTGACTTTATAAATTCTTTCGAAATCGTCGGATTCGCTGATATTTTTAAGGTGTAAATTTTTATAATCCAGATAACATTATCACAATCGTGACTAATGCGAGCAAAAGTTCAAAATAAAATGATTTTAATCTCAGTAACAGAAATAGTATAGTAGACAAATCGCCACACCTATGACCAGAAGCCCTAAATACTCAAGTTGATCTTTTTCACGTGCGAAAATTGTTTAAATCTTCGAGAGTAAAACGACACAAAGTCAAATGTGCAGGAGAGCGATTTAAATTTGATTCATTCTAATAGCTCTATATAAGAGATAATGCTCTTTAAATTGCCGTAACTTCTTCAGTTTTTGAGATAGGACCCAAATTAAAGTACCATTGGGAAGAGTATAAAAATCTGTATCAGAAACTATTAAGGTGCCGCTCCACATGAGAGTAAATACGCGAGTAACTCTCAAAAACTCTCGAGAGTTACTCGCAGGAGGTTGTCCATTTGAGAGTTAATTTCGGCGATTTTTCTAACGCTACTAGCGAAATCGAACTGCTAGCTTCTAGCGTTCTCGAGGGTTACTAGCGAAATTCAAACGCTGTTCGTATCTGGCGAGCTACTCTCCGAGAGTTCAGTGGAGGCGTGTCCACTATAGAGTCGAATCACTTTTGACAGTTCGCAGAAACTAGCTCGCGAGTTTTTGTGAGTTTCTGGGAGCGACTCTCAGAGACGTGTCCATTTGCGAGTAGCTGCTATCGAGAGGTTCTCGCCGGCCTTTACTCTCATGTCGACCGGCACCTTTAAAAACTAGATTTTGGAAAAAAACTGGACAAATAGTGCTGTTTATCTTCGAGCACAGATCTATGAAAAGTGATTGACGGTAAGCGCTTTCTTGCGTAGCGATTAAAGTTTTAATTGAAATGTTATCAGTTTCTTTTAAGCTGTTTGCGAATGTAAAAATATTCGCCTGTCATTTATTTCAGCTGAAAAATGAAAAAAGAAATAATTTTTCGAGCGAAAAAATGTCAATTTTTAAAGCCAAATTTTTTATTGTTATTTTTGTCTACGAACTTAATATTTCTCTGCTGCCATTTTCACAGATAAGTTTTCTTTATGCGAAAAGTTTCGTTATCATTGTTTTATATATCAGTTTTCTCATATTAGGGAATTTTTTGTTACTTGGAATATTGTCTGGTAATTAGGAACCATTTGTGGAAGAAAACAAGGTATATCTCACTTTCTTGGCAAAGTATACAAAAAAAACCACGCAAAAAACGTCACACATTTATGGGGAGGGGGTTGTCCCAGATCTACTCCGCTTCATCAGAAGCTCCAAATGGTTCGAGTTATAGGGAATTGGATCGTTACGATTCGGGTGAGATCACAATGGGTCATTTCTGGCCTAAGTGTGCCTTTTGGTAGCCACTCCAACCGAACCTAACCTATGGAAAGGGCAGAGCCGTATTAACAAGTTTGAGCGCCCTGGGCTAAATAAAATTTTGCACCCTTACATAGTTTTATTGTAAAAATTCAAATTTATTTTTTTAAATATTCTTTAATTCAAAACACAGTACTAACTTAAATTACAGATACGCTAAATATAAAGAAAATTAAAAAAAAAGCAATCAAAATTTCATCGCCTCGGATCGATGGCGCCCCTGGGCTGTAGCCCAATTAGCCCTATGGTTAATTGGGCCTTGGGGGAGGGGGTACACGGTAGAGTGACGGCAGTATTAATTTTATACAAAAAAATGGAAAAAAACGTCATGAAGGAGAAGGGGGTGAGTGCCGGGGGTATAAAAGGCGGAAATTAACGTGACAATAGAAGGAGGATTAAAGGGTCAAAATTAGCATGACGATGGCTTGATAGTTTTCTAAACTCGGACCTCAATAAGTCAAACCTGATGGGCACAAATGATAGGTCCAGTACAAATCTCTAGGTTAATTTTTTCCCAAAAATTCAAACCCCGAGAGATCCGGCCTTAATGGGTTAAGGGATTTAAGATATCGATACTCGAGTAATCAAGGCGCGTTTTAAAAAAAAAACCATTTTAGAATTCTGCTTAGTCTGCCTGAATGTTTGTTTCAGCGTTTCGCGGAAATTGCTGAACCGATTTCAATGAAATTTTACACATGGATAGAAATATTGACAGAACAAAGTATAAAGGTGCCGGTTCACATGAGAGTAAATACGCGAGTAACTCTCAAAAACTCTCGAGAGTTACTGACAGGAGGTTGTCCATTTGAGAGTAAATTTGCGCGATTTTTCGGATTGCGAGACCAATATATTGATTTTTTTGACATCTTGATTTGGCGAGTTCTCGAGAGCGACTCGCAAAATTCAAACGCCGTTCGTATCTGGCGAGTTACTCTCCGAGAGTTCAGTGGAGGCGCGTCCACTATAGAGTCGAATCACTTTTGATTTGACAGCTCGCAGAAACTAGCTCGCGAGTTTTTTGCGAGTGACTCTCAGAGACGTGTCCATTTGTGAGTTGTTATCGAGAGCTTCTCGCCGGCATTTACTCTCATGTGGCGCGGCACCTTAAAATACTTAAAATCGATATCCTCCCTTTTGTGAGATACCTCTCGCTTGAATCGTTGGGATGCTGTTTTGAGAGTTGGATAAAGAATGTCACGGGAAAGATTTTGCCATTGAAAATTCTATCCCTTCCCCTACTATCTCTGGGATCTTTGGTGAGATTTTGATACGGTCTTCATCATAAGGAAGGTTCTGTTTCAAATAAATTCCCCTCCAACAAAACTCTACCAATTTCATCCCCCTTAACAGTCTTTCCAGTTATTTTCATACCAAAAACTTTTAAAATTAGATTATAAAAAAATCTTTTCTATACTTCAGTCGTTTTTTCAGACTTTTAGCCCTTTTTTAGAGAATTCTATGCGATTTTCTCTAAAAATCATATATTTTTTCCTCATAGTTTTTTAGAAGAACCTTGTAGTCAACACTATTTGTGATAATCTCACTGTAGTCATTTAAATTTTCCCCTCTTTTCGAAAAAGAAATCTCAAAAAAAAAAACACAAATATTTTAAGTTTGACTTCTACATTATCAGAAAATTTATTAAAAGCTCAATGAATCATTTTTTCTCAGTTCGAGTGCTTAATTTTAGAAGAAAAACCTAACTTTAAATTGCTGCTGTTATCTATTTGTGTCAATTACTTGCGTCAGTCGCTATGACCGCCCAAAACTATGAGATTATAATTTTAAATTCTACAATTTTAAATTCAAACCATTTCCAATTGAATCGAATGAATTATTTTACAAAATGCACAACTTTTACTTCAAAAAACATGAAAACAAATTCTGTAATCAATGCCATCGGCGACAAATGAAAACGGACCAAAAACTTATAATTATTCGCAGCAATCATTAAAATTTTGAAAAGCCAAATGATGACTTGTTTGAATTTCTATGATCGAAATTAGCGCATTGGCCCAAATTTTACCAATTTTTTCGCACAATAAAAACATTAGAGCAATAATGAAAGCGGGCAATTCATTTGCCACGTTCATAGCGAGATTGCTTTCTATAGCAATGCAATAAGATTGGCTGGCATTTTGGTTGATCTCGACTCGACATTCCTCACATCATGATAGCTGGCTGCTGCAAAAAATGTAAAAAGTAAAACGTCCAGAAAGAAAAAAAAAACTTCCAGCAGCAAAGCAGAGGTTATTAAATAATTTCGTTTAAAAAATGTTGACCTTCGGCATATGGCATTAAACATTTTTTATGGTCTACTAGACCAATCTTTGTCCGAGACATTCAAGTTTTTCTAGATTCAAATCATAATCAAATAAACATTCTGACTCGCAGTTTAGCTGTTTTGGCTCGAATTTTTGCTCTGATCTGGAGCGCGTTCGTCGACGCATTGATAGTCGTAGTCGTAGCTAGCAATAGCTAATGACGTCAATCTGTCATAGCTCGCCGTAGTCAACTATAGTCATGTGCACCACGAACGACCATAGTCATAGTCGTAGTTGCTTTTCGTTTGACAGCTCACACACACACTGAAGAATGAACAAAAACCCCAATTTTTGAAAACATATCGTTATTAATTTTCATCTGCGTAAATAATTTCATGTCCATTTTCCTTTTTCTGTTCCTAAAAACTGAACTCAGGCGGGAATTTTGACATTTATATGTCAATCATGATTTACACACTGTCTATGTGTGTGTTAGCTACGCTTGACTATTTCTAACTCTGCTCACCGAGCATAGTCAGAAATAGTCAACTACCGTAGTCGACTATTGGCATCCACGAACGACCAGAGCTGTAGCTACGTAGCCAGCTACGGCGTTCACGAACGACCGATAGTCACAAATAGTCAACTATAGCTGACTATTTTGCAACGGCGAACGCGCTCCTGATGTGGTATGTTTTTTTTGTCAGCGTTAAACATTAGTCACGATGACGGTTTTGTAAGAATGGGTCAGGAAATGTATTTTATTTGTATGCAAATAGTTGGAGGTGTTTGCAAATAGCATTTCACTTTAGTTGATTTCTTCGTTTTGGCTTTTTACAGCAAGCGCAATAAATCCAGCAGAAAAAAAAGCCCCAGAAAATCTCAGCGTAAACGGAACGGATGTGTGTTCAGCAACTATGACTTGGACTTAATGAACGTAGCCGAAATTTTCTAGCATTCACCGTCATCCATTCACCAGCCGAATTCCATTCCAGAGCATAATTAGATGAAAACTAATCGAAACACATACAAACTATAAGCAAAATCTAATCTCCAGTGATGTAATTACATTTTGATAGACTTCAATTTTTTGGGGCATAGCGAGAATGGGTGAGTTTATAAAAAGAAATCTCGGAAGTTGACAGCTATTTACAAGATTTACGTTGCCGGTCAGATTTAATAACGAGCAACGGAAGTGCATAAGAGGCACCGTCGCTGTGATGCAAGAAGTGAAGTGATGTAGCAGCAAAACTCGTCTTAAACTTGCAGTTTCATTTCGAATGATTCAATTTTTCATATTTAGCAATCGCGCTATACTGGCTAAGAGCAAAAACAAACACTGACCATATATGAAATACATATGAGAGACTGTCAAAAGTAATTTGCGCATCGTTATAATGAAATTGTTATTTCTGTTATTCACTCAGAGGTCGCATTGAAATGATGGTAACCAAGAATATTTGAAAAAAAAAACAGTGAACGTAATGGCCCCAAGAGACAAAAAAAACTCCATGAATAAATAAATCGCTTACAGCTAGAGCCAAAGCTGAAGAGCTGGAGTTCCACCATCAACATAGCATGGCGCTGTTTAACTTAATCCAAACCCGGCCGGCCTCTTCGTATCCATTTATCCATCCAATAATCGGGAATAATGCACCAGTATTGCCTGTGTTTCGAGCGTCGCTGAATTTAGAACAGTTTGACGGTTTATTTCGATAGGGAATTTTTATCTGATAGTTTAAGAATTTTATTTAAAAGAATTCTTTTAGTAATGCTAATTTTGGTAGTGATTTGCTGTGATATCTCCGATCTGTCGTGATAAATGGCCGACAAAATCTTACAAAAATCCCAACGAAAGATTTCTTTAGCGCCCACATAGATTCCATTTAAGAATTCCAAACAATAATAATATCAAAGGTGCTATGATTTCATAAAATGAATAGAACTGAAAAAATTGCATAGATTTGAAAAATATTAAATTGTAGTTATTAATGCTGATTTTATTCAGCACGAGAATCAAAGTGGATAATCAACAAAATTACCAACACAAAAATATTCTTTTTTCTAATCTTCAACCAGTAAATTTTTATTATCTTTGCTAGAAATTCAAAACAGTTAAGTTTGTTGTCAAGATTCGCTTGTGGGCAAGATCTGTAAAAAATTCACAATAAATAAAATCGATAGGAACTTGTTTGGAAAGTTCTTTTCACGATGGAGTTTGTTTAAAGAAACTGTAGACAAATTTTTGTACCCGAATCGTGGAAGAAGTGAATTTTTGATACAATTTACAGAAATTTGTTTCTCGTTTAGTTTGCATTAAACAATTTCTTGTTTAGTTTGCATTAGTTTTGCATTTTTGGTAGATTATACTTATTGCCCAAATGTTTACTAAATTAACAAAGAATTTTGATAAATTGGTACTTTATTAGTAGGCTTTCAGTGGTGTTTTTTTTTAAAAGATACGAAAAGCTACAGTATTTTTAAAAGATACGAAAAATCAATTGAGGCGTTAAAAGCTAGAGTGGACTAAGCCACATAATCGAGTTTTTGAAGCTTTTTCACTTTTGTACTATTATTTACTGTAAATTTTTGGAAAAAAAATTTGTGTGGACTTTATTACTCAATGTTGAAATGTTCTTTTGTGCATCCAAACATTTTTATCTAGAAACTCACTAGTGAGTTACTCACTCGCAATAGTGATTCAAACACAAAAAAATTCACGATTTCAACATGTGGGTTGGTCCACTCTAGCTTTTAACGCCTCAATTCGCGTTCCATGAGAAATGAAAAACCTTTTTTATTTGATTTTCATCCATCATTCATTTTTTTTATTCACCAATGCGATTCTGCCCCATACGAACGAAAATTTTTTTTGCGAATATCTGAAAAACGGTGCATCTTATCAAAAAAGTGCAAGAACAAAACTTATTTAGGATATGATTCTACATAAAACTCCCATACATCAAAATCCGATTGGAATAAATTTTAAAAAATCTTGTTGAAAAGTTTGACTTCAAAGGCCGCGTTCAGACGTGGTGGAAACTGGTTGAAGTCAACCAAGTTATTCTGGGTGAAAAAACCTGCTTGCGTTCTCACGTAGTGTTTTTCAACTTTTGCGCTGCAGTGTATTTACACATGCTATGTCAATGTGTGCGTGTAGCTAGAAAAATTTTGTGAACCCCCACCATTGAACTCTATGTGTGTATGTGTTTTCAACCAAGTTCACCCGGCCTAGCCAGCAGGTGAATTCCCCGCATACACCCGATAGCGCCTGGCCCGTAAAATCGAGTGGAAACTTGGTGAAGTCAACCAGTTTCCACTGCGTCTGAACGCGGCCAAAGTGGAATACAACTGTTCGCCGTTCACTTAAACTTCGAACAATGCCATATTACCATACGGGTTTTCAAATTATGCCAGATTGGCAATTATAGCTTTTGTTATGTTTTATGAAAACTATTTTTTTTTACAATTGTAGCTAAGAAATCATGAATTGGCCACACCTTTTCGTTGCTTTTAAATGCAATCTAAATTTTATTTTGTCAAAAATGCGTTCCATCAAAAAAGTCACTATGAAACTTCTTTAAAAATTAAAATTTGATAACTTTCCCAGAAAGCACTGTTCAATTGACACCCTAATTAGAAAGTAACGGGATTTCAGCTGTTCCATTTTGATCTGTCTGTCAAAATCGAGCAAAACATCTGGCAACCCAAACAAGCAACGCGGCACGTCGAAAAAGTAGTGGTGAACACATGCGCAGCGGGGATTATGTAATCGACGCAGCGTAAAGAGGCGAAAAAAGAAGAAAAAATCAAAGCACTCGCAAAGATAAGCAACAAAACGCTGCGCAAAGGAGATGGGCGAGGGGGAAAAACACTCAATAAGTTAATTTCCCATGTCGGTGTGTGCGCGAAATGTCTTCTCCATAGTAAATTCATTGTTTTTGTCGCCGTCGCCCGCGTCTAAAAACTCGGTACTAGAGCTGGGATGGCAGGTCATTTTCGAATGATGTCATACTCAACATTCTGAACTTTATTTTTATTTGGTCGCTTTTTTCTTCGCCATTTGTTTATTAGTTTAGTCTTTTGACAGATAATTGTTTAATGAGGCAAAATTCGCTGCCTGGATTTGCTGCCTTCTGCGCCAGATTTACGAGCTTCCAATTAGAAACTGAAGCAGAATTCTAGGGGGCCTTTCACTCGCAAATCGAAGCAGTTCCAATTGGAAAAGTCGTCAAGCTTTCGATCTTTTTAGCGCTGCTTCTTTTAATTTCACCGAATCCGTCATCGCATTTCCATATTTGATTCAATTGCAACAAACGTAAACAATTATCTAATTCGAAAGCGGATGGATGCAACTAATTTCCAAGATTTTCCCAATTTTCTTCACCTCCGCCGCACCGCAGCATTCGCTGCAAGAAAATCGCAATCGAACCGAACTTGATGTCGACTGCGGCAAAATCAATCTATCACGTCACGAAGGGTGTCGCCGCCCCGCTTCCTATTTCTTTAGCGGTCTCAACTTCATTTGATGGAATAAATCTAATTCTTCCTCCGAGTTCAGATTCGGCCACAAATTTTTCACTCACCCATTTTGGTCCTTCCGCTGTCGCAAACTCTAAAACTTTCACACTTTTTTCGCACAGCTAAACACTTTCCTACAAACGATCAGAGTTCAATCAAAGTAACAAATTCACATCACATAAATGGCGAAACTACAAAAAAGAAACTATCCAACTTTCAGTAAAAAGACACACCAAAAAATGAATTGAAATTTTCTCAAATGAATTGAATCAGGGTTGGGATTTACTACTATAGGGCTTATCCTCCAACTAAACAAACGGGTGGCAACACTTGTCAAATGGCGGACACTCTAGATGTCAAAATGTTTTGTCACGGGAGTTGAACATTTGGTACGAAAAACGAATTAAAAACAATTAAGGGCGTGTGCGAAACGGTTTAATTTCAGTTTTTATTGAAATTGTTTCCTGTTTGCCACGCAATCTAGTATGAAACGTACTAGAATTAGCGTACAATTAAACCGTTTCGCACATGTTATCAAAGATAACATTAAGGAACTGACTTTGAGTTTCCACGAGCAAATTTTTCGTAAAAATCACGAATTTTCATCACTCAAATTCAGTCAGGCACCTGTAATACTTTCTAATTGTATAATATTATTGCGGAAACATTTAATTTAATGTTGTTACCTCGTTTTCTCGCACCAAATTTGCAATGTCCGTGGCAAAAAATGTTGACAAATTAATTGTCCACCACGAGACAAGTGTTGTCACTAAAAAACCCACTCACCAAATCTACTATCTTTTTTATGTGAATCTTCTTACACACTCTAAAATCTTTAAAAGCTCGCTGGGTAAGAAAATACACTAGCAAAATCAAAAGTTCGAAATCTAGCATTTAAAAAAAAATTCATTTTTCGAAACCATAAAACTCGAAACTTGGTTTGAATCCTAGATTTAGTATGGTTTGAATCCTAGATTTGCTAAACCATGATCGTGGCGCCGTGGCTAAAAAAGGAACTTTTCCGCGTACGTAGGACGTGGTGCCGTGGCTAAAAAAGGAACTTGTAAGGTTACAACAAAACGTTAACACTGCGAAAATCCGCAAGATTATATTTTAAAAAATGCAAAACATAAAAATTGTGTAAAAATTTATTCAATGACCTGCGAAATGTGAAATTCGTCGCTTAAAACCCATTTAAAAATTAAAAAAAACTTTTTTAGTAAAACATTTTTTTTAAAATCCTTTTTGTGAAAAATTTATTTTATCAATTTTGTGTACGGTGACAATTTTTGGAGCTTGGTAGTTGGACAGTTTCACAAATGTTGATCAAAATGAAATCACAATTTTCACTGAAATTTGGATAGTTGATATTTTATTGGAATTGGAAAAACTAATCCTTGACATTAATTTTAGGCACATCATTCAAATTCTTAATGAGTTTAAGAACCTTTTCCTCTTTGGAAGTCGGTTAAAAATGGGAAATTTCCATAATTTTTACTGGTTAATGAAATTTTAAGTTGTTTTCTGCATTGTCTAGAAAGTAACGACTCTATTTTCACAATATTTTTACTTCTGAACTTTTAAATGGAGCCTAGGTATATTAGGTACAGTGTTGGGGTTATCTAGATAATAATTATCTAGATAATCATCTAGATAAAAAAAAATGTTATCTTTATCTTATCTAGATAACACCCCAAAAAAGTTATCTTTATCTTATCTAGATAAAGGAAAATCCCATTTATCTAGAGATAATCGTTACCACCGAAAATCAAAAAATTAAATCTGAAAAAATGCTGAAACGAAATTGTTTTCTGCATACTTTTGAAAACCTAAAAACTTTTTTTAGGAACAGTTTTATACTTGGCAACAATTTTTGTTTACGGACAAGGAAGCGAAGTGTCACTCTTTCCCTCGCCTCTCTTCTCTTGTCCATAAAAAAAAAGTTCTGCCAGTAACTGTTGCCAAGTGTAAACCGGGCTATGAACGAAATAAAAAATCATAACGTTATAAATTTCCTTACGTAGCAAAATTAAACTTATATTTCGTGACGTTATTTCGTTTTGTATCGATAAAAAACTTAATTTCGTTACGTTATAATGTTATTATTCCGTTACACATTGTATTGAAACTGAAAACAAAAAAACGCACTGTAATAATAGTTTATCACAAAGTAATTCAGTTCAGTTTCCATAAAAATAAATTGTATAACAAATAATAAAACTCAGCAAAAAGAAAATATACAAATAAAAACGGAAAAAAATGTTGCGAGCGCACGGATTGAGCTAGAGACTTGAAATTTTGCACAGATCCGTTTTTCGTAAAATGCGAGGCTAAGTTCGTTAATGGGCAAAAATTGACCATTAGGGGGGTACCCCCCATAGGAACGAAAATGTTTTTCGCGAATATCTCAAAAACTGTGCATCCTATCAAAAAAGTGCAAGAACAAAAGTTATTTAGAATATGATTCTACATAAAACTCCCATACATCAAAATCCGATTGGAACAAGTTTTAAAAAAATCTTATTGGAAAATTTGAATTCAAATGAAATTTTGATACGCCGTTCAATTAAATCACCATACGGGTTTTCAATAATTGCCAGATTGGCAATTATAGCTTTTGTTATGTTTTTGATTATATTTTATGTCTGTGGGGTTATACTTGATGAACTTTTGTGGGAAATTTCACAAAAAATAATACTGAACAAAACAAGGAAATACTAATAAACAACGAAAAAACGTAATATTTTTTTCGTTTTTCGTTATGGTAACGGAATTGAATTTCTATAACGTTCATTATAACGTAATTTTGAAGAAAAAGCCCGAAAATCATTTCGTTATTTCGTTACGTTACGATAACGTTTCTTATCCGTTTTCTTTTATTATTATTTCGTTTCTTATTATATTTAAATTGAAAATCAAGAAAAACAAAAAATTTTGTGCTATTTTTTTAGTACGTAATTTTGAATTTTGTGCAATGTCAAAATAAATATTTATCTAAAAATTATCTAGATAATTTGGCTTTTTATCTTATCTTATCTATTATCTTTCATATTTTCATTATCTATTATCTTATCTAGATAAATATTACGAGCATTTATCTTTATCTTTATCTAGATAAAAAAATAATTATCTGGCCCCAACACTGATTAGGTATAACAAAGAGGTGTATTAGGTATAACAAAATTCTCTCATTTCACAAGAATGCAGTTTTTTGCGATTTTCTCGAAAACGGTGCATTGTATCGAAAAATGTATGTGGCCCAAATGTCTTTGGAAAATGATGCTAAACAACTTTTTCATACATCAAAACTCAATGCGACCACTCCTCGCTTTGATAAATAGGAAAACATGCAAACGGTATTTTATAAACGCTGATGGCAAAATTTGTGATCAAATATGTTTTGGTGTTCACATAAATATTTTGTGGGAAATGCTTCTCCAATTTTTAGTTTCATTTTATGGTTGTGAAAGAAAACGCCCTTAGCAAAAGTATTTCATTAAATTTATTTATTAAAAGATACGATTTATGTGTATTGTATGTGTTTCTTATAAAATTATTTTACATTTTTTTATATTTTTTTTTCTTTTTAGTATAAATATACAGCATTTTTAACAACAATTTAGACCAAAAAAACTAAATAAATAAGATAAATCATAAAGTAAATTGAAAAAAAGACAAAAAACATCACCGGAAAACACGGTTTCATAATAATAATAAAAAAATACGCTATAATGGATCCCATGTTAGTTTTTTGTAACGGCTTTGAATTTCGTTACACGTACATAACTCCATGGTAATTGAAATCGCAAACACTAAGACGATGCCGGCTTTTTAAGTGAGGGACTCGCTGAAAGATAAATATATAAGTTAATCATTTTTATTTTGTAATGTCGACTAAATCAAACCTACTGATGAATATCGGTGATTCTTGGGAACTGCTACCAGATGAACGGTTCTGTGTTGGAGAGTCACCCGGTATGTGAATACTCGATTGGCGCATTTCCTATTGGCGAAAAATTAAAGTTTTATTTGTAAAATTTAAAATTTATTTAATAAATTGTGTGGCAATCACATTCTTATTGATAAAATTTCACAAGACCAGTTTAAAAGTCGGTGCCGGAGAAATTTTTTCGATTCCACTCCAATCCCGAAATTTACTGCAAATTTAAACAAAAATAATTGATTTTACCTCCAACTCCTTGAGTGCCTTCATTATCTGATTAACATCGAGCTCAGTATCCTTGACTTCATTTGCCGCCGATGCAATCAGAGCTCGTTCGGCATCCCTCCTGAACTCTTCCTTGATAACACTATTCGAAGATCCCTTCGATTTATGATGATTTGACTTGATGAAAAGATTTTGTGTTGCATAGCTCGGCGATGAGCTCCGATCGCTGCCATTATCGCTCACGCTTTTTTTATATTTATTCTTACTGATTGTTATATTTGTTGAATTTTTATTTGTAACCGGAAATACGCCAACGATTTCGACGCCATCACTTTCGCTGCTGCTTCCCGTATCGGCACGATCACCCAAATCACTGGCATCGACATCGATTATAACTGGATTTGTAGAAATGTTACTGCTCAATGATTTACTAGCGGAAATAATCATCTCGGTATTGTGATGCTCAACTTCTAAACTACTATTTACATTCGCTACGGATCGTATCCGAATTGATCCCTCTTTGGGTGTGCCGGCACTCCCATTTCCACCACCACCACCAGTCCCGGTCGTTTTAAGTAGATTGCCCGATGAACTATCCTTGCTGCTGTTGCTATTGAGTAGCTGATTTGTTGTGTTAATGATTTCCGAAGTATTCTTTAAATTATCTACATCTATTATATGAGTTTTGGCAGTGTCCGCTGTTGATTGTGTTGTCGCCTTCGTCGTTACAGAACCGGTGCTCGCAGAATTTTTACCAGACGAAGACGATGTTGACGTTGTTTTCTGCTGCTGCTGTTGTTGTTGTGTCGACGTTGAGCCGGCACTTGTGGAATGCTGAGTTGGTAAAATAGATGTCGCCGTCAATGGCGCTAATAAACTTGTTATACTGTGATCCGTTGCCCGTTTTGTTGGTGAGACTCCATCCGATGATGCCCCCGAGGAATTCTTACCGCTGCTACCATGGTCGCCTGCACCACCAGATCCACATGCACCTCCGCCCCTTGCCGACGACGTTGGCGACGAATTGTTGATTATATTTACATTGTTACTACTACTATTAGAGCTACTGCTATTAATCTGTGTATTACTATTTTCACTTCTATGGTTTTTACTATCGTTTTTTAAATGTCTACTGCTACTGTTATCGTTCCCGCCTGAACTAGTGCTGCTGCTGCTGCTGCTCCCTTTAACCACCGTCGATGGATGTCCACCAATATGATTCTGATTCAGCGATGGTAAAGGACTGTTGCTTGTACTTCGGCTAATTGAGCTGGGCTTGACTGATTTATGACTAATCGATTCCGCCTAGAAATGACAATCACAAAATTTAATCAAAATGATAACTAAAAGAGTATATTATTCACCTTTTCATCATCCGATTGAATTTTCGTTATTGAAAGTGAATTGCTCGGTTGCTGCTCACTGCCGTTTGGAACTTCCGTCTTTTTATCGCCACGCGTTGAAATCGTCACTACCAGATTCTTGGTTGAAACTATCGACACTGAATTATTGCTGGAAAGAACCGATTTGGCCAAATCAGACGATGAAGAGGATTTCATCTTCTCGTCACCGGATTTCTTCTTGGTGGATGACGTGCTGCTGTCGCCCGGCTTCTTATTCTCCTTTGGTTTATTTGCCGAAGTTTTGCGTTTCTCCAGCTCTTTCTGTAGATCTTCATATCGCATCCACGATGGCGGCCAAATCGCCACTACCTTTTCTCTCAGGTATTTGTCAACGAACTCGCTGAAAGGTTCGTTTTCTGTCCCTAACACTGCGTACGATGTCCAACGAACTTGGTATAGCTCGTATAGAAGATTTCTACAAAAAAAAAATGCTTTCTTTACTCTCCGTTATTCAGTTTTTATCACAAGAATATTTACCTCAGACTATCATTCCACGGAAATTTCTTTTTTGGATATTTTGGTAAAGGCTCCGGTTTTTCCACTTCTGATAGTGCCATTAGATTTCTAGAGAAAAAAAATTAGTTAGTAATAGAATCAAAAAAGTGTAAAATTTTAACGTTTTAAAGCCTTGTTTACACGGTAGAGAAAAATATGTAGGGAAAAAGTAAAATCTCACGGGAGACGTGTAAAATAAATTCGTCACGATCATATTTTACCCCCCCCCCCCCCCCCCCCTCCCTCTCTTCATAAACTTTTCAGTGTTTTTTTTTTTAAATCTAGGATAGCGTTTTTAACAATATTTTCATTTTTTGTGGGATTTGTAGTTTTCTGGGAAACAGGGATTTGTTTGTGTCCAGTTGAAAGATTTTTGCAGCCAACAGTCTGGGAACATTATCCCAGATAAAGGTTTTGGTCATAGAACCGCGTTGCCTTCGCATGGCCCTGTCACCAGTTGCAAATTGATTTTCGTATGTAATACACATTTTGTGCCCCAGTAAAAAACATTATTAAAAGTATTTGCGGTCTTGTATATTAAATGTATTTTTTGGTTTATAAAAAACTTCAACGATTAGTCAAAAAGCGCCTACAAGACACTTGAAAAATAACACACAATACTCACAATAGCAATCAATAAATTCAATTTTACCTAATGTCATCGACCTTTTTGTAATTCATATCATATGCTTGTAGAATGGACGGCATTACTTCTGAAACTGCCTTTTTCAGTTTCATAAATGCTTTTTTAGTTTTCAATTTCTCCTGCTTGATCCGCAACGGTTTCGCTTTGCGCAATAAACAATATTTCGGCAGAGACAATTGATACTCAATGTGAGCATAAATTTGATTGCGAATTGGTTTCTCCAGACAACTGCAAAAATCCACAATCCTGAAATGAAGAATGACAGAATTTTAATCAACTTTCTAATTGTTAACCAAATTTGTAAATACTTTAAAAATATATCAGTGATTTTCTCATCGAACTGAAACGGTTTGCCGCCTTGAGTCATTACTTTTCCGTACTCTTTTAGCTCTTCGATATCATTGATGATATCATCGGTATGGTCCAGAGGCAGCTTCACATCATGCGTTCGTAGTTCTGTAATAATTCAAGGGTTAACAAAAAAAAAATTTATAGTAATTAACACGCACTGTTTGGATCCCGATCATCGGTAGTGGATTTCTTGATTTTCTTCTCACTTGGCTCATTGTCTGAATCACTGTCAGCCGACGAATCCTCTGAAGAGTCGGATGTGTCATCATTTTTGACATTTTCACCGTTCGACATCTTCACTTGACCATCGGCCTCTTGCATTTTAAAGAAATTATCACGTTTCGCTTTGAGCATATCCTTAACTGTTGTTGTTTTAACGGTTTTCTCTTTTTCTTTAATTTTTCCACCACTGCCGCCATCTATATTCACATCCTCGTTGTCCTTCTCCATTATTAGATCATCTTTTGGTTTTGTCTTTTCCGGTTTTTTGTCTTTTTGCTTTACGGATTTGATCAATTGATTGCTCTCCTTGTCGACACCATCGACTTTGGACTTTTTCTCAGAATGACCATTTCTAATCTTGTTGCTGGCAACTAATGCTGCATTATCCTTTGGTGGTGAATTTCGTGACTCCATTACAATATCTGCATCTTTTGATTCTGTCACTTCATCATCACTGCTAGAAGACGATGTGGACAGTGCCCGCTTCTTTGATTTGGGCATTTTAATGGCATCATCGGGTCGCTCGAAATTCGATAAAACATTAAATTCGAGGGCACCACAATTGATGTAGAAGCCACCCTTGACTGTTTCCACTTCCTTCGGCATTATTTCATCGTACTAAAAATAATTTAAATACTAATAACTCTATAAAAATTAGAAAAATCAAAAATACCGCTTCGGTGTCATCAATGAATGTATCTGTGGCATCATAACCAGCACCAATGTCATAATAATCATCTTTACGACGTCTTCCTTTGGTGCTATTTGAGCTTCCGCCGTATTTCTTTTCGAATTCCTTAGCGATTCGGGCCACATCGTCATCATTGTCTTCAAATGGATCCGAAAAGCCATTCACTTTTGATGTGCTTTTCAGTTTTTTCTGTGAAAAAAAAAAGTTTCGGTTAGCAATGAGGAATTTTAAAAACAAATAAGTTTTTTTTTGCTAACGGGAATATTTTAACACGTTAAGCGCCACCGGTGAGCATTTTAATTTTCCAACAGAGGACCAAGTGACCACCGATGGGCATTATTGGATGTCGATGGTGGGACAACGTGACCACCCGTGGTCACACTACATTTTCATTTCGAGACATCGTGACCACCAGTGGGAACCTTTTACATATATTTACAAGAGACGAACTTTTCTGCTTATAACACGGACTTGTTTGAATTTTGGCGTTTTACAGACTTCCATAAGGCGAAGCATTTGTGACTGAAAAGCTGTTTAAATTATTTAATTCCCGTTTTTCTGCAAAATCTCTTGAGTTCTTGACACAAAAATTCTCACTAGTAAGAAATTAGGCTTAGGTTTACTTAAAGATAGTTTCGAGACGAGCTTCGGAATTTTCAAAACTAGTTTCGAGCTTCAAAACGAGCTTTCGTGCTTTTTAAAGCTTAAACGCTTTCCTCCTTTTTAAAGCTTAAAGGATTTTGTGCTTTTTAAAGCTTAAACGCATCCGAAAAGAGCTTTAGTGTTCTCGAAATTAGCTTTCATTCTTTAAATATAAAATTTTTGCTTTACTTTCGGTGCATGAGCTTTGATTGTTACAATATATAAAAGCTATCGGTTTCATTTTTTTGCGGTAAGTTATTTTTTTTTGATGCAAAAAAGGCCTGCAATGTACATTTTTGGTTAAAAATGTTCTTTTTTACCGACCAAAATTTTTGTCATAAAAAAAAATCAAAATCTTTAAATAATTATTTGGCAATCACCACCAAACTGTTTTTTAATGATTGGAAGCAACGGTGAATTGCACAAACTAATAGCTGAGGTCAAATAGGTACGATAAAAAAAAGATATATTTTTGAAGCTGTTATATTTAAAACAAAAAAAGTTTAGCTGTTTTAATAAAAAAAAACACCCGTAATTTTGTGGTCGATTTTAAATGTAGTAAAATTACAATTTTGTACATTTTAATTGAACTATTTAGCAGCTTTGAACCCATTATAATTTCTATAACCAGCATTAAAAACACATTCGATATCTATCGTTCCAAGAATTAATTTTAATGAGACCACGTACTACTCTAGGTAAAAATTACAGCGTCAAATATAAGAGGAATGAAAAAATTGAATAAAATAAGCATGAAGAGGGAGTGCTTGTCATAAAAGCAATGGTTTTTTTTTGCCAACTATTCGCTCCAGATAAATGCGGCAGAAGTTGATATTGGAAAGAAAGTTAGTCCGCATCCATCAGCTGTCAGAAATGAAGTGATAGGTTTTTGCCACATCTGCGACTGCGTCTGTTCCGCTGAATGAGATGAGAGTAAACAGAAAAAGTCCCCAAAGCGACCTCAAATTGTAAACCATGCTTCATAAATGAATCGCTTGCCCATTCAATTGCTAGAATTCTTCCCAGGAATTCCGCATGCAACCACATTGGTTTGGGAATATTGGCGGGGATGCCACTAGTTAGAGATTCCTCCTGGATAAAGTAAAATGTGGATGTTGCTCGTTTTTATTGAAATCCTTTATTCTGTATTTTGCTTGAAAAAGACAACTTAATAAAATGCCAACGTCCACCTGAAAACATTGTTTGGTTTGAATTACTTGTAAATTGGTTTTTCATGTAAGAGGGGGTCTCCAGGAATTTTGCAAAAGTATTAAACAAAATTCTTCCCGCAAAAACTGCAAATGAATTTTTCAATAGCTCTCGAACGGCTCTTCGAGGATGCAAAAAGAAAAACTCTTAATCGAATGCGTTGCTTTGTCGCAATGCTCAAATTTTAAAGGCAACCAAACAATTTTGGATGTTTTGTTTTATACAAAAGGTTTTTATTGGCATAACCAAATAAACAAAGATCATGCGAATTAAAACCTTTAACAGAATGCAAAAGGGTCAAAATTTGTTTATAGTCAAGCTCATAAAACTCAACAGACTCCGGTGGGCTGGTCATGTCACCCAGTTCGAAGTCTTCTGCGGTAGGTTATTAACAACAAGGCGACGAAGAAGACCCAACCTTAAATAGCAAGACGGCGTTGCTCAGGACGCGAAGAAAATTGGGATGCAAAACTGGAGGACATCGGCACGTGACCAGGATTCTGGCGAGAGACATTGCGGTAGGCCAAGACCGGAAGCCGGTTGTAGTGCCGAGAGAGAAATGGGTAAGACACATGAATCAAATACAACTGATTCATCGGTAAGACATACTGCAGATTACAAAAAAGCACTCAACTAGCCTAATCGGCTTCTGACAAAACCCCAACTGATTTTGACGTGATGTTTTGTATTTGAAAGCTGGTATCGTCTACGAAACGCGAATTTGAAAAATTCCAACTGAAGTCATGCAATCCAATTGCATTTATAAAAATTTTCTCCATTTTGGTATTGGCATTTGTCAGTTTAAACTCATGTTTAACAAAACCCGTGTTTAAAAACAACTATGAATTTGCGCCTTTGTGTAAACCGTTTTTTTTTGTGAAAATTAACCATTTTTGAGAAAATTGCAAAAACTTTTATGTCACAAAAACCTTTTCCATTTGAATGTGGGAGGGGGAGGAAATGTCCGTTCAACAAATAGGTTTGCTATTTACGAGAAACGCTTACTGTACAACATTTCAAGTTTCTAGCTCAATATTTTCGAAAATTATGGTGTTCACGGATGGACAGACAGACAGACAGACAGACAGACGGATGGACAGACAGACGGACGGACATGCAGAAATCAAAATTTTTGGTCATCCCTAACATCCTGGTGTAGTTAATTTTTTGTTCGGCGATTGGTATGATGCGTTACAAACGGTATACTAAATATAATATACTACTTTATCTCTATATATAATATCGTTTAACCTGAGTGACTGACTGACTGAATCATCAACGCACAGCCCAAACCCCTGAAGCTAGAGACTTGAAACTTTCACAGTATGTCTCAACCATCGCGTAGGCGCTCACTAAAACGGGGGATTTTCCGAAATTTTACCGCTAAGGGAGTAAACGGGGGCACAAACTAATCATAAGCAGACTAACATTTTCATTCAATCCATTCTAGAACAAAATTGAATTTCAACTTCCAAAAAATAAAAGCCACTCCAGTCGTAGCAGCCATGAGCTTTTATGATCGGGTCATTTCATGAGCCAAAGAATGAACGATGCACCCAGGGGCACAAAAAACGCTATTTCTTGCATGGTTCTTTAATTTACGATTGTTTTGAATGCATTATACGGGGAAATACACGTTGGTCATTTTATGACCCCAAACATTCTATTTGTGTGTATTTTTTGAATATAATAGAAGGTTTAAAACCACATTTTTATCATGTGGGCTTTAAATTTTGCAAGAAATCACGCGGCTAGACATTTAAATTACATGGCAAGATATGTATTAGACTGTTTTTTGGTAAAAAAAATAATTTTTAAACACATGAATAAATTTATGAAAAACTAAAGCTGATTCCGCCAAACTAATGTGATATTCAGAATCAGCGATGCCAAATCACTCGAAGACGACTCTAATATCGATTGCACAAAAATAATTCTCGGGGTGTCGTATCAAAAAAAAATTCAATCAAATTCATTACACACGAAATTTACTCTTCATACATACGATAATTGAAGGACAAATCATTAGATGGCTTCAAAGCATCGGAAGGCAGGACAAACCGCAAGGCATACCAAACAATCGAAGGAATAATGGAAACAAGACCAGAAAAGTGGAGATGGCGCGCAACGATTGCACTACGAAATTAGCGAAAATAGAAATAGGGAAAAACTGGGAATCCTAACCGTACCGAGCGGCCATAGAGAATAACGAATCGTGATAGAAATCCAGAAGTAGCCAAAACGACTGGAGAAAGGGAAGCGGTTTGCAAACCGAATTATTTGCAAGGGGAACAAATAGCAAATTACTTCAAAAGAAGATTCGCGGATGCTGACTGTTTCCCCCTCAGACAAGGCAATCGAATGGTAATCCGTAGCGAACCCAAAACCAAACCAAACCAAGAACAAGCCTTCATGCTCGTCCCCACCGAAAAAGCGATCAGGGCGCGGTAATCCTGTGGCAATAAAAAAAGCCTTTACCCGCCGCTGCCCGCCCCACATGGTAACTACTATCAAATTGGTGTCGCTTCTGTTTTGGCTGGATTTGCTCTCACCTTTTCGACGTGGACCAGTTTTGTGAAGTTGAATTCTGGCGATGAATACTCGTTCGGCTCGAACAGTTCCAGATCCAATCGGAAGGTCTTGGAGGAATTCTTGGGCTGTGACGTTGTCGATGCCGAAGGAGCTGCTATCGTTCCCGGCTGCCCCGCCAATCCCGTTGCTCCAGAAGCTGGCTGGCCAGAGGACGAAGCAGACGACGATGCGGCAGTGGATCCGGGCAGGAGGGAGTGATGCTGTGAGGTGGACGACAAGGGGAACATGGCTGAACTGGGAGAGGTGGAAGCGCTAAGCAAGGCTCGGCTAGCTGCATTGCCTTGAAGGAGCAAGGACTGCTGCTTCCTGGATATTGCACTCGCTGCTGATCCAGATGCTGTCGAGCCAGAAGTAAACAAGACTCCGCCACCAACGCCACTCGCTGCAGCACAATCGATAGAGGACGGGGCTGAGCTGGGGATCGCTGCAAATGCAACACGTTTCAATTCTGACATTTCGTCGGAAGCTGGACAATAATTGGCATTGCGCGTCGCTGGCCCTTGCCTTTGTTGTCAACCTCCCCCGCTAGAATGTTGTGTTTTCGCAGTGACCAGCAGAGTCTCTTGTTTTTTTTTACCAGCCCAGCTCAAGATTCGCCGCGCGACTTGTTTCTGCCGCAAACCGCGAATTTCCTTTAGCTTCTTCTGAAAATGGTGCTTGCTGAGACCGCTGGAACCCCGACCACTTCCTGCGCCCCTCGCGAACACAATTGAAACAAATCAAAATGAAGTCGGCAATGAGGTGCTTATGAAAAAATCGGAGCGCGGCGCGACTTTTCGGCTGTTCATACAAATGGGGCACACACACACCAAGCTCTAGTTCAGTTAAATTCTTTGCCGTACATAAGTTTGCACTACACACAATCGCACACGTCCACGGAAAAAATCAAGGAAATTGAACTCTATTTTCGTGATTTTGGACACTAGAACTGGATTATCTATCGATGAACAAACGTGATTTCCTTTGATTCTCGATCACACTTCCAAAACAACCTCAATTTCCCGACATCATCGGATTAACCATGAGATTCACCACCACACGACAGATTTCCTAATTAATTTAGCGACAGGAATTGACTGGAGTTGAGTGGAAAATACGCTTTTCCGCCGCGTTGCTTCCTTTCGCACACACTTTTCACAAAACTCGGAACGCACAATCAACTTTTAAATCGGAACGACACGTTTCTTGAACTTTTCATTTGGTGGTTAAACTTCTGACTTTGGCTGCTGCTGCTTGTTTGTCGAACAAGCCAGGGGAGTCTCGGGGTTTGCGGCGGGGAATCGCGGCCAAATCGAACTGAGGGAAAACGAAAAATGAAAAACTTTTAACACGAAATTAGTCACGGAACATAAATAATGATAAATGCACTAGCGCAGCAACTATTCGATTGGAAAACTGTCGTAATTCAATGTGGAAAACCGTTAATTGGCGATTACGGAACACTTTCGGTCCTGATCCTGACGCTTGCAATTAAATCTCAATAAGAAGCGGAGGTGGAAAAAATCTATCCAAAAACGCGAGATATTTTGTTGTTTTTGAAATTCAGTGCAGTCAGTTGCGTACGTCGGAACTTTTCACCGGACTCACTTGAAAGATGGGTAATTTGTGCAATTTACCTCAAAAATCGAAGGCGAGAATTGGTGAGTCCGGTGGGATTTTTGCAATTCATGAGATTTGGAATTTTAAAAACATCTTTGGCGGGATCCAGACGGTCAAATGGAATCGTTAATACTATTATACCAGATAAAAATTCACTCCAATTGGATTTTGATGTATGGGAATGTTATTTCCAAACTCCTTTGGTCTGAACCCCTTCAGACCTCACTTTTTTCTAGAAATTACTTTTTTTTGTGTTTCTGACTTAATTGCAACATAATTATTATTCAAAATAATAAAAAACAGCACTAATTAGTTGTTAGTGCTTTTCTCCCAACAATAACACTTAAAACGACTCTTATCGAAAACGACACGATAATTGGAATACGGGTGAATGTTATGTGTTTCCAATAAAATGTATCGATAGTATACTATTAGAATTAGTATACTACTTTATAGGGGAGGCAACGGAGGCATGCCTTTAACTTTTTATACCATAATTGACTGTATAAAAATCTGTATGTTCAGAAAATAATAATTTAAAAGAAAATCCTATTCTCTAATGTCGAATTCTCCAAAACATAAACTACAAATTCTCAGGTAAAAATGAGATTTATGCAAATTTTTAAGGTAAAAATAAGATATTCGGCAACGCGTCGTACGCTCTAGAACGAAATTGTAAATAAAACCTTTTTATGAACATGAAAAAAATTTATTTCTAACATTTTTTTTACAAAAATTTTTAAATGCTGACTTAATATTGGGGGTGGTTTTTATTTCTTATTAAATAGCTCCTCCATGTGTTCATAGCCCAATTTCAAGAGATATTGGAATGATTGATTTGCTGTTAAGTCCCCTAACTCTGGACTATTTAGAAAATCTTCAATTGGCGGGAGGAATTCTTCTAAGTCGCCATCTGATAAGAAAAACAATTAAAATAAATAAGAATCTTCTAAATCGCCATCTGATAAAAAACAATTAAAAACAATAAAGCTTAGTGCACACGATATGATCACTGTTCATATTTAAGCTCGGTTTAGACGAGACAAGTAACTTGCGGCAAGTAGACGTAAATACACGCGATTTGACCTAGTGTGCGACGCTCGCATATGTGTGAGAATACTTGCCGCTCTCTCGAAAATAATAGAAAGCCATTCTATTTTTGTGGCAAGTAAAAACCAATACAAGAACATGGAACCGTGTACACAAGAGGTGGTTTTATGTGTGTGTGTTTCGGTTCATTTTATATTTGCTGCTTTGCCAGAAAACGTCGTAACATTTTAAGGAAAAAACGACACGGATATAAAAAACTCGTCGGCAACAAACAGTTTCAGGTCGAAATTCGCAAATTTTTCCACAAAAAAGAGTCGTGATATTTTTTCTCAGAAAATTTTAGGTTATGTTTTCCTTCGGCTGTCATTCTACTTGAAATGATTTACTTGAAACGTGTAAACTAAGCAAACTACTTGCCTCTCTTTACTTGCCGCAAGTTACTTGCTGTGTATAAACCCTGCTTTATGAACATACGCATATGTTGCTAATAACCTTCAAATGCTCATATGTTCATACAATATATGAAAGGTGTTCACACGATATGAACATTTTGTCCCAAAGCTTCAAATTTTTAGGTGTGTTCATATGTGCTCAAATGCATTGTGTTCATATTTTTTCTGCGCGTATGAACACTGTTCAGACGATATGAACGTTTTGTTCAAATTACAGATATGAACAATTTTTAAAAACATTTGAGCACACTTTTGAACATTTGTGCTTGAAGGAGCATTCAGGCGGCGGGAGGCGAAGACCAAACTGGTCCATGTATTAAAGTCCATGAACAGAAAAGTTCTAAATTCGAATCGAATTATTTTACCCTGAGTGGGATTTGAACCACTGCTCATTGGACACAAGGCAAGCACTTAGCTGACTGAGCCATCCACGCCACAAATCTAAAACCTACTAGACCCAAATAAAAACCAGAAAACATCAATTTACGTACAAATTTGACTCAAAATTTTACATTTGAACATGTTGAAAACTTAGCCCATGTTCAAATGTTACAGTGTGTTCATATCTGTGATCATACGTCCGAATTTTACAAACTGGGCTCATACGGTCCCAAAATAGTGTTCACACGGTATGAACAGGTCGTGTTCATACGTTTACTCACGGTATGTTCAAATGTGTTCATATGCCTTGTGTTCATACGTATGAACACAAAAATATGGTGTTCAGACGATATGAACACGTTTGGGACACTTTTTTGCTCAAAAATATGAACAGTGATCATATCGTGTGCACTTAACTTAAGACATTTAAAAAAGAAAGTTTACCCATTGAAAAGCACAGATCAATCAATTTAAAGAACAGCAATTCCTTAATTCTATCCACAGCTCTGTCCATGTTAAAATTTGTCCAAGAATCTCTTAAAATCGCTGAACACCAGATTTTGTGACGTACTTCAAACGGATCTTCGACGTGATTTAGTAACTCCAGAGCCTTTCGATAATCGAATTCGTTGGGCCGTTGATTCTCTTCACAAATGAAAAGCTAAAAAAAAATGATTTAATTTTTTAAGAAAGTTTTTAGTTAAAATTTCGTCTTACGTTGATAATTTCTTCGGGTTTAAGTACTTTCTGATTATTGATATCATAGCCAAATAAATCCAGTAGACTTTCTGGCAGCTGTTCTTGATATTCAATTAAAATTAATTCCGAGTTAACTTCAGCAATTTGATTGGAGAGCTCGGAATCGGCTGCCAGTGATGCTAGTTTCGATAATGACAGCATTGTCTGTAACGATTTTTTTTAAATCAAAAATTTAATTAAAAATTGAAAATGCAGAAGAAACCTTTTTCCTGTCGATCAATTCAGTTTCTTCCTGAGCTAGAGAAAACAAAATTTTCGATGCTCGTTCCAATTCGCCATTGAAAATCAGTTGAACCCACGCTAGCGATGGATGATCGCCCAGGAATCTGGCAAGTGCCGCTTGATTGCTCTTGAAGCGTACAAAAAGATCCCCCTGTTTATTTTGTCGCAAGTGCCAATTGATTGCGAATTGCGAGAAATCGAACTCTTTGTACCGTTCGATGTATTCATCCAATCGAATTTGATTTTGAGTTCGGTCGCAAATTACAACCAATGTTTGGAAATCCAAATACTTTTCGGCTAACTTTGCTGCTAATTCGTATTGTTCGTCCTCAACTGGAATTATTCATGTTTTGAGATTATCTTCATAAAAAAAACTTAAATAATGGGTTGTCCATAAACTACGTTAAATTTTCAGATCCCCCTTTTCCCTTGTCGTGATCTTTTTTGGTAAAACCCACATCCCTCCCCCTAAATGTGTAATCTAGTTTATAGGTGGCACCTAAATACAACTCACCTAACGGGTAAATTAAATCTCCTCTCTGTGATTCGTACTGCTGCAACAAAACACCGTATTTTTCATTATCTCTAATACTTTCTAAATATTTCTTTCGTCCGTCTAAGACAAAATCGATTAATTCAAGCATTTGCTGATACAGTTTTTGCCGTAATTCCGGTTCGCCGGTGCTTCGGGCACCATATTTTAATGTATTTGAAATTAATAGCAAAAGTGTATCCCGAAGGCCACTCTTGCCGGACGCTGCAGTCCATGGTAGATACTCGAAGGAGGTTTCTTTATTCGATGGTAATGCGTAGATGTCGAATTTGTGCTCTCGGAATGTTAGAACTTCGTTTAGAACAGCCAGTGTTATTGCATTGATTTCACAGATTTTCGTTGGTAAATTCGATATTGAGGCGTGAGTTTCGATGAATTTTTCACAAATATCTGATAAAGCACGGAAAATTTCTTGAATTCGTGAGACTTTCACGTAGAACAGATCCTGATAAGTTAAATTTCCAGTCGGCGCTTCATTGCGGGCGGATATGACTTGTTGAAGGGCTTCATCTAGGATTTTATTGTAGCTGGAATAGTTTGTATGCTTTTTTATTAATTCGATATCGATTGATTGTAAAACTCTACCTGCTGTGAACGCTTTTGAGTGCGATTCCTGCAATGATTTTTTCATTGATATCTGATAGCATGTGACTGGTCGATTTCAGTGCTCCTCGATAAGTTACGGCGTTCAACTGCAACAATGATTAAAATTTTTAATTGGATTTTCTTAATAGCAAAATTTCGCTAAGATTTTTTTTTATGAAATCAATTTTAGATAGAAAAATTATAGATCTAGCAAAAAAATTTTGATTTTCTAAAGGTAAAACAGCATATTCAATGATTTTTTAATAGAATTAAAATTACTTATCGACGTAATTTCACTTGTCTGTCCCTTATTGATCATAATTAGGGACCGGATTTTTATGTGATATAAAAGGAAAAATATTTACAT
This sequence comes from Chrysopilus asiliformis, assembly GCA_964034945.1. Classification (NCBI taxonomy): domain Eukaryota; kingdom Metazoa; phylum Arthropoda; class Insecta; order Diptera; family Rhagionidae; genus Chrysopilus; species Chrysopilus asiliformis. The sequence continues at coordinate 7,295,810 of OZ035961.1, forward strand.
ATATATTTACTTATAATTTGCGAAACATGTAAAATAAAAAGTAAAATATGCAAAAAAAAGAGTTCCAGTATTTTTAATTCAGTTTTACGAGACCTTAATTTTTATTACTCACTTTCTCCCATAGCCCCGTTGCATGTAGAAAATCGACAAAATGGCTGAGCGCGAGATTTTTCTCCCTTAATTGTTGAACAATTTGCAGCGACGATGAGCTTCCTAGAGAATGTTTTTGACTCATTTCCTGTTCCCATCGCGGATCAGCTGCTGGAATATCATCAGCCAAATCCTGTGCTATGGAAATCACAATCCTAAAAGTATGTTTAATTTTTTAAATTATGATAGTTAAAAATATTATTCATACTTGTCTAAATTCCCATCAACTTCATTGAATTTTTCCGCTGATGATGGCACAAATTCTTTCAAAATCGCATTACACATTCCATTGTTTCTCTTCAAATGATAAATAAAAGCCGCCTTCATTTGGCTAATCGTATCCTTATTGGAGTTGTAAATTTCATCTGGATCCAATTCATACATCGTTAGATTGCCAGCGGAGATTATGTTACTAGTGGAGATAACCGTTTGATTTAGGCTATCAGAGAGGAGCGGAGGAGTGAAAACATCTGGAGAGAATGAAGATGTATTGAGGAAATCGCCAGGATCGAAGTCATTTGGGGAGATGCAAACAAGACCGTGTGCTTTTGTGAAGAATAGCGGAATTTGTGAACACACGGCGGCGCTCATAATTTTATCGTTCTGCGATTGAAATTCGATTTTCTCGACGTCCAATTCACCAGCGGCGGGATTCACAACGTTTACCGCGTAAATGATTTTCTCTCCATAAATATAGGCTATGCCACGATTAATTATGAATTTCAGCTGGAGACATTCGCTTTCGGTACCTGTGCTGTAAAACATATTGAGTTTCAATGCTAGGAAACTAAGTACCTTCAGCGAGTCGTTTTCTTGTGACAGAATTACTACGAGGAAATAAGAGCAGAGTTTTATGAATTGGAAGTAATTTAAATGATTATCTATTTACCTATCGCGTAATGCATTTGTGGAGTGTGATTGTTATTTACTGATCCCGCCAGTAAATATAACTTTGACTCATCTGATTGCATGTCCAGCAGAATTACTTCGATGTCATTGTTATCTAGAAAGCACAGGACGAAGTCGTTAGAAATTAAAAAGTTAAACCAAACAAATTATTATCGAATTTCCCACCTCTTCCACTCCAAAACTTCTGCTGAAATGCCTCTCGTATTTTCCTAACAAATTCATGATCTTCGAATAGAAACTGTTCGCTGCCATGACATGAAATTACCCAACGTTGCATCCATCTATCAGCGAGAATAGTTATAAACCAATCGGAGTCATTCTTTTGATCTCCGGTGATCTTCAAGAATTTCTAAAATCAAGAAAATTGATTAATAAAACCAATTTTCCTCAAATCAAATATCAATCTAACATTCTCCTTATCCTGATTGCTGTTCATTCCAATTATAATCGATGCAAATTTCTTCCCGATTCCCCCGAAAAATCCCGATGGAGGCTTGATTGCCTTGTGCTGAATGGTGTGCCTTCCATTCTGAATCTGTAGCTGCAACAAAACCAAACTACAGGTGGTTGTGACCAAAATATATCCCTGTGGGGAGATGCTCAGCAAATCATCAAACTCCTGTCCATCAAGAATCCCTGTGCAATCAATAGACGATCCATCGTGAGCGATCGATGGCCAATATCTCGCATCCCCAGTCGGTGAAACAGCCAAACAAGAAGCCATCTGCTGACCTTCCGGAGTGAATACCGTCACCAAGGAGGCTTTGTGGCCAATATCACAATGAGGCAGAGTAAGTTCCCTGCATTGTGCTGTTGTCCCTCGTCTTTGCGGTGTCCGAACTTGATCTGCAGCTGTTTTTGGCGAACCAAGTTTGGGATCTCGGTACTGCCAAACCAGGCATCTTCGACCATGAACCGCCTAATAAAATGCGAGTTTAATTTCCTAATAAAAAAAGTTCATTTAAAGAAACCTACCCAAGCCCATCCATTCGGAGAACATTTGATTGAGACCATAGAATGACGTTCGGAAAACGTCAGCGCTTCGTTGACGAGAACTGGTAATGGAAGTCCATAATTTTCCACAATATTGAATTCGGAATGTGCCACAATTTGCATCGATTGATTCGATCGGCCGGATAAACTAAAACGACTAATTTTTTGTGTGCAATTTAACGCTATTCTTATAATGAAAATGAATTTATTACCCTGATGTTGAGTTCTTTTTAAATGCGCTTCCCAAAGCTGATTTTCGACCGGAAACAATTGAACTCGCGGAGCTCTGTCGCGTGCGGGAGGAGTAGGGACTTCGCCCCATATTTCCGAATACAGATCTATCCATTTTCACTGGAAATTCTCAAAAATAAGTAACTAAAATTACCACAACAAAAGTTGGCGGCTTTCGAATATATTTTGAGGTTATGTTTCACATTCACGAAGTGACAGTTTTTACAGAATCTCCCTTCGATATTTGAATTTTTACTTTCTTATACGAAGTACAATGAAGTATTGTATTAATTCAAAATTTCGTGTTCTTAATTTTGCCTAAAATATTTTGCGGGCACTTGTGAGAGTCGATTGGAGCATTATTACAAAAAGTCTTTCTGTCTGTCAGTCTGTCTACAATATTTCTCACAAACTACTAGTGCGAGAGCCATGAAATTTTACAGGAATGTTTGGTCTAGGTTAACTTTCGGTGAAAATCCGTTTACCGGAAGTAACCAAAATGGCGGTTTTTTTTTAAAATTCCAATTTAGTTTTATGATTTGGAATGCAATATTTGACCTTGATAGACAAACAGGTAAACAGACAAACAGGCAAGCGAAATAAAAGCTTTTAAAAATCCATTTTGGCCTATTGGTAACGACATTTTCGAAAATATTTTCTTTTATTGAAAATTTACTTTGCTTCTCATCTGGTAATTTTATTTTTAAAGCGCGTTATTTATTTCGTAAAAGTTGAATTATACATTTTTGTGTCTTTTTAGATTCAAGCAACATTACTCAATGAAAAGTGCATTTAATTGAAGTCTTCAATTACTGTAAACAATTGTGAAAATCTATAAAAAATATTTGAAAAAAAAATTGTAACTTTATCCATTTTTATCGTTATATATTGACAGATTTATTTACACTTATATTGAGGTGTCAATGACTCAAACTATAATATCAATACGAGTGGTGGTCTTCAATATTTTTAATTTAATTTCCCTGATATTCCACCATATGTAAATATCGTGGCGATACTCATATAAGTTAACCTAATCAAATGCCTTCTATCTTACCTGAAGTCTACAGTTAATTGAACAATAGTTCAAACTGGCGCAACGACAATTGCTCGAAATGGTGGATATGGACTGAGTTTTCTACGAAATAGCACAGCAACCAAATGTAATTCGATATTTTTGTTGGAGCAGAGATGTGAAAATGGAAGCCTTTTAAGTGTGGACTTCGAATGATCATAAAGCATAATTACTGAAGGTACTGCTATAAAGTGAATGACTTTTAGAAGATTAATAAATTTCAAATTCAAATTGAAATTTTACTACGATATTTAGAAAAAAAAAATTTGAATGAAAAATTGTATGTTTAGTTGTATTGAATTTAAAAAAAAAACCCTTTGATTTTAAGAACATACTGAAATATTCTTGATTACATTTTTTAAATATGTTCCAATGGTACAGGCATATAACCATCGACATAAAATTTAGAATTGGATATTTTTTAGCATTGATTTTAGTGAAATAAATATTTTTCACTTATTTTTACTTCTTCGCTTCACTTTAAAGATCTGCCGACCGCACCCACCATATCTACCAGTCATGGCACCTCTGGACTGAATTACAAAGTGTCGTGCTATTAATTTATTTTACACTTTCCCAAGCTAGTGGGACTGCACTATAGGAATAAAATAGAACACATCCAGACAGTTTCTTGACTGAAACCAACCAAAGTGAAATCTGAAGTAAAATGAAATTTTTTTATTGTATTTGTTTAGCAACGTATCACACGTCATGTCGTATTAGCAGTTATTTGGTGGAGCTCATTCGTTTACTTGCTTAGCTTCAGCTCAGGTGTCGTTCTTTGATAAATCTTTTTATTTTTTAACTTAATTAGTTCGTAGTCAGATAAGGACGGTAAAGCATCGTGAGTTTATGTCCGGTCGTTTTTTTTGGAATGTTTTAAATAATTATTTCGTAAATAGTTGAATGACTAAAAATATTTTAACTTTCTCGTGATAGTTTTCAAATGGTTTGAGTGTTTAAAGATATTGTGAATTTTTTAAGTAAGGAAAAGTTTAAAATTTCACAAATCATAATAAGATAAGAAATATTTCTGTGTGAAACAAGTGAATTTTGTGAAACAAGAATCTCAAGGATTGGATTGAATAAAAATCAAAATGGAATTAAATTGGATAACTATGACTTGCTGAGGATTTTTTTTTAAAGACGAATAATAAACTTAATCTTTTTTTCTTTATTTGTGGATCGACAGTTTCTAAATTTCATTTTTAATTGAAATGTATTTTTATAATTTTTTCTTTTAAAATTAAGGTTTTACTAATTAGAAATGAAACAAGTTGCATTCAATAAATAATTAAAAATTAATGCTCTAAAATATGTAAAAATTTCAATAATATAAAATTGAATTATTACTTGAAATTTTGAAATAAGTTCACTTCAAGCGCCGGATTGGTCACGGTGAAGGATTGAATACGATGAAATTATTGTAATTTTATGCTGAAATGGACAAATTTTGATCGGGAACATCAAGTTTCGATCCCCAGAATCTAAGATCTTATCAGAATAGATCATCCATCATAAATTTCTGTCAAAAAGACTTAAAAATTGTCGGGGATTTCATATTCCAGCATGGCACAGAATAATTTGATTTTACAGCACAATATAGATATTTTTACTACCTTTTTATGCCAATCACTGATAGATTTAAAGAAATGGCTAAAGTGGGGACCTACTATGACGAACCTCAATTTTTTATAAGGAAAATCTCTTTTGAAAAATAACTAGCCGCTTATGAAATGCAGGGCAAATAAATAAATGCTGTTCAACGATATTTCAAAAACTATTAATTTTAAAAACAGCAGGTCAACGAGTTTTTTATTTTTTCTTCTAAACCCACTGTTTTTGATTGACCTACAAGCAGCATGGCAAAACTTGCCCTGCGTTTGAAATAGACGTCTTTTTTGGGCCGTTGATCGATCACGAATCTGGGCTCAATTTACATCAAATTTCAGTCTGAAGTTCTCATATAGAGCATTTTAAAATTGCTTCCTTGTAATTGTAACTTCTATATGCTTAAAATCAAAAAAAAGCGATTTTGAAACGTAATTCATTCCGAAACTTGGAATTTTATAAAGATAGTTTAAATCGGCAACAAGAACGCCGCGCTTTAAATTTTCTACTCGAAACTAAGTAAACTTTTTGAATTACCCAAACTATTTATTTTATTTATTGAGCTATTTGATCAAATCTAATTCTGTGGCATATCAGTTAAAAAAGTCCATAGAAAATGAGAATGGAGTCAAGGACATTTCCAAGTTACCGTTGCTGCTTAATGTACTTTTAGTTTTAACTTTGTAACAATTTGCAGTCAAAATATGTAGTATAAATATTCGTCAAATTTTATAGCGGGAACACAACTTTTTTCAAGCCTTTTTTCTTTTAAAAATCAATCTTTTCTAATTCTGTTCTTACTTGAGAAATTAGAGAATAATACTTGCCCAATTTAGGAGTTCTCAATGTTTCTATATCTTTTTTTTACATTTCAGATTAAAATTTGAAGTTTTTTTTTGTTTTTGGCTGTACTTTTTCACAACTTTACCAAAAAAAGAAGTCTACAATTCCAAAAGACGGGTAAAATATACACATTTCATGAATCGTATCTTTTAATAAATAAAATTGCTTGTTGGCTGTGTACATACATACGTCCAAATGAATTCTTGTTACAAACTTGCGAAGTAATTGACGAATTTACTTAAAGATTATAAAATTGTCATTCTAATAAAACACCTCGTTCAAAATTTGTTCCTATTTAAAGCATAAAGTCAACGACACATTTTTAATTATTTCTAGAAAAAATCTTCAGTTATCATGAGCGCAACTTTATGAGTTTTCAAAGATAACACAACTTTAACGAATTACAGTAAACAAATGGTTATGTTGTGTATTTAACTTAAAGTCATTTTTCATAAACAAAAAGATCTTTTTATATGTACCTATTTTTTTTATAAGAGATGCGTTATCTCAGTTAGATGTTTGGGTGCTCTTTTATGGATTACTTTGAAAAGATTTTAGGACTAAATTAATTGTATAATGAAAGAATGATCCGCCTTGGTAATATTTAACATTTTTCTTAATCAAAATTCTTATTGAAATGTCTTTAAAATCGAAAAAAGAAAAATTTCTGTATTGTAGAAATAATGTCAACCGAACGCACACCATTAACATCTTCACAGCCACTTCCGGGACCAGCGTATGTTTTTCCAGGAGTTTCCCCGCGAACCAGGCGACGACAAGTACGACAGTTTCAATGTTGTATTTGTTCTTTGTTTATGTAAATAACTTTTCTTTCGATTATTAAAAAAATTATACAAAAACAATCTTTTACAGGGCAGTGGTAGGGCTAGCATTGGTAATAACAATCTCCTATACATTAAACGAAGGGGACGAGGCGACAAATTTGACCAGTAATTCACTACTCGTGGAGAATGTGACCCAAAATCCGAATGAATTGGATCCCGGGCCAATGAATGCTTCTGAGATTTTCCTTTTCCTTCTAAGTATGGACCAGCCAGTTATTGATGAAGTTCCAGCGAATTGGTCCTTGCCGGATCCAATCCTTAATGCAGATAAAACTGAAGCTGAAAATGAAGGGAAAAAAGCCCTGGGAGATCGTGAAATTATGGAGGAGAATCTTAACTCACCGGCAGTTAACACCCCATCGTTTAGGCATCAAAGAGCAATTGGATCTACGGCGGAGGCTAGGAAATTGACAAAACGAGGCTACGCTGAAATCCATGCAACTCTTCACATTGCTCAGAAGTTGAATTACACAAAGTCGGCTGGACGAAGTAATATTGGCCGGGGTCCGAAAATGGGTTCACCGAATCCGAGGGAAAATATCACATGTGATTTCAACGCCAAATATCGAACATCGAATGGAACTTGCAATAATCGGAAATATCCAACAAAATATGGAGCTGCATTGAGCCCATTTCGAAGGTAGTTAAGAATAACGTATAAATAAATACAAAAGGTCGTGAAGTGGGCGTAGCGCACTAGTCTGGCACTACAGAAGCAGCATTTATGTCAACCGTGACGTTATTGGACATATACGTTGCGACATATTTTAATTGCTGTAGTGTTGCTTGGATAGAGGTGTTAATTTTTTCATAAATATGAATATTTTTCAAAAATGTTTCACATGAACAGCACATGGCTTTCTTATACAAAATCTACGGTCCTGCGCAATTTAGACTATAACCCGAAGAATAAAATATTAGTTTACATAAAAACATTACAAATATTTCTTACGAAATCTGAAATATCTCGATAACGGTAAAATATGTCGATTTATTGGTACAAGGCAAAAATCTGGAGAACTTTAAATATATTAAAATTCTTTTAACCAACCGTTAGTTTCCAAGCGATTTGCAAAAATGGGTTTTTTCACTTTTGAATGAAAATACATATATAGATAACGGTAAAATAAAGCGGATAACAGTGAAAGGTAAAATTGTGAGAAATATCATTTTCTTCAATTCATTTCATACATCGAATCACTAAAAAAATCGGTAACTTTCGAAAAAACATAGCCATGTATTTTGATAACGTTTTGAGAAATCGAGTTTTAGTAGAACGCAAAACTGTATAAAATATTTTTATAATCAACTTTCGTTATACATAAGACTATTGAAAAATGCGTAGTTTCCGAGAAATTCCTGAAAAACGAATTTGTCCTTTTCGAAGGGCTGCAATTTTGAATTTCCACAGAATTGCACCAAAATTTGATAGGATTATCGCATTCCAAGACCAAATATGCCTATAAAACGTCATTTTTTGGTCGTCAAGCAATTTTTGAGAAATATTGAACACAGACTGACAAACTAAAAGACCGAAAGTCTTTAAAAAATATTTACTATTTGTTAAATTAAAATTTCAGATCCCTGGAGCCTGATTATGGAGATGGAATTTCGTCGCCCCGGGAATCCCACTACGGAGGGAAATTGCCCTCAGCTCGTCAAGTTTCCACACAGATTCATCGACCATCCTATTCCACAGACCCGAATTTCACTGTCATGCTGGCAGTTTGGGGGCAATTTTTAGACCACGACATGACGGCGACCGCACCAAATCAAGGATCCGAGGGTGAACCTATCGAATGCTGTGTACCAGAAGATGAAAAGCCACATCCAGAATGTTTTCCAGTTCCCTTGGGACCTGGCGACCCTTACTTTGACGACTACAATGTAACCTGCATGAATTTCATCCGATCAGCACCAGCCCCGACAGGAAGATTCGGACCTCGCCAGCAAATGAATCAGGCGAGCGCTTTCATCGATGGATCTTCAGTATATGGTATTACTGAAGAAAAGCAGAAATCCTTAAGACTAATGGATGGTGGGCAATTGCGAATGTATAACACTTTGGACAACAGGACTCTGCTGCCGATTTCAACTGATCCGAACGACGGATGTAACGAAGTGAAGATGAATGCCCAGGGAAAATATTGCTTTCAATCAGGAGATCTACGGGCGAATGAAAATCTCCATTTGACTTCGATGCACTTATTATGGGCACGTCATCATAATTACCTGGCAGAAAGTTTACAACGGACGAATCCGGACTGGGATGATGAGACTTTATTCCAGGAAGCGAGAAAAATTCTGGCAGCTCAAATGCAACATATCTCATATAATGAGTTCATTCCGATGCTATTGGGACGAAAGTTCACCGAAGTAAAGGATTTAACTCCAAATGCAACCAGAAATTCGGACACCTATGATGAATCTGTAGATCCTTCGATAGCAAATAATTTCGCTGGAGCAGCGTTTCGTTTTGCTCATACTTTGATTCCCGTAATTTAAAAAAAAAATCACTATATCAAATTAAATTTTTTTAGATAAAACTTTTGGCTTTTAGGGATTAATGAAAATGTTCCGAGCGAATAATGACACTCCTGAAGCAATTCAGCTGCATAAAATGTTATTTAATCCCTATTCCTTGTGGACTGAAAAAGGTGTCGATAATGCTCTTGGGAGCGCTGTGAATACACCGTTGGCTAAATCTGATCAGTTCTTCACAACTGAATTAACAGAGAAACTTTTTGAGGGATCACCCGTTGAAAATAAAACCAAGACACCGTTTTGCGGATTGGATTTAGTATCTTTGAACATTCAAAGAGGAAGAGATCACGGTTTGCCATCATATTCGGAGTGGAGGTTTATTTTATATAAAAGTTTTACACAAAAAAAAAAACTTTGTGTGAATTAATTTTTTTTATGTTTTTTAAGGCGGCATTGTCGACTTCCGGCGGTGGACACGTGGGAGAGATTGGCTAGCGCTATTGATGCAAATTCCTACGAAAACATGCGTAGAATTTACGGGTATGTGATTTCCCTTTGTTAGTTTAACAAAATTATTTTGTTGGCTGATATTGAATAAAAATTTTGTTAATTTAACAATGATTTGATCCATTTTGATAAAGGAAATAAAATTTCATGCATTTTCTAGTTTAACGATTCTTGAGTAATTTCGAAAAAATCTCTTTGTTCACATATTTTTTCCTTGAAATATAGCAGAGAAAAGTTTTATGTTGACCAAAAGTGTTATTTTTCTTTAGCAATCCAAACGATGTTGACGTTTATTCTGGAGCTCTGAGTGAGCCACCAATGGAAAATGCGATATTTGGACCTTTGCTTGCATGTTTAGTCTCGGATCAATTTATTAGGCTGAAAAAAGGAGATTCATTTTGGTATGAGAGAAAAAGAGGCCAACAGAGATTCACCAAAGGTATTTAATTTTTTTGTTTTGGTCTGTAATTTTTTTCCTGAATGATTTTTCAACCCTAAAAATTTAACTCAAATTGGTTTAAGTGTTTACAATAAATAATGAATAATGTAACATTTCCAAAATCCCTTTTTCCTTTTTTTTAGACCAACTGAACGAAATTTACAAGACGACATTAGCGGGTGTGATATGCAGAAATGCGGATGCCATAACAGAAACACAGAAATTTGTTATGAGACGCGTCGATAAAGAAACAAATCCTGTTGTCAATTGTACAGAATTAGACAGAATAAATTTTGAAGCTTGGTCAAATAAAATCCCAAATAAGGACAAAGCAAAAATTCGTGGAGGAACAGGACAAAGTTTAATAGCAGTTGTACCAAATACTAACAATACTTCACCAGTTGATAAGTTACTCGAGTAACATGTTTTATTTGTTGTAAGATTTATGAAGACGTTTGAACATTTTGTAAAGTTATCTACTTATTTTTTAAAATGAAATAGTAATAATAATAAATGGACATTTGTATTAATTTTGATTGAATTCCAAAAACGTCAATTTCGCAGTAGGTATAATAGATGTTTGTTAATTTTCACATTTATACGAATTATTTGTCATAAAGAAAAATCACCAAAACCCTGCGAAAACATAAAAAGAGATGAATTTTTAATCAATGCAACCGATTTCGGTTGTAATAAAGTCAATTGACCAGACATTCAGGTTGGGTTTAAATATATAGTTAGCAGTTTTGTGCGGATACTTTTCGTTGTGAAATAATCAAGACCTCACACATAACATAAGATATCTTTCTCTGGCAAATGTAAGGCTTTTAACTTCAACGTATAATCGACCCACATACAACCATTTTTTGCTCGCGGCGCAATTTTATAAAACTTTTCTAGCTCCAGCGCAATTTTTTTTAATAAAAAAAATCATTTACGGCGCTTTTTATTATAGACTTTTTGATTTTGAGATATTTTTCTAAATATTTTGCCTGCGGTGCTATTTTTGTGATATTCAGAAGAGATTAGAAAATGCTTTATAATAATTAACAAAAATTGAGATGAAACATCTTCAAAATTTCTAGATACTTAAAAATTCCTTTTCAATTTTGAAGCAAGATTTAGCAAGTGTTTTATTTCTTACGAAGCCATAATTTGTTTCGCGAGGTTCTGTTACTTCTAGTACTGAGCCTGGTAAATACTGCACCTGACGAAGGTCTTTCAGCTTCTAGTCTTAGTTTCTAACTTCTATGCCGTCATCGATATTTGTTGAGGCTACAATTGGCCTTTTTAGAGTTTCTGTTAAATTACGGGTATTTAGTTGGCTTATAAAAGCAATATAATGATTTTTTCCGATTTACATAGAAACATCCCCAAGTAGGGTTGAAACCAAAGATTAAAAAATCCAATGAAGTAGATCCTATGTATCCTTAAGTAAATCCTTTTTACCTTCTCCTATTTATTCTTAATAGCACACCATCATTTTAGGCTTTTCTGAGCCTTGCTCAATTTTTCCACGTCATAATCTTCCGCGATTTTTTGTGTGGCGTTTCGTACTTCCATCATATACATACTATCGCAGTCCTTTCCTTTCCGCTAAAATTGTTACATAATTTGTTGGAAAGCGTTTACCCCATGTAACCTTAATTTGCTTATAACAATTCAAAGTATTTTATATTTCAAAAGAAGCGAACATTGATTAATTTATTCATAATATTAGATAACTTTTTGAGGTGTCCCTCTTCGGGTGAGCCTACCTATTGATCTGAAAGATCAAAACAATTGAATCTGGCAAAACTAATGGAAGCAATTAGTTTTAATCTCTTTTATTGCTTCTTGGCATTTCCAATTTTTTACTAAGAACTGTCTGCAAAGAAGCACGTAGGTACGTCTTTCTAATCGGGATTTAATGGACATATGATAAATACATTGTCACCAAGTCCATTTTTACCTCTTTAAAGACTATGGTTTTTCATACAAAAACCAACACTTTTGTGTAAATAACATAAAAGTATCAGAGAATTTAAATATGGGTTTATATTCAAACAGAGATAGCCCAAAATTACAAATGACCAATGTTAAAGTGATGGGGTTACAAGAAAATTAACACATACTCGTAATATGTATATATGATTGATTCCAATGAATTAATGTTGCATGTCCATGACGAAAGCATAAAGTCCTCTTTTCACTGATAAACATTTCAATGTAAATAAATACAAAATGAGTGTGCGGAAGCTGAAAGTCCCGACTACGTTATATATTTATAGAAATTTTCCGAATTTGTGCGGTTCGTATAATGTTTGTCAACAATATTCTGAACCGAGATAAGGTGATAGAGTCCATTCATTATATTATTTTCAATAAACCGATGTGATGTTAATGAAGATCAAACCAAAGAGTTTCAGTCGAACGATAGATTTTGTCCAGGCATAAGCAATTGGCTTAACGCAGTGGAAAAACAAAGTTTTTAGTAACAATTATAAAAGAAATAATCTATTTTTGAAAGTGTTTAAAAAATACGTTAGGATTTTAAATTTCTTTTTCATCGCAAAATGTAAGAAATTATTTTTTTTGTTATTTTTTTTTGATAGAATTACTAACAATTTTTCCAATTTATTTCGGTTTTTCTAGATTCCACATCTATTTTTTTCTGTAAGAAATCTTCATTTTTTTTAAAGTGGAGCATTTTCAAAAAACTTACTTTTGGTAATAATGAGCACAACTGATTACAATTTAAATAAATTATTTGTCGAAGCTTTGCTGCCAATATTGCAACAGAGAATTAGGAACAATTTCTTTAAATTCGTCGATAACTTTCTGTAATAAATAACAGTATTTTATTACAAATTAAGTGAAACCAGCGATTTTATAATCGGGAAAATGGCAACTGAAAAGACACCTCTGTTGAATAATTTTGTTGTAATAAGTTTGCCAACGAGCATCGATGGACTTTCCGAAGCTGAGTAAGTATTTTAATAATGATTTTGAAAAAAACTTTAACTTGCAAGATTGTAAACGTTAAACTATGTGGGGTTTGCATATTTGTCTTGGCTGTTATCAAATCATTTAAAAATTGGTTTGCGTGTTTCTAAATAAGCGTAAATTTCTCGACTTGTTTTCATATATCTTTTTTTAATTTTCTAAAAGGGTTAAGCATTAAGGATTTTTGAAAAAAGAACTAAAATTTAAAATAAAGATAACACACTATAACACACTATTTATATAAAGCGATTTTTGAATTTTCCAATATTCGTAGTTCACTAGTCAGAGTTTAACATATTGCATTCATATTTACTTCCTGACACACATGTAAACTGTATTTTTTTTGCAACTTTTAAACTGCTTCGCACAGCGCGACTCTTATAACTCAACCAAAAATTCGTTTTAATAAAAAACGTAGGTTTTAGAAGTTTCTGTTATTGTCCCAAACTCTCATTCGAGTATTCTTCAAATTATGCCGATTTTAAAGTTGTGCTGCTATTAGTACTTAAGTGATACACTCAGAAAAATGGAGGCTAACTCGACGACCTACATACGGCGTAATTGGCCTCGGGCAGGCGCGCGTTCGCCTGCCTGTGGGCAAGTAAAACTGAGTTGACCTGTGGTCGGAGAAATTCTGAAATTAAGCCACCAGCAGGTGAAGTAGGGCATCGGGAGCTGCACGAGTTGACCTTAGATAGGTTAACTCTGACCGCTAGCTGGCTTACAGAAACCTCTGTAAGGTCAGAGTTAACCTGACAAAAAGTTGACCTGGACATTTTTCTGAGTGTAGGTTTTAGAAGTTTCTGTTATTGTCCCAAACTCTCATTCGAGTATTCTTCAAATTATGCCGATTTTAAAGTTGTGCTGCTATTAGTACTTAAGTGCTAGAAACCCGTAATTCGTGTTTTGTTTGCAATGGACTTTCTTGTCAACTTAAAAAAATGTCTTCAATTTTTGGTCTTCTAAAAAGCTTCTAAATTTATTGGTCACCAAAAGTAGTTTAACATGGAGCCCTTGTAATTCTAAAAACTATGGTTTAAAAACCTCAATTATCTATGGTTTAAAAATCTTAACTATGGTTTAAAAATCTTAACTATGGTTTAAAAACCTCAAGAAAACCGCACCAATTTGAAAAATGAAAAAAAAAATCTTAAAAACGCATCGTAGTTTAAAAAAATTATGGAAAATTAAAAACAATAATATTTTTAAATTAGCTTGCATACCCGTCGTGTTAAAGTTTTTTTTTGTAGAAATCGTTTCGCAAAAGTTTTTCGCACCAAAACAACTCAAAAATAACTTTTAAAAGAAACAAAACGTTATCTCTTGAGGACTTCCGTTTCGAATATTGAAATTCTAATACCGCTACCCCAATTCGTGCTCCGCTACCCCAAAAACATCCCAGGTGAGATTTTTCACCCATCTAACTGGCAGGCGTCAAGCAAAAATCTTGTTTTTTAAAACACCAACTCCCTATCCACCTCTTGTTTACCCCCTTAGGAGTGGAATTTCGAAAAACCCCTCTCTAGTGAGCGTCTACGTAATGGAAGGAACATGAAAATTTCAAATTTTTAGCTCCAGGGGTTTGGGCTGAGCGTTGATGAGTCAATCAGCCAATAAGTCTGGTAAAGCATGTTTAAATATATAAATTATAGTACTTTTTCATTGAAAAATCTATCAAAAAAGTAACCGTTAAAAAAACACAGGCCAACAACAACACTTTTTTGTGTATTTGCTATTAGAATTTTTTTTGGGTAATTTGGTGTCGCTGCATCCGAATTAGTAGTCTGGCTGGGTCAGCTCCAGTTTTTGATATATGCAGGATGGTTCAAAACTTGGTTAATTCTGTTTTGGGAATTCATGTGTATTTTAAAACTACAGATGACTCTGCCAAACCACTACTACATTTGGAATCAGCGACACCAAATCACTCGATAAAACGACTCTAATATCGAGTGCACAAAAATAAGTTATTGCATTGTAGAAGATTAAAAAAACATCCAATAGGTAACTCTCTAAATATCTTCAATTTTTTGCCGGTTTTTTTTTTGTTTTTGATTTTTTTTTGTACAACAAAAATATGACGTGTGATTTTTTTTGAAACTTTGGAGTCCCTCTAAAATGCGGAAATTAAATTGAAAAGAAAAAGATAACATTGACAAATTGCAATAAAATAAACTAAATACCCAATGCCAATGCGATAAGAGTAGAAAGGCCACAAATTGTAAAAAAATCACTAACCTAGACAATGCCGAACGGAATCGATCACCCACATTTCCCCCAGCAATTCTTAATCTTGTTTCGAGATGAGTTTCTTTTATAAACCATCACCATCTTAACATGACGTATTGGAAAAATTCCCAGATTAGACATTTGATTCGTTGGAAATATACATTATTTTGCATGGAAAATTATTACCGATTTCTTATCATTTTACTGTTATTTACTAATAACACTTTTTTGCTTCACTTGCAGTAAATCGAAAGGACTTAGCCTTGAAGAGTTGATGCCCTTCGAAAGTGATCCATGGTGGAAGAATCTGCGTAAGACGTTCTTCATATCATTCTGGGCGACAGTATTTGTAATTTTTGCGGCGGCTTGCATCACATCGATACTCCAGCACGGTTCATGTCCGGCGCCAAGAATCTCGGGGGGAAGCGGTCGAAGCGGAAGTACATTGGGTGGCAAAAGTGGGGCGGCGATCGCTGCTCAAGCGATTCCTGCGATAATCAGGACTGTGGTACAGGAGGGGGATGCTGCAGCTGCATTACGAAAGGGTGTCAATCAAACGTTGCAGCTGATTCAGCAGAACTTTACGTCTTAAATTCCGTAAAAACCGCTCAGCATTTCAGTTTCATTGGATCAGGGGTTTCAAGGTTGAAGGCCACCACGATGTGATTTCCCGCTGGAATTACCAATAGAAATTTTTGTGATGCCACTTAGATATTTAAGAAACATATTGTTTACTAATTAAGCGCTCTACATTGCCAGTTAGTTTAAGAGTACATTTATGCCAGATTAATCACACAGTCGTGTACTAGTATTTTTTTTCTCAAATTGACAATTTTTGATTTTTATTATGGTTTTTCGCTTTTGTTTTGTATGCGGGACCAGCGTAAATAACTGATTTGTCAATGTTTGATGTGATTTGTTGATATTATAAATGATGAAATCTAAACGCATCGTGTCATCATCAGTCTGATCGACTATTTATTACTTACTTGTTTTGTATGTTTTTCATTGCAAAAATAGATTAATGATATGAATGAGAATTTTTTCAAATAATTGATTTCCTGTTTGCTTATGGTAGTGAAAAAATAAATCGATTAATTGTGATACATATTTTGTTTTATATTTTTAATGTTTTGTTGAAAATTTTATCATAGAATTTATACCATTTTGAATAAGGTGTTATTGATTTTGCATTTTAGGAACATTCGCCCTATGTTGTATCCCAATAATATTATCTTATTTTCTAATTTTCAAATCAGTGGTTTCTAATTGGTTTTCTATTGTGACCCCATTTTTCGAAATATTCTATTGTGACCCTATTTTTCTTTTATAATTCTAAATAAAAGGATCTGCGTTCCCCCTTTTGAACTATGATCGATAAATTATAAGATTTTTGTAAAACTTCTTAAGACTATTGAGGAGCAAGTGAATTTTTTTACAAAGCAACCGACGGACAGTTAAAGTTCTTCAAGAGAAATGCACCGCAGGTGAAATTTTTTAACGTTCAAAATTTTAACGTGGTCAGGATTTTTTTAAACTTTAGTTTGGTCAATTCAAGAAGTTGAAATTTCTTCCTCATATAACCTTGGTTTAGCTAATTTACATAGCTTTCTAGTTTTTTTTTAGACAAATACGGAGACGTGCTTCTTTCCATTCATTAAAACCATAACTTCCGAAAGGATTAATTTACAGCAGTTGTTCCCAACATTTTTTCTATCGCACCCGCTTTTAGCGATTAATTTCTCCGAAAAACTGTGCGGGAAAAATCCGAAATTTGATTTCTTAATTGTTTTTATACCCGTATGGTAAAACCAAAGGGTATATTAGATTTGCCTTACCGTTTGTAACGCCAAGATACCGTCATCACACAAAAAAATGAATTACACCATTGTGTTTAGAATGATAAAAAAAAGTTGAATTTAGCATGTCCGTCCGTCCGTCTGTCCGCCCGTCCGTCCGTCCGTCTGTCCGTCTGTCCGTCTGTCTGTGGCGCGGATTGCGGGCGCACGGATTGAGCTAGAGACTTGAAATTTTGCACAGATCCGTTTTTCGTAAAATGTGAGGCTATGTTCGTTAATGGGAAAAAATGGACCATTAGAGCGGGTACCCCCCATACGAACGAAAACGTTTTTTCTGAATATCTCAAAAACGGTGAATTTTATCAAAAAAGTCCAAGAACAAAAGTTATTTAGGATAGGATTCTACATAAAACTCCCATACATCAAAATCCGATTGGAATAAATTTAAAAAAATCTTATTGGAAAGTTTGATCAGTGGAATTTTGATAAAACTGTTCGCCATTCACTTAAATCACCATACGGGTTTTCAATAATTGCCAGATTGGCAATTATAGCTTTTGTTATGTTTAAACTTTGTTCTGCATAGTTGCATAACTTCAGAATATTAAAAACATACACATACTGTTGCAAGGAGCAAGGATTCAGAAGCTATTGATCTTATACAAAAATTCGTAAAGATGTCTCATGAGAAGCAATAAAAACCTCAAATAACATACCGTATTTTTATTAGATTTTAATTCCATACATTTTTTAATAAAATAAACGTTTTTTAAGTTATAAATCTTTTTATTGATATCTTTATTTAAAAACAAAAAAAAAATCAATGAAATCTCGTTGCCAACTTTGAAATAACATTCAGCTGAAATATAAATTATAATTCTTCATTTTCATGTATTTTTAATGCTTGTGTTAACAAATTTAATCGCCAATTTAAAAAAAAAACATTTTTTCTATCCCTCATTTAAAATTTTCTTCAATCATTTTCTATCCTTTGTTCAACTTACTGACAAAAAATTCAATTTTCTGAATTCCGTAGGGAATTTTTATGTTTAACAGTCAATAAAAACTCAAACTTATTGATCTATTCTTTCATTAATATAAAACATTTTTAAAACTATTAATAACAGTCGTTATGAAAATTATTCTTAATACTTTGAAAGAATTTATTTTCCAATCGTTATTATCAGCACCGGCACCGTTAGGCTGGTCAGGATTTTTAAAATTAACATCAGTGTCATTATTTTTTCCAGATAAGGTGTTTTTTGTGGTTTGTTCGGTGTCTGTTTGAAGTTCTTTTGAATTTGCAGTGTTATTAAATCCTTCTGAAGTAGAAGTAGAATTATTGGAATTTACACTTTTATTGAATGCTCCTGAAGCAGCAAAACTGTTTGAGGTGTTGCTTGGCATCGACGTAGAAGAAATGGTTTCATTAGAAGAAATTGGTGTTGTGCCATTTGTCAAAGCAGTTGATTTTAAGGTATTTGAGGGTAAAGGAGTCGTCGAAGTAACCGCAGACTGTGTACCTAAAATTTTTGAAACCATTTCGGTATTATTTTCACCAATGCTAGGTGGTGGAAAATTTGTGAAACTAGAAGAGTTGAGTGAAGGTGTGGAATTCATAAGATTTTCATAAATCTGTGAAGAATATATTTGGTTCATTGCGGCTTTAGTTTCACCAATAATCGTTGTTAAAAAAAGTGGAGAAACAATTTGGTTTGTAGTGGTACCTGGTTGTTGATAAGTGCTTGTTAAATTTCTGGAATTGAAAAGTGTTTCAGTTTCACCAATAATTGTTGATGAAAACAGCGTTGAAATTTGTGATGTATCAATATTTGGCTGTTGATAATTTAAGGTTACTTCGATTTCACTGCCGGTTGTTGAAGAAAATGGTGTTGAAAATGCTCCAGGGGTCTCGCTGGTAGTGTGTGAATAAGTTTTTGTAGGTTCAGATATCAATATTTCAGTTGGTGTTGTGGATGTTTTATGATTGGTGAAAATTTCGGTTAAAATTACTGTTGGAGTCGTTTCTGGGCTTATCGTCGTTTTTTCAAAATCAAACACGTTAGGAGTTTCTTTTATTAAAGTGTCAGTAGCGTAACTTTTACTTTCAGTTGTAACATCATTGTTGAACTTTGTTGTAACTGACAAAAAGCTGTCAGATGTTTTGTCGGTTTCAATATCCGTACCAGTGAATAAAATTGGTTGTGAAGTCGTTATATCATTTTCTAGTATAGATATTGATTCTGTATTTTCAGTAGAAAGGAAAACTTGTGTTGGTGTAAAAGCTTCAACTGGGTTTTCCGTTATAGAAATGGGTGTAACTGTTCCAGAAAGTTTTATATTCTCCCGATCACTATTAATTTCAGTCGTAATATTATAACTATTCGATAAATTCTCTTGCGTTGTTTTTAAAAAATCGTCATTAGCTTCAGTGATTTCTGACCATATTTGTGGCGTTGATGTAACATTCGCAGGTTCTACTGTTGATTTTTCTTGTATTTCTTCGGTTGGAGAATATGTAGAAACTGCATTTTCCGTTGTCAATTGAGTGAAATTCAGAGTTTCTAAATCATCAGAAAGTGCTGTTGGTTTTGTTGTTAAAAATTGATGGGAGCTGTTATCAGTCTCGTTATAATTTTTTACTGTAGAACCACTTTCAACGACTTTTTCTTCGACATCAACAGTATTAGTTAAAGGTAAAGGTTCTGTAGAAGATATTTCATCAACTGGAGTTGTTGAAACTGGTATGGTTTTAGATTCTTCATCTTGATTAAAAGATTTTGTTGAAGTTTCTATACTCTGAGTTAAAATATTTGTTTTATCGAGTGCTTCCTCATTTTGAGTTTCAGTTTCTTCGTAACTTTGGCTTGTTTTCGGAAAATTATTTTCTGATACGGAAGTGGTGGACCAAATTCCCTCAAATGATGTTGTTTTCTGGTTGTTTCCGCTTGCCATTAAATTTTCGGGCAAATTTATTGATTCTGTGGTGGCGTTTAAAATGTTTGCAGTAGTTTCCATTGGTAACGTTGGTGTAACACTCAATCCACTATCAGAAGTTGTTATTGGTGTAGTTTTTTGCTCAGAAATATGATTTCCACTGGTGTAATTAAATATTCTTGTTGTCTCTATGATTATACTTGTAGAATCATCTGCAATCAATTCATCATCAAGGGATGTAACCTGAGTACTGGTTTCACCAACGCTTTTAGTTGTAGAAATATTTTCGACACCAATTTCACCGTTCTGTGATGTTTCAGAGTTAAAACTATTTTCCTCTAGTTGTTTCTCATGAATTTCTGTGTTTCCAACAATTTCCTGGACCTCTGAATTGTTCGCCATCATTGCGTATTCCACGTTTCCAGTGGTTGTTTTATCAAATTGTTCTCCATGATCATTTAAAGAGTATTTATGTGTCGTCAACATATTTATACGAGATGGAGATTTATTTTCATTTTTAGAAGCAGAGTTCTTTTCAGTTGATTCTTCAATTTTATCATTATTTGGAAAATAATACCATAATTGATCAGAGTCCGCATGGATATGAATTTCTGTATGAGTTTCAGGATTTTGAGATTCCTTTCCGATATGCGCTGATCCTTGTTGATTCAAGCCTTCGATATCGTAAACAGGAAAAGATTGGGAAAATGTGTCAATTTTAGTGTTAAAATCTTCGGGTGCTTCAGGATTATGCAAAATTTTGTCATCATCGAAATTTGTATCTGTCTGCTCCACATCAAGATGAAAAATGTCGTCCATTACTTCTGAAGCTAAAATTTCGGGAGCCGCTGTTGATGGCAAAACCGTGTCTTTTGTTTCTAAATGCAATGATAAAATGGAAAAATCAATAAAATTTATATTGTAATTTTCAATAAAAATGCTAAATTTTTTGATTACCATATTGTTTTTACTCACTTTTAATATTTTTACTCACATTTAATATTTTTTCGAATGTTTTAATATTTTAGTTATTAAAAAGAGATAAGGATTCGATTACCAGTGGCGAAGCGGCATGGTAGACAACATAGGTAGGATCAAAAAAGGACATAAAGGAGTAGAAACTATTAAAAATGTGATAATAATATTTATTGTTACTACGCAATAAATTTGTATATTGTTGTATACTAGCTTGCATACCCGTCGTTGCCAGGTTAAGTTTTTTCAAATTTTTTTTATGGTTTATGTTGGAGCTAAATTCCAGGCCAATCGGCTCGGTAGTTTCCCCGCGAAAGGGTGACATAGAGGAAGAGCTAAGTTTCGAGATCACTTTACCCCCTCCCCTTACTCCCCCACCTCTCGGGCTACTTTTTAATGGATCTATGTTAGGGCTGGACCCCCGACGAACATCTTTGCCAAATTTCAGGCCAATCGGTTCAGTAGTTTTCTCGCGAAAGAGTAACATAGGGCAAAAACTAAGTTTCGAAATCACTTTATCCCCTCCCCCTACTCCCCTCACTCGTCACGCTACTTTTCCGTATGCCTATGTTGGAACCAGAACCAGAGAACAAATAATCTAGAGAATAAACTCTTCGAACAAATTTTTAGAGAAAATTTTTCCACTGTGAGATGAAGCAAGAGGATCCGATGTAACACGGAAAAAATTATCCATTCGATTCCTCCATCTCATTGAATAGATACGACGAAAATGATTAAAAATGTTCTCTTTGCTTCGTGCTCCCTAGTCTAAAAGTAATTAACTTTTAGGCCGTAGCTAGTGAATGATAGGGACATTTTTCCCCCCTTCGAAGGGGAAATTTGTCAAAAATTTGTTCGGCAGAGTTTTTTCTATATATTCCTTATTCTATGCCAGAACTACCACAGATACTCATGCCAAATTTCAAGTCAATCGGTTAAGCCGTTTTTGCGTGAAAGAGGAACAGACAGACAGACAGACAGACACCAACTCATTTTTATATATTAGTAATATGATCTTGTCTATGTTGTCTAGTAGACAGTCTACTCTGACGCTTCGCCACTGTCGAGTAAAGATTTGGGTCCGATTCAGAACTCTCAATAAAAGTAAAATTTAAAGCCATTTTCAATTTTTTTTTTTGATATTTGATTCAATTTGATTTTCGAATTAAATCAAAGAGAACATAAAAACAATTTTTCTTTTAATTTTTTAATCGAAATTTAAACTCACTTAAAAACTCATCCACATCAAGCCTGGTGTTTACATTTGTAACTAGCAAACTAAAATAATATTGATTTTAAAATCACAGTAAGATTAACATAATTTGAAAATTCCACCTTGTACGCGAATTCGCTGAATTTATAACTGGGTATCCTGTAACAACAATTTCCAGAACAAAAAGGATTAAATGGAATTTGATTAAAACTCTCACTATCCGTTCCATTATGCGATTTTAAAAAATGTTTTTTTTGCCGATTGAAATCTAAGTAATGTGTGTTTCCGTTGACCTCCGAATAACGTATGAAACACTTGAGAAAATTGTTTTAACGACTCACTTGTACAGAAAGGTACAAATCTAAAAGCTCAATATTCAACCATAAAACATCGGAGAACCTTTTCACAGTAATTTTATCGGAAACTTCTCTTCGAACTGTAATCTTTAATGAATGTAAAAAGTTTTTTTTTCAATTTTTTTTTCAATTTTTTTTTCACAGAACTGTTTGATCTGATGGCAAATTAAGCAACGAAAATTCTTAATGAATAACTCATGTTTGTGAATATCTTTTAAAAACACATGAATTGAATGCATTTGCTTCGATTGTCGCTTGTTTTGATTTCACTTTAAATCAAGGTAAGTAAAATACACCTGCGAGCGCTGATAAGGTTGAAACGTTGCTGGAACATTTATTTCCATCTGGTCATATAAATGCTGTATTATTTGATTTTTTCAACGAAATTCAAATAAAAAGTATTTTTTTTTAATAAAATAATGCTCGATTTCTTAATAATTCACTAGAAATAATAAAAAATTGTTTCTTCTAAATCAAAATTGCTAACACGACTGAATTTCAAACGAATAACGAGCAATTATATTTGTCCATAATGACTTCACTATTCGTATATGAATCAATCATATACTGGTTAAATGGTATTGCCGCAATTGTCTATACATTTTTGATTACAGGATTAGGAAATGATTCTTACTATAGATTTTTTAGTAAAATAGGTCCTGGGTAAATGACATTGGACTTGTAAAGGATCTCGCTTGATCGATTTACAAAGTGGCGAATGGTTCTTTATAAATATTTGATTTAAACCTTTCTGTGTACAAAGGTTTTCTATATATAGGTTCAATTAGAAGCTGGTTAATAGGTTTGTGTCAAGTCCACAAAAAAAAATCTTAAGTGATTGCAATAATTATGGGTTTGACTATTGATTAACGATTAACGGTAAAATATTCTTACCTTTGTTATTGCCGGAAAATCTTCAATGTCAACTGCATTTAATCGATTTTTTTAATAAGCCAAACACTTGTTCAAATAAGAAAATGAGAAAAGTTTTTGAAGAACAGATTTCTAAAAAAAAGAGTTGACAAGGGATTTTCATGGTGAACATTTTTTCTATTATTTTACTAATTTTCTGTATTTATTCTTGTAAAAGTTTTTTTCTCGACCTTTTTTTTTTAGAAAATTTTTTATAATAGATTTTTTCTTTTGCTCATGTTGAAAATTTTGAAGAAATTCTTTCTGATGCAGATTTTTTTGTCGGTTTTTACAATTATTTTTTTTAAATTTAAAAAGAAACATAAAAACTACTATTACCAAGGACCAGTCGTCAAAAACTATATGAGGTGAGACAAAATTTTTATTTAAACATAAGAAAACCTGCTTTTGCTAGAGGTCAATCCCGAAATACTCTATGAGGACCAGTGTTGGGGTTATCTAGATAATAATTATCTAGATAATCATCTAGATAAAAAAAAATGTTATCTTTATCTTATCTAGATAAACATTACGAGCATTTATCTTTATCTTTATCTAGATAAAAAAATAATTATCTGGCCCCAACACTGATGAGGACAGACAAAATGTCCGTTTTTATGGGAGATGGGGGAAGGAGTGGTCCGATTGGATTTTTATGTATGGAACGGTTATCATATTATAAACACATATTGTCTTTATAACTTTTTTGATACCATGCACAGTTTTCGAGAAAATAGGAAAAAAAACTTTTCCATTTGTAAGGGGGAGGGGGAGGGGGAAGGAGTGGTTCAACAGGATTTTCATGTATGGATGAGTTGTTTAAAATCCTATTCTAAATACATTTTACCTTTATAAATTTTTTAATGCGTCTCATCGTTTTGAGAAAATTGTAATTTTTTTGTTTGTTGGGGGGGAAGGGAGAAGGAATGGCCCGATTTTGCCCGTCCATGGACTTAGCCTTGCTATTTGCTAAAAAAAGGAACTATACAACATTTCAAGCCTCTAGCCCAATCCTCTCGAACGGTATGGTTTTCATGGACAGACGGACAAAACATGCGGAAATCAAAATCGTTTGTCATACCAAACACCCTGATGTAATTCATTTCTG
This sequence comes from Chrysopilus asiliformis, assembly GCA_964034945.1. Taxonomy (NCBI): domain Eukaryota; kingdom Metazoa; phylum Arthropoda; class Insecta; order Diptera; family Rhagionidae; genus Chrysopilus; species Chrysopilus asiliformis. The sequence continues at coordinate 7,320,411 of OZ035961.1, forward strand.
TGTCCCACGATTGGTTCGATGCGTTACAAACGGTATACTAAATTTATTATACCAGTATATGATTCTCATATAGAGTATAAACAAATATTTTTTGTGGAGATCTGATGTAATAGCCAAGATTTGTAAATCAAAATTAAAACACTGTTCAAAAAGATTCCAATTTTCAGCATGTGTTATTATTATTATTCTAAAGGAGAAAAAAGAAACAATAAATTGTATAACATAAATTTTATTAAAAATATCTTTATACCTAATTATAATAATTATGCTTAAATACAACATAAATTGCAGTTTAATTAAATTTGAATAGTGAAAAAGAGGAAACTTTAATCACAGACCTACAAATATTTGTGGCTGATGTAATTCTGTCATTTTTGTTAAATATAAATTTGCTTCTAATAATAATTTTGTATAGATTTTAGGGGGATTACTTCCATAGTTTTATGACCCCATCACGTCCAGCAGAAACAACAAATATTTGCTGTTTATCAGTCTTGCACATAACAAAGTCTGTGATGCCATCAGTATGACTTGGAGTCGGCATTTCCGGTCCTGATCGTGGTGGCTGCTCTTCAGCGTTGCGATTCGGAGCTGATCCTGTACTTGTCGTACTATTGGTGGTTTCATAAGTAACGCGAGTGCCGTCGATTAATCGGGATCTGCAAAAGACCAGAGATTTGTAATTTTTTATAGTTAAAATTTTGTGTTTTTTGCTAGCTCCACACACATTTTTGCTGCCAGATGGGGCGTTTTATTGCAAATTGAATTACATTTTTCTGGTACATTTCTGTTTACGATATTGTAAATATTTTATATCGTAAACCGGGATTTTCAGATCGAAAAATGGACAGATGATACCACTCGTCGTCGCCCTGACGAGTGTGGAACTAGGGTTAAAATTTAAATGACTTACTCATAATCAAAAGAAACATCTGATAAGTTGTCCTTGGATGATGGAACTACTAAAGAACAGTTCTTGGGCTGAGCCAAATCAAAGTACCTGATTCGCTGATCAGTACTACCGGTTATCAAAAATGGTGAACTATCAACAACTCCAGCGAGAAGACCACATGTTGTTGAGGCATTTACCTAAAAAATGTTTTCGTTTATAAAAGGTTAGTAATTTTCTCACAAGACCAAATGCTCACCGTGTATTTATTGGAGAGTGGCGGAGCACTACTAGCCCAGAGAGCTGCTTGTCGATGTCCAGTCTCAATGTTCCAAATCGATACCTCATTGTTGCCTAGCGAGGCAGATATGAGCCACGATGGTTCTGTTGGATGATGCGTCACTTTCCTTATCCATGAGTCGAATGGATGGCGAATCTCTGCTATTGGAAGACGAAATCTTAAATCCCAGCAGATGTGTTTTCCTCCACTTGTGCCAGTTGCTAGCCAAGAGCTAGTCGGGTCCACACAAAACGTTGTTATTACCCCATGCCGCAGGTCGTTTTGCAAACGCCAGACGTGATTCTGCATTCGAAGGTCCCAAGCGACTATAGCACCGTATAGTGTGGCGTAGATGATCACGCTTTGGTCGAGAGGTTGCATGTCTACTACTGGTCCGTCATCGCGGCCACTGTTTTTTTAATAGAATTGGATTTTTATAATGAAATTGAAAGGTAGGAGATCAAAAATAATTTTGAAAAATTTCCTACTTGTCTAGCACGTTACTCCCATCCAAATGAATGGCTTGCTGTAGTGTCATTTTAGTTGAATTCCGATCGATGCGGAGGATTAAAAGTGTTCCATCCTTTCCACCGACTGCCAACGATTGTCCAGCATCGCAGGCAGCTACCGAGTAGATCGGAGTATTCGCTGAATACACCTGACGTGATCTGTTAATACTCTGATTGCCATTTAAACGATTACAATCCCATAGTCTTACAGTTCCATCAATACTACCGCTAGCGAAAAGGGGGGTATAGGGTTTTAGGGGTGCTAATCGAATTACGGAACCCTTATGCTCATGAAGATGTGCGACGAGACTGCCGTTCATCCTCCAACCGGCCGGTATGGCCGAATAATATTGAGAAGGATTGAAATCTTGATTGGACGCAACTACAGCATAACGGGATTTTATCTTATTGCGGAGATTTTCTAACCCAATCCGACATTCAGATGCACGCTCTATAATTGAATAGTAATAAATTCGACTGATACTGATTGTGTTATTGTCTTGGGTGATACCTTGTAGGAAGCTACGATCGGGCATACTGTACTCGACAAGCGAAGACGATGGGGTGGCTTGGATTTGTGTGCCTGAGGGCGGTGTACCCGCCACAACAGGCGAACCAGAGTCATTCGATGGTGACGATGGGATTGGGGTGTGGGTTTCATTGGAACCGAAAATATGTTGCCACTCAGAATTTTGATGGCCATCACCATCGGGACGTTTCGATTTTTTGTTATTGCTGTCGTTTTTGGTACTTTTATCAGTTAGGGGATATTCGTGCAGAATTGGTGAGTTTCGGCTCAAGTGAATGATGCCAGTGGACGTGATTTTTGGCTCTTGCATTTTATATTTATTGAGTTTTATTAGATAGGATTTCATGGAGAGTAATTGGCCCTCAACGAATTCTGTAAGACCTTCAGATGTTAAGCGACGGAGGAGCTAAAGGGGAAAAAAATGTTTTCGTTGAATTCCGATTTGAATTATGGTTGGGCGTAAAATTTCTTACATTTTTCAAGGACATTCCCATCTCACTGTGCCTCATTAGATGTTCTCTGCCAGCCGCGTTTCTTGCCTCCTTGCGATCCTCCAATGCTCGAATTACATCGTTTATTTCAGGATGCCTAGAATTTTTAAGAAACACAAAAAATTTTAGTAAGCAATGTCTGTCAGTGTGATAAAAAAAATGTAGACTTTTCTTAGGGGCTGTCCATAAATCACGTTACGGTCATTTTGAGGTTTTGTGACCCCCCCTCCTTTCGCAATTTTTTGTAGCGAGTTACAATACCGCAAAACCTCCCCCTGCTCCTTTCTGCTGTAAAAGTGTTACGAATTTTATGGACAACCCTTACAGAGTTGACAAAAAGTTAAAAAACACAATAAAAAACCATTTCAATGGAAATTTTAATTAAAAACAAACAATTTACAAAACCCACCTTATCACACTATCGAAAACCGGCCGTGGAATTGGCGGATTCAGGCAATCCAATAGAATTTCGGTTTTTTCCACTTGAATCATTGGCGCTTTCAAATGATTGATGATGGCTGGCATAATTTTACATTGAACATCGATAGCTGTTAGTGTCCGGGCAGTTGTTGAAATGAGGCCACAGATTTCGTGTCGTATCCAAATATTTGGATGGTTTAAATAGCACGCGCATTCTGATATGAAATCAGTGAGGGCGGGTTTTTGAATTAATCCTAACTCAATAAGGGAGGTGGTAGCACGAATTGATTTCGCTATGACAAATTCTTCGCTATCGGTTAGACCCTGAGGATAAGAATATTATTTAGTATTATTTTAAATATTTGACTCGGTATCACTACACAATCAGCCCAATCGATCTACATGGAGAAATTATGTTAAAATATTTAATTATACAATTGTAAAAATATCTGGAAATAAACAAATCGGTTAGTGTTTTTTTTACGATAAATAACTAAAAATTGTTAGAAATGAATTTTACTAATTCAAAAGTACTAAATTAACGAGCTGTAATAAAAATATAATTACCCCAACTGGTTTTAATTGTAAATAAATTATTACTAGCTACGTTTATTAGGAGTTCAAAATCTTTGTTTTCTAAAACAAAAATATTCATAATTTTTTTGAGGTGTCCCATCGGGGACAAGAATCGTGAAATAGTGTCACGGCAATGCTAGAACTCGCTCTCGATTGTTTAACATCAAATAAAGGTACCAAAGAAAACTTCAGCAACGAAATGCAATGAAAACAAAGGCACAAAAAGATAAATAAGACTTTTTGTTGGTAATTTTTTACCAATTAGCTTTGTGTAAAGGTTGTAGGGGTATTCATAAAATCTGGAAAATGCATAGTCAAGAGCAAATATGGAAAATGCATAGTCTGGGCCATTTGCTTCAATATTTTAAATAGTTTTAATTTTCCACTAAATAAAATTAATTAAAATATTATAGCAAATGGCACAGAAGAAATTTTCTACATTTAATTTTGTGATTGCTGAATGCGATCATGAAATCTGTCGCGTAAAAATACACAATCGGTAAACTTATCTCGTTGTATGAATACCCATATTATGTTAGACCAAACGGGGAAAGAAAACAAACATTTTCTTAAGAGAGATCGGACATTTTATTCCGCGTATTTTATTTTGCGACACAAAATTCATGTTGCCCAATCGTTTATATGACGACACGAAATTCTGAAGTTTTTTCCCCAAAGACGTCGGGACTGGACCGTCCGTCTGTGGCATGGATTGCGGGACGCATTGAGCTACAGACTTGAAATTTTGCGCAGATCCGTTTTTCGTAAAGTGCGAGGCTAAGTTCGTTAAAGGCTTTCCTCCATTACCATGACTTCTGTAACTGCAAAAAAATGCAGAAAACTAGAGCAAGATAGACTTATGTAGATCTAAAAAGGAATGACTGAATACAAGTTAAACGCTATCCCTTCCAGTTTTACAATTTTATAGCAATCATATCAAACCTTATGCTATGAATATAATGTTCAAATTGGCATGGTAACAAAGCTTTTGACTATGCATGCGAAGGAGAAAAATGGCATCACGCTATAATAACAGTTTGAATGTGTCCGTGCTTACTATTCACTTACAGGGACAATGTGTGATTGTAGTAGAAATCGCTATAAAAAAGTTCAAGTCCGTCAGCTGCAACCATAAAATCGCCATAAAAAAACAGGGGAAATTATTCTTGCAGTTGCCGACAAATTTTTGCAGTTGATTCTTATCTCCCTTTCTCGTCAACGTATCTTCACATAAATGTGTCTCTATTTTTTTGCAGTTGCCGAAGTCATGGTAATGGAGGGCGACCTTAATGGGCAAAAATGGACCATTAGGGGGGTACCCCCCATACGAACGAAAACGTTTTTTGCGAATATCTCAAAAACGGTACATCTTATCAAAAAAGTTCAAAAACAAAAGTTTTTTAGGATATGATTCTACATAAGACTCCCATACCTCAAAATCCGATTGGAATAAATTCAAAAAAATCTTATTGGAAAGTTAGACTTCAAAGTGGAATTTTGGTACAACTGTTCGAATTTTGATACGAATATCACCATACGGGTTTTCAATAATTGCCAGATTCGCAATTATAGCTTTTGTTATGTTTATACCCGTATGGTGAAACCAAAGGGTATATTAACTTTGCCTTACCGTTTGTAACGCCAAGATCCCGTCATCGCACAAAAAAATGAATTACACCAGTGTGTTTAGAATGATAAAAAAAGTTGAATTTAGCATGTCCGTCCGTCTGTCCGTCTGTGGCGCGGATTGCGGGCGCACGGATTGAGCTAGAGACTTGAAATTTTGCGTGGATCCGTTTTTCGTAAAATGCGAGGCTAAGTTCGTTAATGGGCGAAATTGGACCATTAGGGGGGGTACCCCCCATACGAACGAAAACGTTTTTTGCGAATATCTCAAAAACGGTACATGTTATCAAAAAAGTGCAAGAACAAAAGTTATTTAGGATATGATCCTACATAAAACTCCCATACATCAAAATCCGATTGGAATACATTTTAAAAAATCTTATTGGAAAGTTTGACTTCAAAGTGGAATTTTGATACGCCGTTCAATTAAATCACCATACGGGTTTTCAATAATTGCCAGATTGGCAATTATAGCTTTTGTTATGTTTTTCATATAAAATCGGCGGCACAAAACAAATTTTGATCACTTTTGCTGAAATTATTCGGCGACAGATGAATAAAATTCGCGGAATAAATTCTCTTCAAAATTCGTGGAATAAATTCTGAATAAAATTCGCGGAATAAATTCTGAACAAAATTCGCGGAAAAAGTCTGAGTAAAATTCGTTGAGAAATGCGGATTAAATTCTGAATCAAATTCGATGAGAAAGTATAAATGGCCCCTTAACACTATAACAGTTAGTCGACCAAATATTTAAAAAAAATGTCAAAATAAAAGTGTTGCTTTAAATTATTACCTCTCCTTTATTTGAGTAATAGTAATAATGGTACTTCAGTTCCCTATCATTATCCTAATGGATTTTATTTGCCGTTGGTTGCCAATTCTATTCTTTTCGGAATTGGTTACCATAATTACTTTTAGTTAAATAAAACCGGGGAAAAATTTTAATAAAAAACTTAAATCTTCAGCGACTTTTTTTGTATCCAAAATATTTTAAATTTGTTAGTTTTCAATTTACATTTTTTATCTCTCTATTTACATTCCGATACCTACATTTACTTCTTAATACTTTACAATACGTTCTTCTGCAACTGCTGGAATACTAAAGAAAATTTCATTTTGTAAATTTTTAATTACCTGCTGAAGTAATGGAATCAAAATATCTGAACATTGCCATCCCACATAAGCGACGACACCAACAATGCAATCGAAAAATGAACCGCGAAGATTCTTGTCCTCTTTGTCGTTCAGAAATGTTATCATGTGCGATAGAATTACGTCATTAGCTGAAAGGAAAATATCATTCAAAATTAATACTGAGTTTTTAGAAATGTTTAAAACGTCACAAACCTTTTTGTTTGCCAAAGAAAGTACACATTTTCGTGATACCGGATTCCATTAGGGTTTGTTTTACAAGTGGCTGCTGATCAGTGAGTAAACTTAGGACAGTTTGTTGCATGATTTCATGCAGGGCACCTAATTCAGCTTCATAGCGTGGCACGGGCATTTCATTGGGGCAATTCAGTTGAGTTTGCTCCAGAAAGTAAACTGCAGTTTCTGCTAAATTTGCTATTAATAAATGGTAGAGATTAGATTTAATAAAGTGATCGAAATGTATTCTTTTTTGTTTACCAATATTCCTAGCGAAAGCTACACGAACAATAACGGACGAATCATTGGCCAATGGAGCGATTGCTGGTAAAATATATTCTGGGAAAACATTTGCATCACTTCGAGGGATTTCCTTGACCATTTTCAAACAAACAGTTAAAGTGTCCAACGCAGTTATTTGCACGCGTGGCGAGGAGTCTTGCGCCAAGTGAAGCTAAAAGGATTTTTTATTTTATTTGTTATGCATATTCTTTGAGAAATTCACATTTGCTTACAATAAATGGTAAAATTCTATCCAAAATAGTCTCCGAAGTGGTAAATTCAGCTAGTTTTAGTAAAATCTCCAGACAGCTTATTTTTGCATTGCAATGATGAAGTCCACGAATACATGACGTGATGACGGTTATTATCAGGATAAGGCCATCTTGTTCTGGTATTGCGTTGTAGGTTTCTTTGTCAGTTTTTTCTTTTGAATTCTCATCGCTTTCTTCGGCCTTCTCGGAGCGATCCGTGAGAACTTTGATGAAGTGCGGAATATCGGAATGAAGTCGCATGATTTTATCGTCTGGCGACATCAGTGGAGTAGATGAGAACATTTGCAAATAGGATTGAAGGAATGAATAGAAGTATTCGGGAAATAGACGTCCCCTCTCTTGGTCCAAATAAATTTCTGCGGTTTTTCGTTCTTTTGGATTCATGTGCAGCATCGAAGAGAGCAATTGCCGTAAATTAATGTTTTCAATGCCTTGGAGATGCTTTGATACCAGATCGACCTCGCCTCGACGATAAGAAAGGAGTTGAGAGAATTCAAATGGTGCTGTGCCCTCGGTCCAAAGTTCTAGAAGAGCGCAACTGAATTTTTTTGTTAGAAAAAAATATTAGATTTTACAATGGAGGGAAAATATAGAAAAATTCAAGATATTTCTTATTGCACTAGTACTGATAGGAAGGGTGAAGAGAAATTCATGATAAAAGAGGGATGTTTGTCGGAGTATAGTAGTAAAATATAATAAAAGCTACACTGGCAGGAGGCAAACGCAAAATACTCTATATGAGAACAGACTAAATTTTGATAGGGAATTTTTCATTTGTATGGGAAAGGATTGGTCGGATTGGATTTTAATGTATGGACGAGTTTTATAAAATGTTTACCCTTTTTGCGTTTACAAATTTTTGATTGAGTAGTTTTTGGGAAAATCGGAAAAAATGTTCCGTTTTTACGCGAAAGCGTGGAAGGAATGGTCCGATGTAGGTTCACTTTTTATGCGAAACTTATCTGTGCAAAATTTCCAGTCTCTACCACAACATAAAAATGGTCTAAGATCAGGTAAAAATCGCAATCTTTTCAATCCTAACCCAGCTGAAAAAATATCCATTTCGGGCAATAAAGTCCCAGCATGGCAGGGTCCATCTCTAACTAAAGAATCTTCAGGTAAAATTGAGTCCGTCATCAAAGGCATGTCCTTTCCAGGGACAGCTTCATTTGACATCGTCTTCACAAATCTAAAAACAGGATAGTAAAAAAAAAAATCAGCGAATTGTAATTTGCATCGGGAATCTTTGATGTTACCTTTCTGGTGCGATATAGCAAGTCCGTCGTCTGCTTGTATCAAAGAAATACGTATAATCAGCTGGATTATCTTCCGGCAAATATGTTGGCTTAAACGAAGCGAAATCAGAGAGCAAAATCCAATTCCAAGATGTTATCAAAATGTTTTCCAACTGAAATTCAACGAAAAATCGTATATTTTTATACTAGTTGGAATATAACTAAAAGCATTTACCTTAATGTCGCCATGGCAAATTTTCTGTTTGTGGCATTGATTTAGAGCGCAAAGAATTTGAAAAGTTATCCACTTCTTCTCCAAAACTGTAAGAAATGGCCGTGTTGAAACTCGGTCGTATAAACTGTGCTTTACATATTCTCGCATTATGAGACCGGCTCTATCTGTTAACTGTAATATCAACAAAATTTAACATCATGCGATTAAAATAAACGGTTTTCTTATCATATTTACCACAACGCGTTGGAAGGGGAGGCAATTTACAGCATTCGCAAGGGTTTTCTTAATGACTTCGAGGCGCTCCGCATGAGCCTCCAGTGGAAGCGTCGGATCATGCTTTACGAAGACCTTAACTACTACTAGGCCTTCTTCGGAACGAGCCTTTGCAACTTTAAAAAATCGGGTGCTGCCCATGCTGAAAGAATTGTAATTATAAAATGAGGAAAATTCGTCGCCATTGTTGTTTTACTCACTTTGCCTCGAATTGTAAATCTGACTCAAAAGAGCCGGAAAAATAATGTTCCACTGGGTAAATTTGGGACGGTGCGATGCCCACCAATTGGTTACCCATTTTTCACAAGTTAATTTGTCACTTTTATCACTGAAATTTAAAATTTTTCACTAAACAACGAAGGAAAATGGAGACGAGTTTTTGTTTTCATCGAACAGATGTTTTCGTGACAGCTGATTAGTGGTGCCATCGAGGTATTTTTGTTCCATTTCGTTATGAAATTCTAGTACATAAAAGCAGCGCGAGTTTTTGAAAATGTTCAATTGTGATATTGGAACTGATTTAACCCTTTAGAGCAGGCTTTCGGATAGTAAAGTTAAGGTATTTTGAATATGTGGAATGTGGACCGGATGGAAAATTTCTGTCGGAAAAAATATTTATCCAAAGGGAATCGGGCTGGTGGTACAACAGCAATTAGCATTCAATTCGCAAATAAATTAATTTTCACACTAATGAAAATATCTTGACCATGGATGGGAAAAGATATCGGATATCGATAAAAGAGAAAATAGTAGGAATCCCAATTTTATTCAATTAATTTCATACACGAAAACCGTTAGTTTTCGGGAATTTTCTGTTGAACATTTTTTCAATATTTACGTTTTCGGTCAAAGAAGCTGGATTCAAATTTGCTGCAATGTGTAACAAATTTAATGTATTTATAAATTTATTATTTATAAATTCCATCAAATTTGTATAAAGTGTTATCATTTTATCATAATAACACGTCCTCTTCAAATCCAAGAATATAAATGGCAAATGTAAAACTTAAAAACAGTTTTGAATTTCAATTTTTCGCCGAGAGCCTCGCATTTGTTTCAAAAGTGCGAAACAAAAGAGAAAAAGCATGTAAAGAAGGCGGATTTCGTTTTATTTCACTTTTGTGAAAAAAGCAAACAATTTTTATCGTTTATTTCGCTTTTATTTCGAGTCCATGAAAAACAAGTGAATTCTTCACTTTTTCTTTCTCGGAAGTGAAACAAAAGTGATTTCACTCTGGGTACAATTTCACCAAATTGATAATTGAGGTACTTTGTACGTCGTATAAGAATTTAAAAATGCAATATTTTTGAAAAATACAGCTTTTGTACAAGTACATATTCTGAAAAAACGATGTTCATAAATTTTTACAATCGTCAATTTTTGCTTAACTTCGCTTTGTGCAAAGTCCATTTATATCAAAATGCAGTCAAATCTTGTCAAACAAAAAAATCATTAAAAATTTAATACATTTGGGTAAACACTTGGCGTAAATCGAACCTTTTGCAGCATTAGGTTTTAATTTAGTATATGTTCAGGAATATTGTCGAGTATAGAGTTGAAAATTTAGTTCCTTGTCAAAGCTTATTACCCTAAGGATGTAATAAAATTAAATTGATTATGTCGCGAATTTCTTCTTAAGAAAGGGACCCTGTGGGTATTCGAAAATAAATAAAATTTCACTGGTAACTCTCAGCAAGTTGGCACAATTTACTAGCCCAATAATTGAATTGCACTCGACGACAAGTTCTCTTGTTAATTGAAATATTTGCTTGGGGCAATTGAGATGATGTCGAGCGCCAAGTTCTAACTTCTTCCGAACCCCATCACAAATCACCATCGTTTTCTAACCGCCCTTTTCAGCACTACCAGGCATTAGTTACAAGTTAAAACATCCCCGGTGGTATCGCATCAGGGCCAGATGGCGAACTAATTTTAAGGAAAAATTGCTGAAAATAAATATAAATTTTCTTTCCAAATATAATCCTTTTAGCGTTAATTTAAAAAAATCGAATTGTAATCTTGACGATGTGTAACCGATTAAATGTTGTTTATTAAGCTAAGAACGATATTTGGTTTACCGTCAAGTGTAGAGAATCGATTTGAGTTAAAATGTTTTATCGAATTGCTTATGCATGGAAATGTTTTAATTTATTTGCACAATTTTCATTTTGAAATTTTCCATTCGGAAATAACATTTCTATAATTTTTGATCATCTATGTATCTGCCTGTTGGAATTTGGTTAACGGATCGTGTTACATGCAAAATAAAGGTTAGAATTACTTATATCGACTTTTCCCTTCCTCCGGGCTGCCTCATCCGATATTTTTTAAACCGTTCAACCGATTAGGATGCGGTTTTCAGAGTTGGATAAAAAATTTCTTGGGTTAAAATTTTTTTATTTTATTTAGTGTAAATTTTTATTTATTTCCATTTTTATTTATTTATTTATTTATGTACATTAGTTTACATTTATGTTACAAATAAGAATTTCAAAAAAAATCCCGTAAGGCAGAATGCCTTATAAGGGATAGAAATTCAAAAGCTAACAATTAATTGAATAATTAGTTTATGGAATTCACCAACCTAACGCCCATAAGGAACCGAAACCTAAGAGAACCAAATCAAAAAAAAGGGGGGGGGAAAAAACTGGAGAAATTGGAGACCATATCAACCTGTAGGCTACCTTTGACAAAAAAAAGAAAAGGAGAAAAAAAATACGGTTTTATTTACTTATTTGAAAAAAAATCAGAAAGAAAAAAAGGCTAAAAAAGGCTATATCTCTGAAGACTGGAGTAAACTTGAACTAAATTTAAGTAGGGGAAGGTGGGGTATTCTGGACCGCATTTTCATTTTGGCTAAAAACTCGCAAAAAAATAACTTTTTCTGAAAATTTCAAAGCTTGAATTTGTAGTACGATAAATAACCTCTCTTTGGGTCACAGCGGTTCGGTCAAATTGTATTAAATTATACAAGTTTTATCAGTTGGCGCAAAAATGGCGTTTTTGCGATTTTGAAAAATCTCGGGGTATTGTGGACCACTTTGTAAATCGATTAAAAATGGAAAAATGTGATAGACAAACTTTTTTTTTTGATTCATATATTTATTATATAACAGACAAAGTGAAATGAAGTGAAAAATTGCAATGAAAATCAGTCCGAAACGCAATGTTCGCAAGTCCAGTAACTTGCAGTCATTCCGGAGCATCCCAAGTGAACAGCTCGGTCGCACACGTTGCAATGGATGGTATTTCGGCGGTTCATTTTTTTGGCATATTTTTCTTACAAATTATGCAGAAATCGATGTATTCTTCCACCTCACAATAGGTTGAAGATGGTTGTTTCTTCTGTGATGTCTTCGATTTGACACGATCTTTTTGCTTTTTCGATTATGGTTTATCACCTTTTCTCTCCAATCTCTTTCGCTTCATATCAGCCTTCTCACGAAGGTCATTAACATCCTCTGGCGATGTCAAAACGGCCGATTTAGAAACTAGCTTGTATACCCGTCATTGCCGGGTTAAGCTTTTTGTCTAAATTTTAGAATACGAAGAAAACCGGAAAGAATTTAAAGACTTTTTAATGGGTCTATGTTGGGGCTGGACCCCCGACAAACATCTATGCCAAATTTCAGGCCAATCGGTTCAGTAGTTTCCCCGCGAAAGGGTAACATAGAGGGAAAACTAAGTTTCGAAATCACTTTACCCCCTCCCCTTACTTCTCCCACCCCTCGTGCTACTTTTTAATGGGTCTATGTTGGTGCTGGACCCGCGACGAACATCTATGCCAAATTTCAGGCCAATCGGTTCAGTAGTTTCCCCGCGAAAGAGTAACATAGCGCAAAAACTAAGTTTCGAAATCACTTTACCCCCTCCCCTTACTCCCCCCATCCCTCGCGCTACTTTTCCGTATGCCTATGTTGGAACCAGAACTACCACAGACACTCATGCCAAATTTCAAGTCAATCGGTTCAGCCGTTTTTGCGTGAAAGAGGAACAGACAGACAGACAGACAGACACCAACTCATTTTTATATATTAGTATGATTAGTATGATTAGTATGATGATTGCCGAAAATCTAATGCTGTGTTTTTGCATGAAAAAACACTTATATGCATCAAATACACGAAGTTTGCTTGTCAAATGTCAAGAATTGAGTGGTCCATAATTCCCCGACAAAAGTGGTCCACAATTCCCCGAACGCTCTTTTTTACAATATGGCAGCTATTAGTAACACAATGCAAACTTCATGCAAAATTTTTTGTCAGTGTCGAATGCTTAAGGCTCCGTGAATATTATCAATATATTTACTTGAGTTGATTCTCGAAAAATGTGGTTAAATTTAAGCGAAACACAAAGTGAAAAAAAAAATTTCGAAGTATCACTTTTCTATTTGCTATCGAAGCGAGGTGATAGTGCGTATACACAAGTCGAGTACTGTTAGGAAAATTAGCTTAACATGAGGCAAACTGATTACAGTTATTTGCAGCTACCAACCACTACTAGGGGAAACAAAATGACGCTGGTCCGCAATTCCCCGTGGTCCAGAATACCCCAGTTTCCCCTAATGATAAATGCGAACTATTAAGCGAAAGGAATAAAAAAAATAAAAAATCTATTTATATATATATTTGAAAAACAGGTAAATACTAGAGACGAAGATTAAAGAGTCGCCTGAGGGTTAGTTCAGGTGGACGGGTAAGTTCGAAAAAAAAACCTTTTCTTGAATAAGTTGACGTTTTTGAGGGACCGTAGTTCGAGGGGAAGAACATTCCAAATCTGAGGTGCTCTGACAAAGAAAGATAGATCCATAATCTTACAGGAGTGTTTAATGATTGAAATTGAGTAGGCGCGACGCGAATTAAGAAAATAAATCCTAGATCTAAGGTAGCTAGGAGTGCCACAAGTAATAATTTTTTGCAGGAAGACAACCGTACGGTATGTAAAGTGAGTCACAAGGTCGCAGCCAAGAAGAGAATGAACATAAGAAGAAATATGGTCAAATTTTCTTAAACGAAATACATATCTGGCTACCGAATTGAAGCATTTCTTCAAACGCTCAAGTTGGGATACCGCACAGCCTGAAAAAATTTCACAACCGTAGTTGAAGAATGAAGAATGGAAGAATGAGTGCCAAGGCAAGCCTTTTCCTTACAGCCAACGGGAGGGGCAAGTTTAGAGAATAGAGCCGTTGCAAAACACCAATGGTTTTCTTGATAACTAGACTTATGTGATTTGACCAGGATAAGGATTCATCCATAATGAAACCTAAGTTTTTTACGATAGGGCTATAAGGGATGCGGACATCATTGAGTATAACACTTACCTCTGTCTCCTCTGTCTCCTTAACTGTTAACTTCTGATCAAAATTTACCTCTGTCTCCTTAACTGTTAACTTCTGTGTTATTGGATACCCGAGAACTTTCAAAGCTTTGCCGACCCTGGACTAGACGCAGTCAAGGCTGTCTATAGCTTCGCCACTGGTAAATCTAACTATTTTACAATGGAGAATCGTGACTATTACTAAAATAGTAAATTTCAATTACAAAATAGTTATTTTAATTACAGACATAGACAATTTAACCACAAAATAGTAAATTTTACTACTATATAAAAATATATATTTGGTTGAAGTTTAACAAAAACTTTTAGAATGCGCTTCCTTTTTATTTTGCACACTGTAAATTACAATAAATACAATGCCTGTGCATTTTACAAAACATCTTTTATATGCTATTCCCAAAAATCTTTAAGCGGTGCTTGTGGCAGTGGTGGTGTTCCTAGCGGCAGCTTCCTGTTCGATGGCGGCTATTTGAGTCAAGGTGTTTTTCATCTGCAATACCGAACATCGCTTGTATTGCCAAAATCCACCGGTTGTCTGCAAAAGATCATCACATGCAGCAGCCCCGACTTCCGCATCCTGAAGAGCCTTTGTAGCCTGGCTCTGGAGGTCCTCAGGCAAATTGGCCAGAGCTAAGCGATTGGTTGCTGCCTGCAGAGCCATATTTTGGAAATATTGAGCCTGGGCTAATCCAAAAACTGGCCCAAATCCATATCCGTAGCCCAATCCTTGACTCTAAAATAAAATAAAGAAAAAAAAAATTAAAAAAGATCAAAGATTTTTTAAATAATGGAACTTACATTGATGGCTAATGTAACACATGAGATAATCATAAAAATTGTTAAAAGTTTCGCCATTTTTTTTCAGAATATTTCACTTTTTGATCAAATAACGTTAATTTAATCGTAATTCGTCCAAACAGTTCGTTGATGTGTAACTGGCTGTTCAGGTGAGTTTAACTATTCGAATGATTAGTGAAATGCATTTTAATGTCGTCTTTTATACAAGCTGCTGGTTTTCCATGGACCACAAGTGAAGATTGTTTTGCTGAAAAATTGATATCTTATCACTAATCATGTTATTTGTTGCAGAAAATGCACTTAAATGAAGGTAATTCAATATTTGTCTTCAGATTACAGCAAAGTGTACAAAAACGAATGGAATATTACACTATCATTAAAATTAGTCATGAATAATGAGACGGATTTTCTGTTGTTTTTATGAATATTTCCCTAAGGTGAAACAATATTTAAAGTCTATTTGCTTATAAATATATAAATCTTTAACAAAATGTATTTTAATTACGCTGCCGTAAGAAGCACAAAAATTCGCAATGTTTTCGAAAATGGGTACCCGAAAAAAGATCTTAGAATATTTGGTTTTATAAAATATATCGTGAAATTTCGTCATAAAATTGTCCTAAAGTCCTAATTTTTATTCACAATTTATTTATCGAAATTTGTAGTTAAATCAGTGGATTTGAAGTTCTATTAATATAGGCAGGAACCAAAAAAATAAATTTGAAATAATTAATTATTTCATGGTATTAAG
The DNA here is from genome assembly GCA_964034945.1 of Chrysopilus asiliformis. Lineage (NCBI taxonomy): Eukaryota > Metazoa > Arthropoda > Insecta > Diptera > Rhagionidae > Chrysopilus > Chrysopilus asiliformis. Next base: position 7,336,289 of record OZ035961.1, read on the forward strand.
GATAATCTTAATGGTCTTAAGGATAATTGCACGGAAAATTTCGTTTTTCTTTCGATTGTGTTAAAATTTACCAAAATTGTTTACTGCATATTAAAAATAATCTTCTTTACTAGTTTTTGGGTTTTTTTTTTTTATTTTTATCGTTATTTTCCACCATTTACTTTTTCATGATACGGAAAAAGTTTTATTGCTAAATTTTAAAAAAGTACAAAAATTGCATTTTTGGCGGAACTTATCGGACTTTGGATTATACCTGCTGAGGGCTATAAATTGAATCCTGGTTCAAAGTCATTTGCAAAGTCAAATGAAGCTGAAAATGTGGACCAAACTTTAAAATTCATTTTCCAAAATACATTTGTTGACTTAAATTTAAGATAAAGACTAAAATTTTAACCTATGTACTAAAAATTGGGGGGTTATTTTTTGATTTTTAAAAGTTATAAAGGTTTGAAGGGGAAAATTCATGATACCTGATGAACTGCTTATCGTAGAGGCATGATTTTTTTGTCATAATAGAATGAAATTTTTCAAGGAATCAAAAAAATATTTTGAAAAATCTTTCACACAGATTTTTAAGGTAACAAAAAACTCCCAAAAAATAAATTTTTCTGTTTAAGATGATTTCCGCATGACCGTCCGTACACTCAGAAAAATGTCCAGGTCAACTTTTTGTCAGGTTAACTCTGACCGCTAGCTGGCTTACAGAGGTTTCCATTACATGACATTACATCCTCAAAATGCCTATCTAAGGTCAACTCGTGCAGTTCCCAATGCCCTACTTCACCTGCTGGTGGCTTAATTTCAGAATTTCTCCGACCACAGGTCGACACAGTTTTACTTTCCCTCATGCAGGCGAACGCGCGCCTGCCCGAAGCCAATTACGCCGTATGTAGGTCGTCGAGTTAGCCTCCATTTTTCTGAGTGTATGTCTGCTTGTCTGTCTGTGATCGCCATACCTTTTACAAGGGTTGAGCTGGAGACTTGAAATTTTGACGTGGTTTAGTGCGAGGCCGGGCGTTGAGTAATTCAGTAATATCCGGGGTCAAAGGCCGTGGAGATGCCGAAAGCCGACCATTGGGTAGGAGTTAGGCCGTGAAGCTCTCAGAGGCGAAGTCTCTGGTAGATAAATAAAATTAGAATTTAACATCTAGCGAAACCTTAATCTAGGACGCCCAAGTTTCCCTTGGACTGTGATGTTTCAAAGATTTTCAAGTCAACTGCACATTCAAAAAATCAATCATGACACGTGTAACAATTTCTAGCCTGATATCATGAAATTGAACACCTGTTGCCGAAATTGCGTGTGAATATGGTCAATAATGTGACAGATGATATAAATGGGATTTTCTGGAATTCATTTCAACAACACAGTTTAAATCAAAGTGCTTCGGGTGGTTTTCCAGGGGAATGAAAATCATTTTGGTGTTTTTGGGGAATTGCTTACTACGGCATGGTCAACAAATCGTCTCTTGGGAAAATTTTATGGTAATTATCCGGCTTTCTGTATAAGGAAAATCTTATCAAAATCCATCAACATAGAGACAGAAAAAATTGCGATAAGAGAGAATGGAAAAACGGCTAAACAATTTTAAACAAATAAAATTAATTTCGAATCCGTAAACATGTTTATTTGCATTTTGTTGACAGTTTAACGTAATGGGGCGACAACTAAAGGTAAAAAGAGGGGGTGGCGGGGCGGATTGAATTGAATCTCATTGTTTAATTTCTTGTGGTTTATCGTCATCATTGCCACCTGCCATCATTCAAGGAGATGTAAACGGTCGCCTTTACTTGGCGACTGTCGGGCATTTTCACCCAGCCCCTCTGCAGATCAATAGCATGGCAAGATCACGGAATTTTCCTCTTCCTTTTTTTTCATAATGAGGCTATACTCGTCCGCAGCGTATCTGCTAGAAAAATTTTGCAGTAAAGTTTTTCAATTAGGGAAGAGGGTGCTATACAGGCCATAACAAGAGTTGAGAAGGATTTTAAAAATTAATTTTTAAGTTTTTTTTATAAAGTTTCTAATAAAAATCGTCATGAGTGTGAAGTTTTCAACATAAAAAAGATATTAACACTACTTTTCATAAAAATATTTTACGAATGATTCGATGCTGCAAGCGTGGGAAACTAACATAGTGAAACTATCAAATGATACGTGTATTTTTATTAAAAAAGGTGAAAAAATATAAAAAAAAACATAACAATAGCTACAATTGCCACGGGCAAATCGTCAAATACTCTATATGACAGACAAAATGTTTATTTAAAAAAAAATCCATTTCCGTAGGAGAGGGGGAAATAGGGGGTCCAAATCCATTTGTATAGGAGAGGGGGAAAGAGAGGGTCCAAATCCATTTGTATAGGAGAGGGGCTAAGAGGGTGAAAGAGGGGAAAAGAGGGGAAAAGAGGGGGAAAGAGGGGAAAAGAGGGGAAAAGAGGGGAAAAGAGGGGAAAAGAGGGGCTAAGAGGGGCTAAGAGGGGCTAAGAGGGGAAAAGAGGGGAAAAGAGGGGAAAAGAGGGGAAATAGGGGAAAAGAGGGGGTCCAACTGGATTTTAATGTATGGATAAGTTATGTAAAATCATATTCTAAATACATTTTCAATATCCTTCAGCCGTAAGATATATTCCGAGGAGCCTCCGACTTAAGGTACGTTTTCGTTGGGCGCTGTTGACGGCGGCCGCTGACAGCTAGCTGTTGACAGCCGCCGTTGAAAATGACTGCTCTTGTGGCAGAACCATGTTGGCGGTTTCGTTCACGCTGTCCGACAGCTCGTCGGCGGCTGTTGACAGCTAGCTGTTGCCGTTCGACTGCTTTTGAACCAGTCTAGCGGCGTTATCGAAGCTGTCCATTCGATTTTTTTAGAAGTGAAATTTCCACATTTAAGATAATTCGTATATTGTGAGTGAATATATTCTTTATTTCTGCAAAAGAATAGTAACTTTTTCATCAGAATTGTTTAAATGGCCATTTATTAGCAGATTAAAGCATCCTTCTTCTTCGCGAGATTCAAAAATACTGTTTATAGGCTGCCTTTTATTTAATAGTATTAATCTAAGAAATTCTTCTTCTTCCTCCGCTTCAGTTAAAATAATTTTCACCAAATCCATTTTTATTTTAAATTTACTTGCGCACTTAGATTTGACTTTAAACAACTGTTCAACGGCTGCAACCAAAACAGTTAACGGCGCCGTCCAACAGCTGCCGTCGACACCCGCCGTCGACGGCCGCCGTCAACAGCGCCCAACGAAAACGTACCTTTAGAAAGAACTCAACAGCGCAATTCAAATTTTGCTTATACCATTATTGAAGGATGTTGTTGTTATTAAAATTTACAAAACCTGTTTACTTTTTTGATACATTTTAGTTGTTTAAGAGTAGTTTGGTGTTTTTCTTTAAAATTATATTTTTTCAGATTTTTGAAAGCATTCTTCTGATTACGAAAAAAGAATCAGAGAAAATTTTCATCAGAAAAATTTTCCCTTTTTATGGCAAACTTTTCCGGGGAAATTTCCCTTTTTCTTACAAACTATTTGTAAGAAAACGGTTGCTAAATAGCGGAAGATTTTAAAAAGTCGTACAGAAAAGTAGATTTTCCCCTATTGTGGTAACGCTTTTCAGAGTCGCCTGGATGTGAGGCTTGGTTAATTTTCTTAACGGGGAAATAAAATGAAAAATGGGCAAGTGGAATGAAATCAAATAAAAGAAACTTCACCTTATCATTTCACGACAAAGACGCAAGTTTTTCATCGTTTCTTGTATCTTTTTCATATTTTTCTGCAAAAGATGAAACCTTTGCAATTCCATTTGAACGAAAAAAAGAAGACGATTTCAAAAAGTACTTTTTGTATATAGATTCAGTTGACATGCTGTATATTATCGTGAGGTATATAAAGATATGATATAGAGTGATGGATAAATAGACAGGAAAGAGATTTTCTATAAAAGACTCAGTCATACAGTGCGAGAGAAGGTGTTTTATTCCGACTGCGACATCACAAGATTCACAATACAACAAGTAATAGAAGTGGCTCGCCCCAACAATAGCGACAAAACAAGGGAAAAGTTTCTTTGGTAGAAAGTCATTAATTTTGAACGGATAGAAAATAATAATAATAAAATACCAACAACAAGAACAAGCAGTCTTACTAAATCATAGAAAAAAGGGAAATTTCCGGGGTGGTTATCACGTTTGGTTGGCGAAGGAAAAAAAATCTGAAAATGTCGAAAATTGTAATCTTCTTGGTATTGTTCGGTCTTATGGCTATTGTGAAGGTAAGACATTCAACGGTTATCCTTGCATAGTACAAAAAAGCCAAAAATCTTCAATTGTGCATCAGATATTGAACGCTTTTCATTTACTACCCTCTTACACTTTCATAAAAAAATCTATCTTAATAGAAATCCCCATTTCCAAGCATCTTCATTTTTATATCACCGGAGTATCGAATCTTCTTTTTGTTGTATTTTTATGTATCCTTTGTGAATAGCATTTTATGTACATCTTATTTTTTTATCTTCGCAGGGACAACAAACAGCACAGGACTTAACCACGGGTCAACAGGATCAACAGGCTGCAGTGGTAGATGGTGTGGCAACCACCGCTCCCTCAACAACGACACTTAGTCCTGAGGATGAAGCGCTGCAGTTTAACGACGTTGTCTTAGCGATTATTGCCGGAAGATTGACAGCAGCCAATTTGCCACCGGAACAACAGGCCGCAGGAGAACAGATTCTTGCTGATGCCGCTGAAGGTTTAAAAAGGTGTACTGATAATATTAGCATCTACCATTCGATTTGGCAATACAAAGTGTGTGCTTCCGCTCAATTACGGAATGCTTTGAATGCTATTAAAGAGCTACAAACACCACCTAGTGCTAACACTAATATTAATTCAGCTGCTCGATAAGTTTACGTTGCGATTTAGAATTGTTTATTATAATTTTACTTGTAGAAATTGCTGAATAAATTGTGTTGTGCAACATTAGATCATTTTATTAAGGAAAATTGAATTACATTTAAATGGTTTCGTTTCGTTTGAATTGTTACTAAAATATGAGAATTAATAAAATTTAAGTACCTATTTACAGTTTATAAGCTGCCCATTTTGATTTTTTGGGACCTACAAAAAATTGTAACATTTGTCGTGTTTCTTAAAAGACTGGAAATTTGGGGATTTTTGGTAAACCAATCTTTGGAATCCTTGAGACATTCCTAGCACTGTCTACGACCTTTAGCTAGCCAAAACTGGGCACTGTGCAGACATTCAATTTTAGGGTCCCTGAATTTTTGGGAAATTATGATGAGATATGCATATAAAAAAGCTTTTACCTGCAAGCTGCAAGCTGTCCGAATATGCAGAGCAAAACAAAAATTTTTCAAAAAAGCAACTACAGTACACTCGCGGTATAGTGAACGCGTGATATAGTGAACTCGCGATATAGTGTTCATGATTTTTTTTTACATTGATCGCTCTAAATAGTGAACAACTCATTTTTTTGCTGCTCGAAATAGTGAAAAAAATTTACAAAGTACCGCAAAGAAACCAAATAAAGAGAATATTCTAACAGAACTTTCATAAATTCAAGTCTAGGCCACAGCTTTTGTTATTCTAGTCTATGGAAAAGTATTTTTATACTTAGTCACATGCAGTTCTTTATTGGAAACTAGCAGACCCGTCGTTTGCAGCTAAAAGTTTTTTGTATAAATTTTAGAATGCCAAAAAACCATAAATAACTTAAAAAGTTTTGGGAAAAACGTTATTACAGGACCTTTCGTTTTGAATTTTGTAAATCTAACACCGGATTCGTGATCAGCGACCCCGAAAACCCCCTAATGCAATTTTTTCCCGGGAAAAATGGGAAAAAGGATATTTGCGTTATCCTTACAGGACCTTCCGTTTTGAATTTTGAAAATCTAACACCGGATTCGTGATCAGCGACCCCGAAAACCCCCGAGTGAAACTTTTAAGCCTTCTATTGAGCAGGATTCATGGCGAAAATCACAGTTGAAAAACACCCAAACCCCCTTTACCCCCCGTTCTCTCCCTTAGGGGTAAAATTTCGGAAAACCCCGCCTTAGTGAGCGCCTATGAGTTGGTTGGGACCGACTGTGAAAGTTTCAAGTCTCTAGCTTCAGGGGTTTGGGCTGGGCGTTGATAGTCAGTCAGGACAAACGATTTTATATATAGAAGATGGCTAAAAGAAAACATCTCTTCCTTAAAAATAAGTGCGATTTAATCGATGATTATAAGGCAGGTAGAAGTGTAACTACACTGGCCTTAAAATATGGTGTTGCAAAATCCACAGTTTGTGCTATAAAGAAAAACATAACAAAAGCTATAATTGCCAATCTGGCAATCATTGGAGACCCGTATGGTGATATTCGTATCAAAATTCGAACAGTTGTACCAAAATTCCACTTTGAAGTCAAACTTTCCAATAAGAATTTTTAAAATTTATTCCAATCGGATTTTGATGTATGGGAGTTTTATGTAGAATCATATTCTAAATAACTTTTGTTCTTGCACTTTTTTGATAAGATGCACCGTTTTTGAGATATCCACAAAACCGTTTTCGTTCGTATGGGGGGTACCCCCCCTAATGGTCAATTTTTGCCCATTAACGAACTTAGTCTCGCATTTTACGAAAAACGGATCTGCGCAAAATTTCAAGTCTCTAGCTCAATCTGTGCGCCCGTAATCCGCGCCACAGACAGACGGACAGACAGACAGACAGACAGACGGACAGACAGACGGACATGCAGAAATTAATTATTTTTATCATTCTAAACACACTGGTGTAATTCATTTTTATATGTGATGACGGGATCTTGGCGTTACAAACGGTAAGGCAAAGTTAATATACCCTTTGGTTTCACCATACGGGTATAAAAAAAGCAAATGAAAGTCACAGATTTTTTTCCAAATAAATAATTACATGTCCAAAAAATAAAAAATTCTTTTAACATAAATAAATTATGTATATTTGTTCTTCAAATTAAAAAATACTGAAATATGTAGGTAGTTTTTGTCAGCTTAGTATAGTGAACCATTTGATTTAGTGAATAGGCTTGGTTTTTTTGACTTCACTATATCGCGAGTGTACTGTATTTTGGAAACATTTTTTTGTTCTGAAAAAAGTCGCTTAAAAGATTTTCTTTTTCGTATCTCCAGAAATAGAGTGAAAGTCCGATTTAGAATCAAAATATGATTAAAAATACTACCTATCAAATCAAATTGAAGTATAGTTTAGTCGAATTCATAACTTTGTCTCACAGATCAAAAAATCCCACCTCCACCCCCAAAAATCTGTTCCTGCACCCAAGTTTGGGAACCTCCGATATAGAGTATAAACATAACAAAAGCTATAATTGCCAATCTGGCAATTATTGAAAACCCGTATGGTGATATTCGTATCAAAATTCGAACAGTTGTATCAAAATTCCACTTTAAAGTAAAACTTTTCAAAAAGATTTTATTTTAAAATTTATTCCAATCGGATTTTGATGTATCGAAGTTTTATGTAGAACCATATCCTACTTTTGATCTTGCACTTTTTTGATAAGATGCACAGTTTTTGAGATATTCACAAAAAACATTTTCGTTTCGTTCTAATGGTCCATTTTTGTTCATGAACGAACTTAGCCTCGCATTTTACGAAAAACGGATCTGCGCAAAATTTCAAGTCTGTAGCTCAATCCGTGCGACCACAATCCGTGCCACAGACGGACGGACGGACGGACATGCTAAATTCAACTTTTTTTTATCATTCTAAACTCACTGGTGTAATTCATTTTTTTGTGTGATGACGGGATCTTGGCGTTACAAACGGTAAGGCAAATCTAATATACCCTTTGGATTCACCATACGGGTATAAAAATAGGAGGTATTGTTTGCCAGTGAGCGTTGTCAGATGTCAGGTACAAAATAAAATGTTTACTCATTTCAGTTATGTATATGTTTTCCAAACCACATAAAAAGAAAAACATTCAACACTTTCGTTATTTTCATTATTTCTTCTTTGAGCCATATTTTGTGCTAAATTTTTTTATTATTATAAAAACTGGTACAACAATTTTAATCATATATTTTCCGGAATTTTATTCTCGTCTAATTAGCATAGTTTTCATTGTTGCTTCATACAGAGGAAAACATTTCATCCTTTAAATTAATATCAAACTATTTTAACTTTCTCTAACGGTTTGTAACATTTTTTTTAAAGCTCATAAGCATGAACGCGTTCCTTTTTACTATCCCTTAATTTCTCTGATGTCAACTAAACATACGTTGCAATCTGTTCTCTAGTCACTGTTATAAAACTTTACGTTAAATTCATAAAGAAAACTGAAAATATTTCACATTTTATTAAGCTTCTCACTGTATTTAATACAGGACTTTGTATATCAGAAAACTTTTTGAACCGGCGAACTGGAAATTTCAGTTGAAAACACCGTGAAAGGTGAAAACTATTCAAAATAGGATATTCACAAATATGTCATGAAAACTGTTATAAGTTAGGTACTATGTAATATTTAAAATAAGTACATATGGTTTAAAAGTATTTCTAATGAAAAAACTTTATAAATGGATAAAAAATTAAAAATTTAATTCAGTTTTTCAAAAAGTTGCAATCTTAATGTTTTTCTTTCTTCTTTTATAAAAGTTTGTTTGATTAGATTTACTGTAAATGGCATTAAATTTTTTTTCTTCAATTAATTTTCGCCTTTCTTCAACTTTATTTTCTAATGTGTCTCTGCGTAAAATGTCTCTTTTCGTATCAAATCGAAGAAGTAAATCTCGACAGGTTCTAGCCGGACGAATGAATGTCCACACCCCAAATATTGAATCCAATCCATCGCATCTTTTGCATATACCTAAAATTTAAGTAAATATGGCTTAAATAATAATATTGAAAAATAATAATATTAAATTCCGATTTTTTTCTTGAATTCCTCCCCGAACTCAATTCAGAATTTGTTCCGCAAATTTTATTCATCTATTGAAGAATAAAATCACTTAAGCGTCGTTTGCACTTGAAACTTTATTTTGTGAATTGTATTCTTCGAGACTAAATTTATGTTTAACAACCGTTTACACTACGACACAAAATTCAGAATTTATTCCTGAAAGATGCCCAAATTCGAAAAATCCGTCCGAATAAATTCATATTTTGTGAAGTGATTTTATTTTGCCATAAAGGTTTAAAGTTCGCGGAACAAACTCAGAATAAAATTCGCGGAGAAATTTGAAAAAATCGCAAGTGTAAACGGGGTCTTAGATTAAACTGTCAAAATTTGAATTTATTCGGATGGTTTTCTATTAACAAAAAAACCAGTTCGGTAGTCTTTTAAGGTGCCGCTCCACATGAGAGTAAATACGCGAGTAACTCTCAAAAACTCTTGAGAGTTACTCACAGGAGGTTGTCCATTTGAGAGTTAATTTCGGCGATTTTTCTCTTTTCAAGACCAATATCTTGATTTTTTTGATATCTTACTTTGGCGAATTCTCGAGAGCTACTAGCGAAATTCAAACGCCGTTCGTATCTGGCGAGCAACTCCCCGAGAGTTCAGTGGGTGCGTGTCGACTAGAGAGTAGAATCACTATTGACAGCTCGCAGAAACTAGCTCGCGAGTTTTTGCGAGTTTCTGAGAGCAACTCTCAGAGACGTGTCCATTGGCGAGTAGCTGCTATCGAGAGGTTCTCGCCGGCATTTACTCTCATGTGGAGCGGCACCTTTAGGAATAAATTTCTGAATTTTTGTACAACATGATTTTAATGTCGAAGAATAAAATTTGCCCAATAAAGTGTCAGGTGTATACGGCGCCCTATAAAGGTATATTCCAACTATAATTAAAATAATTGAATGACTTTAGAAGACTTCAAATCCTTATTTGATATTCCAATTGATGTTTATATCAAGGATATTGAATATTCAGAACATTCAGACGAATTTCATACCTGTAAATGTAGCAAATAAATTTTCCCTGTGTGCATTGATAAACAGTGGCCCTCCATTTAGATCAAATGCACTACCGGCAAGGATCCAATTAGAATCCATTAAAGTTTGCCTTTTCGCAGGTGATCTCGGCTTGACAATTATACTCAGACTGTTTTCGATATTCGAATTAATATTGAACTGCATGCCGATTACCTGGGAATTCCAATTTCCCAAAATGCTGCAAGAAACACCTTTAGCAGGTAATCCGCTTTTAGGTAACAATCTAAAACGTAAATAGCAATTAACTATACCATTGGGAATAAAATCCTTTGATTTCTTCTCCTTCAGATTTTCAATTTCGTGTAGGATCCGCTCCAAAACGGAGGACACGTTCGCTATGTTGATTGCTTGATTGCAGTAATCCGTTTGCGTATTAATAGTTGCATCGTCATGGGGAGGGATGATTTGTGTTTTGGCTGTAAGGAAGCATATTTAACAGACCATTAGAGGATTATTAGCAAACCTGCGTCTTCTGGCGTCACCGACGGTTGTGATGAGGCACATTTATTGGAATCCACTTTGATCTTGGCAAGTTGCGGATTATTTGCAAATGCATCGTTGTTGAGCCCTTTAAGAATTCCAGCGGGATTTATCAATTTATCCTGATTAGCATTTTGATTCATCGATGTCGTCAGACTGGATAAATTGGGAATGTTCTTATCGGTGATCCTTGCTAAAATGCTGGGATACAACGATGGGAAAGTGTTGAGCGGAGCTTTTGAATCCATTGAAGGTACAACGTTATTGACTCCCATTTGCATTAGATTATTATTGATAGTTCTTTTAAATCGAGCAGGTATATCACGGCTGAATGCATTTTCACTTTTGGCATCAGCTTTAGTGGAGTGGTGGTGAGACCTTGGTGAAAAAGGACGATTTCTATTCAGCAGTACTTTTCGGTCGTCATTCAGGAAATTTGTAACAAGTGGCTGATTTTCAAAATCATTGAGAATGCCTGGCACTGGACCAGATTTTTCTACAAGGAGTACGGCCAACTGTTCGCTTCCGGATGATGGCTTCGCTCCAGTATGTAAGGGGGCGGGGGGATACAAAGATTCATGGTATGCTGATAGGGCATTTGTCAATTTTTCAATTCCTGTAATTTCTCTCAATTTGTCTGCATTCCTTGTACCCATGCTGAAGCCCATTTTGTCCTTTTGGATTGTTTTTTTCTTGTTTTTTCCAAGGTCTTCTCGATATTGTTGTCGGGGGCTGTAGAGTTTACCACCATTTCCTATTAGAAGTGTTAGTTGGCTCACATATAAAGGCGACGATGATTCTTTTCCTATTACCGATGGAAGTGTTTTTGCTGGGATTCGTTGTGGAGATGGTTGTTCTACTGGGGATGGTGGTGTTATCGATGAGGCATGTTCCTTGACTCTATTTTCCGCATAATTTGACATTTTATCGAGTCCATTATTGAATTCCGAATATAAATTTGCATTCACTGGATATCCGACATGATGTAAGGAAGTGAATAAAATTACAAAATAAAAAGCAAAGTGTCGTCGGCAATGTCTCATCTAATTATGTTTGGGCTCTTACGAAATTTTTCTTTTTTTTCTACTTGAATTCAATGCCGATTTCTAACATCATGGGTCGATGACAAATTGTGTCATGAACAATTGCTGTCAGAAAAGCCATCGTATGCTATGTTTTTTTTGAGTTCTTCGAATGAGCGCATAAAAATCTACTGAAATTCTATTATAAACTGGAAATTTATTGTAAATTTTGAAAAAAAAATTATTTATTAAGAATATAAACGTTTTATTTAAAGTTTCCGAGGTTTTTCGTATTATTTTGTTGCAAAATACCAAATTTTTGGGACTCGAAAGGTTTAAGGGCGTAACGAGTTTTTTGCCAAAACAAAATTCTTCTTTTTTGCGTAAAATTTTTTTCTTGTGTGTGTGGGGGGGGGGGGGGTAGCAGCTTTTCGGCGCAATGAAAACTGTGTTAAATAGTACTACAGTCGACAATCAATAAGCCGGAGTTGACGGCGAAAAACGAAAATTTGAGTTATCGAGGTTGGACTGCATCAAAAAAAAAAAACACTTTTGGTAAGGGGCGGCCCATGAAAACGTGGAAAAGGTGGACAAATAGAAGAAGGGGGGTTTAAAAGGCCGAAAACCAGCATGACGTATTTGGTGGATAACCCCCTTAAAAACATTTTCACTAAAATATTTGTCTAAAAACTCTTTTTTCTCTTTTATAATTGATTAAAAAGTGAGAAAGATTTAACCAGCTATAAATCAAAATAGAGATTACGCTTATTTACAAGTTTGTTGTGCATAACGAATTGTGTTAAACCAAAGGAAATTAAATAAAATTAATGATACGAAATATCTATGACTTGTGTGCAATAGTTCACTCAACTGTTTACAATTTATTCATTCCGTACGACTTTTGCCAATGCATTTTCATGAAACTTTAGAATTTCCTCCGTCGAGATTTTGATAAGCACTGAAATTTTAAAATTGAAGTTCGTTTATCTTTTACTAAAGATTAATTGCGATTTTCCCTACCCAAAATATGTAAAGCGTCTTTGGGTTTAATGTGGATTCACATTTGAATTATTATAGTCATCCTCAAGTGCAATAAATTTCTGTTTCTGAAAAGCCAAAGTCTGTTGCCACTTGCCACTATTTACCATTGAAATATTGTTTTAGTACACCACAGAAAAGTACATTTTGCAATTTCGCATGAAATCTTTTCAGATTTTTATTTATTTTAACAATTTTTTTTAACAAAAGGTTTTCTTTTACATTTTTTAGATGTTCCACGAAGTTACATTTATCTTATAGTGTAGTTTTTCCTTTATGGATGGCACAAAGTTGAACAGAGAAATGCAAAATATAAAACTTTGTTATACGAAATCCAATTTAAGGTTACTTGAGGTTTTGCAAGTTCTAAAGATTGCCTCCAGCATTAACATATACGTTGGTATTAATTTTGTGCATTTCACGGAAACGAACTCTTTTTGTTGGCATAGACAACCACCTGCTTTGGCTGGGAAAAGACAACTATCCGAAATACGATATTTTACTTTGTCGTTTTTTGAGATTACTCTGAAATTTTCACTAGTGAAATCAAATGTTTGCGTTGTACAAGGAAATATTGCATGAAAGTTAAGACATTTAATTTAACGAGATGTTTTGTTTGTGCTGTGATGATTGCAAATGTCTAAACTTTTTGTTATTGTCAAAGTTTTAAGAAAAACTAATGAAAAATCGAGATATGTCGAGAAAAGTTTTTTTTAATTAAAAAACAAAATTTTCACATTTTCATTTCAATAAAGTTTACGGAGGGTTTCAGGGAAAGATATTTTTAGTTTTGTCTTTGATGAAAGAAACAATTATGTATTTTTAAACTATTAAAAATTCTAAAAAAAATTAAAAACATAACAAAAGCTATAATTGCCAATCTGGCAATCATTGGAGACCCGTATGGTGATATTCGTATCAAAATTCGAACAGTTGTACCAAAATTCCAGTTTGAAGTCAAACTTTCCAATAAGATTTTTTTTAAATTTATTCCAATCGGATTTTGATGTATGGGACTTTTATGTAGAATCATATCCTAAATAACTTTTGTTCTTGCACTTTTTTGATAAGATGCACCGTTTTTGAGATATTCGCAAAAAACGTTTTCGTTCGTATGGGGGGTACCCCCCCTAATGGTCAATTTTTGCCCATTAACGAACTTAGCCTTGCATTTTACGAAAAACGGATCCACACAAAATTTCAAGTCTCTAGCTCAATCCGTGCGCCCGCAATCCGCGCCACAGACGGACGGACAGACAGACGGACAGACAGACGGACGGACGGACAGACGGACGGACATGCTAAATTCAACTTTTTTCATCATTCTAAACACACTGGTGTAATTCATTTTTGTGTGCGATGACGAGATCTTGGCGTTACAAACGGTAAGGCAAAGTTAATATACCCTTTGGTTTCACCATACGGGTATAAAAATACGTTTTTTTAAATGCAAACTTTTATAATAATGCAATAAGGGTATTCACAGTCCTCTTTTAATTTTGGGTATTCGGTGTTTTCGGTAATATTAAAAGACTGAAAATATTGTGCTGTGAACATCCCACAGCACAGATTTAAGAACAGCGCTTTTATTTGATACGTGACCAAATCATGAACTGCGAATTTGATTGTGAAATATGTCACATACCTTTAAATCCATGTTTGATGTATTCTTTTGAATTTCTATTGTGGCAACGGCTATCAAAATTGAAAAAATTTGCATCAGTCCGATGAGATTAACAAAAAACCAGCGAGGAAATTTGACAACTAAAAACATTACTAGCGCCACTCGCGATTGATTCTTGATACCGAATAACCGGGCCGGAAAACACGACTCAAGGCATGTATACAATTACCGAATCCGGTAATTCATTTTTACCAAATTACCGTCTCGGTAAAAATCTGTTAAATTTGACTGAATTACCGAGCGGTAAAATTACTCGCAATTTAAAAGAGGACTGTGAATACCCTTAATGTTAAAATATAAGCTACAAACCTCAAAATTTTTTGAGACAAATACTACCAAATTTTACAGTGTACTAAACGCCATTTTTGGACTTTACCAACTAATGATTAGGGGGCGGGGGGTGGTTTTACCAACTTTCAAACGCGCCAGGTCCAAGAGTTCTAGTGCTTTTCGCAGCCGTTAAAATCACCAAGGACTGCTTGCTTGAAAAGAAATTGCTAATCTAAATTTTTTTATACTGTAATGAGAATATCTCGAGAACGAATAAAAATAAAAATTGACGGTCAAAAACAAGTAGTGGAAACCATTAGGATTGCACTTTTATAGAGAGCGAAATATAAAATTTGTTTCAAAATGAAATTCTGCTCTTTAAACAGTTTATTCTACGATGTGGGACGGGGGAGGGAAGCAGTTGTCCAACGGGATTTTGATGTATGGACAATACGACTCACCGTTTTCGAGAAAATTGCAAAAAAAAAAAGTTTTGTTTGTATGGGGGAGGAGCGAAGGAATGAACCGATTTTTCCCCTTCAAAAACTTAGGCTTGCTATTTACGAGAATTGCAATTGTACAAAATTTTAAGTCTTAACACCTTCACCACTCAACGTCACGTATATGTGACGTTGTAGTTTTCCCTGAAACTCACCTCACACATATGGGTCACATTTTATTAAAAATGTAATGTGACACTAATCCTACTAAAAACTCAAGTCACATTTAAGTGGCTTAGATATCTGTCCCAAATATGTGACATGCAGTTTCTCCTAGAAAAAATGTTCAAAAAATCACAAAAAACTCAAAAAATGCTTGAGCGGTGAACGTGTTAATCTCAATTCTTTCTAAAGTTATAGTTTTCACGGACAGATGGCCAGACACAAGGACAGACAGATGGACAGACAGACGGATAAACGGACGGACAGAGAGACGGACAGACAGACGGACAGACAGATGGACAGACAGATGGACAGAGTCTACGGACGCATATGTGGAAATCAAAGTCTTTTGACATCCCAAACACACACGTGTAGTTAATTTTGAGTCCGACGACTGGTTCGATGCGTTCCAAAAGGTAAACAAAAGGTAAACAAAAGGTAAACACTCATTTAGAGTATAAAAACCGCAAGAAACATCAAACAATTATGATAAAATATCTAATAAGAAGCAATCCATTAAATTGAGTGTAATCAACAAAAGAGCAAAGTGTTTGGTATGCAGATAATTGTATAGAAGACTATATTCAATCAAATAAAGCCTAATAATAAGTATCGTAGCAACGTCTAACACTTGTAAATCTATAAATCGCATTAAGCCAAATCTGGGTCAGTTACAAATTTAGAATATTCACAGCAAATCCCATAAAAAAGACGACTGTACATTTAATTGAAAATATTTACAGTGGTCACAGCAAATATGATTTTTTTTCAAAAATTAAATACAACCCGAAATAGAATGAGTACGCCATTAAAAACGATAATGATGTTTCCCAGAAACGGTATCCGACAAAAAAAAAAGATTTCCATTGAGGGAAATAATAATCCAAAAGTATACAAAAGGCAAAAAAAAACCCCCCAGGCACCAATTTCATTTTTCAATTTTAACATTTTAAATCCTTAATGCTGTGCATCCCCAAGCCAGAACAACAACAGAACCGAAATGTTTTGTAAGAAATTTCCAAGTCCGAAATAACAAGAGAAAGCCGTGTTGGGCTCGGGAAATTGGGGAAAACGGAAGAAAAATTGAAGAAAAACCAAGTGGATTGAATTCTTTTGGTTTTCAACTACTTCCCGTAATGAATTTTTAGTACACCTTTTACGCAAAAGGATTTTACTTCACCAACCAAATTCTTGCTCTTCCCGTTGTCGTTAAAGCGAAAAGGACAGTAATAGCGGAAACGGGGATAAAGGTATGAAAAAAAAAAACACGAGGACCGCAATGTTACTTTGGCTGTTGCCAATATATACTAATAGTACCTATATGTTGTTATATTTCTATGTTACTATACGTGTCTGTGGTGCTATATAATCGCGAAAGGCATCGAAATCCTGTATAGTGTGTATCCATTTTAACTAATTCTTCAGGGATTCGCCTAACTAAACAAGGAATATCCCTTGAGTTTGTAATAAGTAACGTTGCAAAGTGATTTTTTCACCTTTTCTATTCCTTGACGTTTTGGACCTTCGGTGTTTCGCTTTCGTTCCGTTGGGATACAGAGAGTACTTTTTTTTGCCTTTTATAAAATGCTCCAGAGGAATACAAAAGGGAACACAGTTCTGGTTAAATATTCATGTAATGTGCTTTTAATTTCGCAAGCAAGCTTTGAATTATGTTTTTCCCGAGATTGTGCTGTAGATGCTACTAGCTTAGGTCTAGCCGAACCAGGATAACTCAATTGTTGTTACCGGCCTCAACGTTTTTATTCAATAAAGCCTTTCCGAGGCGAAGATTTTCGCTAGACTGGGACTTTTCACATCATTCTTTTTAGTTTTGGATTTTTGCCGAGATGAAATAATTATAATTTTCCGTATTTTCAGTATTAACATAAATAAGCAGAAAATCGTAGAATTTTTACAATCATTTCAAAGTCCAACCGGGTATATTTAAAAACAAAAATTTAATTACGGTCTGTTTTGAATAGGGTAATTCATTTTGGGAAATCCGATATTTATTATTTTTTTTTACAAGTAATTAAAAACTATTTTCCCCTATTTTTTAATGAGTATGCGATTATATTTTTTAATTTTTTGTTAAAATTTCACCCCCTTTTCCAATAATCACAGAAAAAATTATATCCAAAAAAAAAGCTGTATGAATTTTTTATCTCGAAATTTAAATAATTTTTTAATGATTTTTTTGTGTTGGGTTGTATATGGAATTCCTTAAGGGAAAACATTTAAAACAATTTAAGTCCTTTAATTCCGGGAAGGAACATTCTTCATGTTGATGACCCTTTTGCTTGGGACATATTATGGGCGCCTTTTTCATGGATTTAATCATTGCCACATAAAATGCCCGTTTTCTAACTTGGATGGCATTTTTATGTTATCTCTAAGGTAAGTCAAGTTGTTGCCATACCGATTAAGGCCATTCCTTATTTATGTATAATTTTCTTATATAAACATTTTTGTATGTTCCCTGCATGGATGTTTGTAAATGTGTGTTACTCGAACGTAAAATTAAATAGAATTCACCTTAGTGTACTTAAGAGAATAAATTTGCATAAATATCTTAAAACGGATAAAATGGCCCATCCGTTTTTGTTAAAAACCTAAATCGTCTGATAAAGCTTACACATTTTGAAAATAAATAGATAAAAATGTAAAAAAAAATTAATAACGTATCGGTTATATCTAAATAACACAATTATCCAGCAATTCTCACTTTTTTCGGATTTTGTAATGCCATATGTGAAGAGGATTTAAGCATGGAATGGTGGTTTTCTTAGACATTTTTAAGTTTAACTTATGATTGTGTTAAAATAGGGCGCATCGTTTTTTTCATTTCCCAGGTGGATGTTGAATTGCCAACCAAACCCAAGGTTGAAAGATCTTTCCTAGATAGATCTTTTGGCGTTCACAATTTAAAAATCTGTTGAAAAAAAAAACCGAAATTTTTGGGAAAAACCTTTGGGACGCTACGTTACTACTTAGAGTTTGCGCCAGTAACGACTATGATATTTGAACTTTTTGCATCCTAGACCACCTTTAACGGTTTTCAAAAAGCTATGCTTTAACGGTTTTCATGCTTTAATGGATTTCAAAAAGCCGGGGACCCTCTAACAGAAGGACAATCGACACTTTTAATGCTGTCGGCAAATCGCAATCGTTACGATTACAATCGTATTCCATAATATGCCCCCAGATTGTTTTTGGTCCTTATACATAAAGCATGAACTCTCTTATAAATTGCACTGCTATTATTTTTTTTTTGAAAACATTGGTTTTATTTTATTCTTAACTAGCTTTAAGGGTTAAGTTTTTTCAATTTTTTTTGATGGTCTATAGTAGAGCTAAACTTCAGGCCAATCGGCTCGGTAGTTTCCCCGCGAAAGAGTAACATAGCGCAAAAACTAAGTTTTGAAATCACTTTACCCCCTCCCCTTACTCCCCCCACCTCTCGCGCTACTTTTCCGTATGCCTATGTTGGAACCAGAACTACCACAGACACTCATGCCAAATTTCAAGTCAATCGGTTCAGCCGTTTTTGCGTAAAAGAGGAACATACAGACACCAACTCATTTTTATATATTAGTATGATTACAATTTATTTTTCTTATCACTTTTCAAACAATTTTTTGTAAAGGCAAACTGTCACTAATTGATTGTCTGTAAGTCTCTGAAAAGGGTTAAGAGTTAAGAGGATTTACATTTTCCGAAAGCTACATCAATTTCACAATTCAGCAACGTAATTGAAATGGTATTAAATAATTCGAAATTGAAAATGTTACGAAAGGCAATGAATGAAAAAACTAGTTAGTTGAAACCGCATTATTGAGAAATTAATAATTTTGGTTAATTTTTTTTGTGGAATGAGGTAAAAACCCGCAATCAAAAAAGTAAATTACTCATCACTGAAATGTAATCCATAGGCAGCCAGAGGCTTTCACTTCCACATTCATTCTCTTTGAAAATTAAGAACAGGATTAAATTCCTTACCGCAAAGAGAATATCTTTTCCACAAGAAATTACAAATATGGGATGTTATTTATGCCATGAAGGGAGTTAGTCTCGTTCTATTTCCACCAAAACGTTTGTATCGCATAGGCAAATATTCCTCAAGGATTCATCAAACAGGAACAAAAACATGGCCTGCGAAATTGCGCTGAGACAGAAATAGTTGGTGATGGAAGTCTTGGCAGTGGTTGATATGCGGAATGCTAAAACGAAACATTCACAGGCTGAGAAGTCGAAGGGATAAGTTCACTTGTGCGGGGCAGAAGGATCAACTTTGGGGTACCTATAAGGACTAGGAAGTCGAGAAAGATTCCCATGATATCACAGTAAATCATAGTACGTAGCATGCTGCTTGTCACAACAGCAAAAGGTTTGATCCTTTTAAATATTCTAATTAGATAAGAATTAAGGGCTTATGGAGGTAGATAACATTTCGGACGGTTAAAACTTACTCAGCTAACGATGTTGTACAGTGTTGCGTTATTAAATGTTGAATCCTGGCCAATCCTCTCAACAACTAATAAGAAATGAGCAATCTACAGAGTTCCGTATATCACTTTGTATCAGTAGTACATTACATCTTGATAACGTAAATAAATAAATAGTATATTCGTAAGTTGGTCCGGTTTAAGATTGTAAATAGTAGCTACACTGAACGAAATAAGTGCAAAATAATTATGAATTTGTTCATAAAAATAATGGGCGCATTCAGTGAACTGAGCCGCTCCAGAGCTCAACTTGCCTCGAACGCACTGCTCAGTGCATGCTGATCGAAAACCATCAACTGTCAAATTGCCTTGAGTTTTAATAAAACGGGATAAAATTTTTTGACGTTTCGCACCGCTCACTAACTGAGCGGACTTAAATGCCGCTCAGTAAAAAAGCTGAGCCGCTCAGAAAGAACGGTTGCTGATCCAGTGAGCTGCTCAAAAAACTTCTGAGCCGCTCAGTTCACTGAATGCGCTCAATGACAAAATGTTTTAAGTTTTCCACCAATGAATTTATTCATAATATTTAGGAACAACCGTTCATAGAAAATCGATGTCATCATTGACAAATTTCTGTCTCTATCTGAATTTTTCTATCTGAAAAACATCACGTTCCATTTAATTTCTCTTCCATATTTCATCTAATTTTACAATGTTGAGGAGAAATGGAAACGATGAATGACAATAATATAATATGCAACGAAATAATTGATTCTTGGTGATGTTTTTTTTTGACCAAAAACTCCCAACGAATGAAATTGTTCAATAAAAATGTTTGTGTTGCTTCGAGAAAATACTTCTGATCTTCAATATTTCGTAAAAAAAATGATTTTTTTTTTAAATCTGAAAACATCGGCCTAAAAAATTTAACAAATTTTTTTAAAATTCGTTTCATGCAACAATTGAGCAATAGTTTTTAATTTGATTTTCAGAACTGGCGATATACGATTATAAAAATGATACCGCCATATTATTTTATAGGCGCCTCCAGCGAGTAATTAGACCACTTCTTGGTAATGATAATTAGTGTGACGATATCTAAATCCGATATTTATGAATGCATGTTCACTGTATTCATGATCGGTTTCATAGGAGATCAAATTGTTGTATGAAATCTTTCTTTGTGTTTAATGAAATTGTTCATAAATGTTATGAATTCACTTCTATGGACGCCATTCTAAATTTCTATGAACGAAATTTCGTTCAGTGTATGCGACGCGAGTGTCGGTATAAGGACCTGATCAACAAGCTTTCCTGAACTAAACGTTTAAGTGCTGGGTAAAAATTTAAAAAGTTTTATACAAAAAAGTTTTGTGGAACTGTTTTTAAGTCCCCAGAGAGGGAGAGACGCACACTATGATGGCAGTGATGATGTCGAGGACGAAGGACGACGGTTTTGTTAAATATCTACATGCGAAATTTTGAGATGAAAGTAGTGGAATAATGAAAATGACAACAAATATCGTGGCAATGATGTTGTCGACGGCGTTGGTGACGTTGACATCCTTTTTGGGTTGTAAGGATATGGAATTCAAAATATTTAACTATGTTTAAATTGGAATATTAGGGGACAGTGTGCAGTTATGAACCCGTAAATAATTATAGGTCGTTGACAATTTCCTTTGGGGTGATTACTTTGGGTTGAAGTTAGAGCATCGCTAGAATTTTATTTGTTGTAGAGAAAAATTTAGGTTGATCAACACCATAATTTATATAACCCTCATGGAGCTATTTTGGACAGTATAGTCCATATATACTGTCCAAGTCATTTTTGTGTAAATTCATATTCCTGATTTCGAATATCACATTGTTTTTGCTTGAGTCGATTGTATAGTTATTGAAGTTTTGCCGATTTGTCAAAAACTTAGCTTTTTCGAAAATATGTATTTCACGGTTCATTGAAAATTTTTAGTATTCATAAAAAAATTAAATAAAATGACTAAGCTTTTAACCCATTGCAGAAAAGCAGGAGAAAAAGCCTGTCAAAAAAATTTTGATTTCTACAAAGTTTGAAAAGCTTTTTCTCGATACTACTAGTTACTTATTCAAGTAGGGGCTTTAAAGAGACAATGCCATGGGGGGAAAACCACCCGCCCGATTAATCTGAAAATTTGCATTAGTACTAAGTATGCTCACTCCTTTCAAATTACACACTAAGGGTATTCACAGTCCTCTTTTAAATTGCGAGTAATTTTACCGCTCGGTAATTCAGTCAAATTTAACAGATTTTTACCGAGACGGTAATTTGGTTCATGTAAAAATGAATTACCGGATTCGGTAATTTTAGACATGCCTTGAGTCGTGTTTTCCGGCCCGGTTATTCGGTATCAAGAATCAACCGCGAGTGGCGCTAGTAATGTTTTTAGTTGTCAAATTTTCTCGCTGGTTTTTTGTTAATCTCATCGGACTGCAATTTTTTTCAATTTTGATAGCCGTTGCCACAATAGAAATTCAAAAGAATACATCAAACATGGATTTAAAGGTATGTGACATATTTTACAATCAAATTCGCAGTTCATGATTTGGTCACGTATCCAATAAAAGCGCTGTTCTCAAATCTGTGCTATGGGATGTTCACAGCAGAATATTTTCAGTCTTTTAATATGACCGAAAACACCGAATACCCAAAATTAAAAGAGGACCGTGAATACCCTTACTAGTTGCCACTTTACCGGCTTTCACAAAAACCTCTGAAACCAAGGGTTTTATCAAGCATGGACTCATATCCATAGATTGTGGGTGAAAATCTATGTGATTTCAGCCACAATTTCTTTGGCAACTGAAGCAATATTTATTGGAGATACATACATTATCAGTTTCCTAAAATGTTTTGGGGTGTGCACAATTTTGGAGTTTCCACTTCTGTTGAAATTTTTTCATGCTTCAGGACTAGAAAAGGATCACAATAGTATGCTATTCCCTGTGATTGTAAAAATTTAACATTCGCCTCAGGATTCTAGTGAGTTTTTGTATCGAAAATGACGACTATAGTGTATATGTGGTCTAGATGACAAAGATTAACAGCTCTAAAAAGGGTTGTGAAGTGCCACTGTGATGCGCGACGCCAGAAGCAACTTTTCATGAAAAATTGATTTCACAACATTATGGTAGGGAAAAGAGTTGTAGTGTCCCAGACGAAAACGGGACAAGTGAAGAGTGGCCTTTTTTCACTTTCTACTTCATATACTAAATATGTCCAGTCCATATTTCAGAGCCGTGTGTATGAATATAGTGACGTCCTTCCGTTTCTATAATTTTTTTCCATTGTTCCGTTGTTGTGTTTCTTTGAATATTTTTTTTTACTGACTGAGGGCTAAACGAAATTATGATAAACGATGTAAATTAATCTCACTTTACTTAAACAACACTGTTAAATATGGTTTTTGGAAACGGGTTACGGGCTGCCGCAACATTTACAAGTCCAAAAGGGATCTACAAGACATCAACATCATGTGGTTACAAGTGAAGTGAAATTTATTTTAAAAGATCCACCTTCACACTGGAAATCTTTCCTTTTTGGTGCGAAAATTGGAGGGGGAGGGGTGACTGGGTTCGATTGGGATGCGGCATAACTTCGTTCTTTGGCCTCCGGTTTTTAGGGTTATTAGTGTAGATGTAAACTGAAGACGATGGAGTTAACGGATGGGATATTATCGGGACGGGCCAAGATGTTTCTGATGTTATCTTGGAAGATACCTTCCGAATACCAGGGATATATTAAATAATGGTTATATTTCTTAAGGATACATACTGATAAGTAACTTAAGACCCTAAAGGAGCTCCAGGAAAAGTCTTCATGTTTCATTGGATTAAGGGAATTTATATCATGTAGCAACATGAAAAAAGATTCCATTACTTATTCCAATCTTGCAGAGTGTAGGTACGGGTTTTTAGGAATATCTGGTGATTTGCTTTAAATAAACGAGGGAATTTTATTTCTAGAATATTTATTAAAAGTTTAAAATGATTTTTTGTTTAAAAATCCTAGCAGACATTCGACGAATAATATGAATAAAATTTTAGCTTTATATAAGAAACGTTACGCTTTTAGGGGGAGGGGTTAAACTCTCATACAAAATAATGTGGACAGCAAAACCCAACAACTGGTGTTTATTGACAGGCGTGAGCTGAAAATTCTCCCAATTCGACATTTGTAAGGTGTTACGACCCATCAACAGCGGTGTATTTATTTTCAGTCTAGATTAGTGGCAAAAAAACCTTTTTTTTTGTGAGTCAAACCCTCATTGAGTTCCAAAATATGTTTTCGCATAACCTTTTTAAAATGGGACCTACTTTTTGTACCTTGTATGGAATTTAAAGTCATAAATGGAATATATTGTATCTGTCCTACTATTCCACGTGCATTAACAATAATTAAAAAAATTTGATTTATTCTTGCGAATGCATTCGTCGGTCCATCGAATTTGCGTTAGATTTAAATGTTGGTTTTGCCTGATTATGATTTATAATACATTATTTTTAATTCCAACCATTACGTTTCGCAATAATTTCCCATACATTTATTATGATATGCTTTTATGCCTAAATCTCAGATAAATGTATAATAAATGAGTTTTATGGGCATGAAATAATCGCGAAAGGACATTTTCACATTAATATTTACCTTCAGGTTGAGAAAATCTCTTAAATTATTCACATTAGTCACCAGATAGTGAAACAAATTTAACCTAAAATTCGTAATTATACAGTAATATATCTTCCTGGTAGATTAAACTTACGATATAAATCCTGTCATTATTAGTACTGCAAATATGTATGCATTAAAGTGCATCCATAACTCGGATTTTATGCTTTGCAGAGGATTTATCTAACAATCAAGCATCCCATGAAAAGCTTTACTAGTGTTTAAAGTTTAATGCGGGCATTGCATAGTGGAAACAAACTTTGTGTGTCTATTATGAAACGCACAACATTTTTTTAAAAAAGGATTTTTAAACCGGGGATTTTGTTTTCCCAAAAAAATGATGTTGAATTTTTTCCTCAAAATTTTTAAGGTCGATTTTTGTCATAAATTTTTATTTGTGAAAATCTCGGGAAATTCATTAAAGTTTTTAAAGTCGCAAAAAGGTCTAACCCCTAAAAAGACTTTGCGAGATAAATGACTTTGAAAATCTTGAAGAAATTCTCAGGGAGCTGTTGTTCACAGTTTTTTAGATAAAATATTCATATTTGGGGTAAATATATAAAAAGGGATTCTTTTTCCGTTGGCTTTAATTTTCATTATTTTTTTTACATATGTAGGTTAATCTTATTAGGGAGAAATTAATTTTTAAAATGCTTAAAATACATTTTTGGAAATACTGTTCTAAACTATTTAGACCGTTAAAAATGTAATTTAAAGAAGGAAAAAAAAATATTATGTAATAATTTTTTTCGTAAGTGTTACGACGTAATGATGAAATTTTTAATATGTAGCTAAGGGTTTATTAATGTTTTATGAAATCTGTTTTTTTTTAACCCTCATACTGTCCTCGGGTCATTTCTGACCCAAATTCGATTTTAATTAAAAGTATCTTCTCAACTACATGAACAATGTTTGTATGGTGTAGGCCCTGTGAACAAATTTCTTTTGAATACCGAAAACAATAATCTATTTGTTCATATTTTAATCCAGAGCAATGAAAATTGTGACGGGTGTAGTCTTCATGGGTCATAAATGACCCTAGTGTTTATTACTGCCTGAAACATTCTAATTAATTTTTATTTCTCTATAGCGCAAAAACTTTTTGTAGTTCCACTCAAAGTGTAATAAAAAATCAATTTATTTAAGAGAAAACCAATTTTTATGTGAAAAATATAGAGGGTCATTCTTGACCCACGAAGACATCATACGTTATTTTTCTTGAGGACAGTATGAGGGTTAAACGAAATTCTAGTGTCATATGAAGGTTTATACAAATAAGTTCACTACACTCCAAAGTTTTTCTTAAAGAAATATTTCAGTATTTCCCATGTTTGTTTTTTTTTTATAAATATACTAGGTTGCATACCCGTCGTTGCCAGGTTAAGTTTTTTCAAAAAAAAATTTTTTTTGATGGTCTATGTTGGAGCTAAACTTCAGGCCAATCGGCTCGGTAGTTTCTCTGCGGAAGGGTAATATAGCGCAAAAACTAAGTTTCGAAATCACTTCACCCTCTCCCCTTACTCCCCCCACCCCTTGCGCTACCCTTCCGTATGCCTATGTTGGAACCAGAACTACCACAGACACTCATGCCAAATTTCAAGCCAATCGGTTCAGCCGTTTTTGCGTGAAAGAGGAACAGACAGACAGACAGACACCAACTCATTTTTATATATTAGTATGATTGCAAAAATTCTGATAAATCAAAAGTTTTGGTTTTTACTAAAACGAAAATTACATAATATCTTTCAGTATTATTTAAAACTATTTAAAATTGAAACATCTAAGTTTTAAGTACCTCAAGTAACTTGTTGCGAACATTTTCTTAGAAAATTTTTGCTCATCAACTACACCAAATTTAAAATAAGAAAATTCAAACCAAATTATAATAAAACTTTCAACTTTACGTATTTTAACTATTTTTTTTTGAACTATTTTCTCATTTTCTCCAGGGAATATTTCCCATTGAAACTTTAATTTTCTGTCCATTACAGTTGGAAAACTATAGAGCTTTGAGGTGGTTTTGATGGAGTTTCGGTAGAACTATAATTCCAGTGTAATTTTTCGTTATTTGAATAGATTACGTTATAGTAAGTGCAAGATAAACGAGAACAATGAAAAACTATCTCAGTTCGTAAAACTAAAATTCTGAATGTGTTGGGAAATTTTAGTTAAATATTAAAAACACGTTCCTTTCAACCATAATTTATTCACTACTTTACCACAAGAATATAATTTAAGCGCTATGACAGCAGCTAAGTATCTAACATAAAACTGAGGGAAAATGCGACATGTAAAAACAGTCAAGATGCTTTTGGAAAAATTTATAAATAAAATGAAAAATGTAATATGAGATATGAGATATGAGAGCTCAAGGACAACACTAATTAAAGTGAATTGTGGAACTTTGCGCTTCAGCATCTGGTGTGATGACATCAATCCTTCATTCTAATAGCAATTCCAACACTTTTTGTGTAGATTCTGATTATGGTGGTAAATAAAATTCATCGCCGTTGTGTCAGTTACACGGTAAAAGTTAAAAAATTAAAGTTTTTCAAGGATTTTGCAGATGGTATAAACTGGTCAAACGAGAATATACAGTACACTCGCCATAATATGAACATGAAATTTTAAACTGTTCATATAACAGAGTATTTAATCTCAAATATTTTCTATGCAATTAAAATAGCCGTTCATATAATAAAATTTTCATATAATCGCGAGTCTACTGTACTTGCAAGAGTTGCGTATTTTTAGCTGACTTTCAACATTTATTTCGATAAAATTAAAAAAGGAACTTTTTAGTCCAAATACAAATGTTTACACATCAAATTAACTATTTTGCATATCAAATTAACTATTTTTTAGGGAGACCATATTTTTTTTAGTCAATCCGAGAGTAGAGGAGCGGGTCTGAGGGAGTGGGGGACAGGGCGGGGTAAATGCCTGAAATAGAACACTAGTGAAATAACAAAGAACCATGCAAGAAATAGCGTTTTTCGTGCCCCTGGGGTAACTTTTGAACACGTGTAGTTTTCACTTTGGTTAGGGACTTTTTGGAAAGGGCACAGTCTCTAGTTTCATCCATATATGGCGTCAAGAGCCACCGCATTGCAGGGGGGTGGTAAGGGGTTAACGAACTTTCTCCATGATTTCTGTGAAAAATCACAAAAAAGTTAGTTATCTAAAGACATGTTTGGTATTTTAGCGGCAAAATTTTTAACCTTTATAAATTTTAAAATTGGGAATTTTGAATTTATTAATCTAATGTTGATATTTTAAAATTAAAAACTTTCTTAACCGCTTTAAAGCGGAATGCACGTAAAGGGAAACCGCGTAATGAAAGGATTACATTGTTTTATTAATTTTTATCCCCTGAAACCGTAATAAATTTTCTAAGTGTGAAGCTAGAATGCCAAAATAAATTTCAAAAACCACAAAAAATGTAAATTCTCACCACGCTGATGTCAATCCCCATCCACTAAAGGTAAAGTGCAAGGATAACAGCGGGCAATCGAAGTGGATAGGGATTTCGGGAAAATAAGGAAGAAGAAAAAGGATTTCTGGTGACATATGCGACTTTAAGGAGATGGCAACCGAGAGAAACGAGCGACACTTACTCGTACTAGCTGCCGCTGTGGTGTGAGGATTGGAAGAAAGATTTATGGAGCTACCAATATGATCCTTTTCCAATTTTTCTCCACTTCATTATTCAAATGGTAAAGTGGAAGATTTATCGTGGTTCCTTGTGTGCCGGGTGAACGATTCACGTGGCGTTCTATAGCTAGCGATCAATGTTGTGTAAGGTAGGGAGTGCAAGGGATACCATCTCCCAAGATGCCAAATAAACCAAAACGATGAATTCCACGTACGTTGCTTGCTAACCTCCCCAAATCATGGTGGGCTCAAGTGCGAACGCGATATGAAAGTGAAGAGGTCGTAGATTTCGGGTTGCTCCATAGGCCCAGCCACCCATACGCTGCCAGGATTTACGAATCCTCTATGCTCCTTTTAGTTTTGGATATTCCTTGCGATATGCGATATGAGATACCCAAAATCCAAGATGGAATCGAAGATGCTGCTGGTTTTGTTTTGTGTTTTATGATAGAATGGGAAGGATGAAAATCGTATCACTTTATCCTTTTGCCGCCAATATTTATTTTCGCGAAGTGGCGCAAAGCAGTCAATTCCAAGTCCCTGCCTATACAACTAACCTGATCCACCCCAACAGACGAATTCACTGGATAGTACTTGGCGCATATAAGATAAACACATTTATTTGTGATATGTAAATAATGTGCTTTATGTTTCTTTATGTTGGGAATGTATGCAAATGTTTGAATATTTACACAAGTACCCTCATGAGTTTAATAAAAGTGTACCACAGTGGATCACGATCAGGATCAGCATCGCTGCCAAGATAAGTATTGCCATCAACATTGGCAAAAAGGAATCCAGTTGATGTGGATTTGAATCTACATATATGTAGATCAAAACCGATAGTAAAGAAGGCCAATAATAGGGTTCTATTTCACTTACCTACTTTGGAAGATGTGTACGCATATAGGAAACACATGCATTTCGGAAGACCAGTGACGGAATTTCATACAGTAAAACCCTGTATAAATAATAGGAAAATTATATTTTGAAAATTTGAATGGATTTGAATATTTTCTTTGCAGACGTGATAACAATTTCAATTGCAGGAATACAATCCAACTCAATCTCTCTGAATTTATTCCAATTGCATTGTTGTGTATGGAAGACTTGTGTGAAATCATTTTCTTAACGATTTTTTCTTTATCGTATTTTCCATATGATATCTTGCACGTTTTTGTTGAGAAAATTACATAAAACTGTACGGGGGAAAAGATTATAAAAAAACAAAATTTCTTCAGACAGATGGACAGATTACGGTCAGACAGACAGGGGAACAGACAGAAGGGCAAACCAATGGAAAGATATAAATTAAAATTTTTCAGTTTATTTTTCACATTAGTAACGAATCCTTACAAATTGTAAAAAAGTCTAAAATACTTAAATGTGTTTATACTCGTATTGTGAAACCCAAGGGTATATTAACTTTGCCTTACCGTTTGTAGCGCCAAGATCCCGTTATCACTCACAAAAATGAATTACACCAGTGAGTTTAGAATGATTAAAAAAATTGATTTTTACATGTCCGTCTGTCCGTCTGTCCGTCCGTCCGTCTGTCTGTCCGTCCGTCCGTCTGTCCGTCCATCCGTCTGTCCGTCCGTCCATCTGTCCGTCCGTCTGTGGCGCGGATTGCGAGCGCACGGATTGAGCTATAGAGACTTGAAATTTTGCACAGATCCGTTTTTCGTAACATACGAGGCTAAGTGCGTTAATGGGCAAAAATGGACCATTAGGGGGGGGGGGGGGTGGACCGTTTTTTGGGAATATCTCAAAAACGGTGCATCTTATCAAAAAAGTGCAAGAACAAAAGTAAATTAAAAAAAAATCTTATTGGAAAGTTTGACTTCAAGGTGGAATTTTGGTACAACTGTTCGAATTTTAATATGAATATCACCATACGGGTCTCCAATGATTGCCAGATTGACAATTATAGCTTTTGTTATGTTTTTCATTTCACAAAGGATATCTAAGTTTGTGCATTTATTTAGGCTTTGTCCATAAAACACGCGAAGCAAATTTTAGACTTCCTTATAAGTGCGACATATTTTCGGACAGCTTAAAGTTAAAACAGTTGAACCACTCGTTTTGAGACTCAACCTGAATTTGGCCTAAAAATCCTGAATATGTGATGAAGGCAGTTAAGGGAGAAATTTAATTTCCGTATAATCCACTCTCTCCGACGAGTTGAAACCTGCCCCAAATTTGGCACGGATATTCGTTAAAGTATACATCCAATTGTGTTTGTACCCGATACATATGTTCTCTAAGAGGACGTGTAAAAAAAAACATAATTAAACCTCATATCATACTAATATATAAAAAAAAATGAGTTGGTGTCTGTCTGTCTGTCTGTCTGTTCCTCATTCACGCGAAAACAGCTGAACCGATTAACTTGAAATTTGGCATGAGTGTCTGTGGTAGTTCTGGTTCCAACATAGGCATACGGAAAAGTAGCGCGAGGGGTGGGGGGAGTAAGGGGAGGGGGTAAAGTGATTTCGAAACTTAGCTCTGCCTCTATGTTACACTTTCGCGGGGAAACTACCGAGCCGATTGGCCTGAAGTTTAGCTCCAGCATAGACCATAAAAAAAAATTGAAAAAACTTAATCCGGCAACGACGGGTATGCAAGCTAGTCTTGAATATATGAGTAACATATTGACATTTTGTAAACAAAAACATTTGAAAACTCGAGAACTACACTCTAAAAACTTAATATAATCAGATAATCTTACCTAGTTGAGAGTCCTATTTGTCTAAAGTTGCCTGTATTAAAATAATAGATTTCCACCTATCTATCTATTAAAAGTGGTTGTACGCATACATAATTTTCTATCTCCGTTTTTTGTTAGCTCTGTGGCACGTTCACCTGTATATATACCTGTGTGCTATGATTTTCATCGGTGAACCACTCAGGGGTGACGACATTGTCGACATTTCTCACTTTTCGTCACAATTTTTCTTTACAAATTGAAACGATTTCCACATGTTTTCGCTTTGTTGATGTCGTCCTCATTGAGGATTTCTCATGCGTACTTCTATATGTTCTACTTTTGTTCTATTATTTCACTTATTTTTATTCGTATTTCTTTCTGTAATATTTTCCTTCATTTGCGATATTTTCTCCTTGCTTTCATGCTGAGATTTTGTTAGATGGCAGCAATTTTTCGACAAACTTACCATCGCTCCTTATCGACTCCCAAAGCGATTGCCTTAAAAGCTTTTCCCAATAATTTTATTTGTCGTGCATTTTATTTTATTTCCGGAATTTGCTCAGCCATTATGGTTTGGGGTTTATTCCGTTTTTCATCATTGATATAAAGCAATAAGGACGGGTTCTGGTGCAAAGGCGAAGGCAAGAAAAAACATAGGTTATCGTTGCGACTATAAAAATATTCACATTTTAAGTATGAGTACATGCAGCACTTGAATTCACAAATTTTCTTCCTTCCTAGTTGTTTCATTGGGTACCAAGCGGAATGCGTTTTGAGTGCTGCAGAAAAAGTGGGATTAAATTTTAGGGGTGGATTTTTTAAAAATGAAATTACGATTATTTTCCGTCAATTTGGTATATTTTCATATCGGAAATTTCAATGGTTTGACTTCAAAATTTTACATAAAAAACATCCGTTTGTCCGTTTTATAAATACTCTAACTTTCGACTTTGCGCATATTATTTGTTTTCTGCACTCAGAAAAATGGAGGCTAACTCGACGACCTACATACGGCGTAATTGGCCTCGGGCAGGCGCGCGTTCGCCTGCATGTGGGCAAGTAAAACTGAGTTGACCTGTGGTCGGAGAAATTCTGAAATTAAGCCACCAGCAGGTGAAGTAGGGCATTGGGAGCTGCACGAGTTGACCTTAGATAGGTTAAGTCTGGCCGCTAGCTGGCTTACAGACACCTCTGTAAGGTCAGAGTTAACCTGACAAAAAGTTGACCTGGACAGTTTTCTGAGTGTGGGAAAGTTTTTTTTTGTCTATTAATTTGTTAGTTAAGGGCACGATTTCTCCCTTGGATGCCCAAAATATTTTTAAGGGGGATCACGATGGGCTCCTTTGGAAACCCTCTAAATATTTTTAGGGGGGTCGCGAAATGCGGAGTGCAGCGTAGATGATTTCTGGTAATTTGACGTACAAAGAAAACTCTTTTGCGATAACAGAAAATTCTTGAAAAAAATGTTGAAGATTCCAAAAGTAATGCACCTTTTTCTATAAAATTGAACACGCATGGAAATTTTACACAAAAGCGATAAAATTCCAAACTATTTTCAAACACAAACTTATAATTTATTTCATTGTTGAGAAATTGCAATTTGTTTGAAATCTTTTTTATAGCTATACGAGCAAATAATTCAATGTGTTATTAATGTGAAAACTCTATAATCTTTAAATGTTTGGTCTGAGTATAATAATGGCTGCATCCATCTGCATTATATTTTCATCCCTCATAAATGATAAAGAGGAAAACTGAAATGGTTTTGTGAATTTGTAATGAAATATAGAAAGGGCTTATGGTAAGTTTAACGTCAAACTTCGTCTATACGCGTTCATTTTTTATACATGATCGTATATTCGCTATTCCACATAAAGTCAATCTCTTGAATCCATAAAAGTACTTTTAAAAAAATTGAATAAGTCCTTCGAATCCTTAATAGAAATTATGTCGGCGGGGCTTTCAAACTTTGGCTGTTTCGCTGGGTGCTTTTCTTTTCGCTGCCTGTCAGTTGCCTGTTGCTGGATAAAAAATTCAACTACAAAACTTTTGCTAAAGACTAACTGCACGATTTCAATGTGTGCTGAGGAACCGTAACCATCCTTGCTTCCCGAAGGTCCTTGCGAAACTTTAATACTGGGCTGATGAAATGTGAAAAGCACCAAACTATATTCTAGCATATTTCGAACGGGTTAAGGGGATAAAATAGTGGTGGGCGGTGAGTATACCAGATAAGGGATACATGAAGACAACAAAAAAAACCTAAATTGTAGAATTGGAAAAAGTGCTGGGAAAAGTTTTCTTGCCGAGTTGTGACTTATTGAATTAAAACTTTTATGCTGTACATTTACACCTTCTAGATTAGTGATGAATACGATGTCAATGTTTTGTAACTCGGTATCTTGCAATGAAATAAAGTTTCTGAGTGTGTTACGAGCCGTGGTTAAAAGCAAAATTCTTTAAGAGGGAAGGACGTTGGTAAAGGTGATGACAATTGACTGTTGCTAAGGGTTTCCAGAGTTTTTCCAAGATAGTTTCAAATAAATGTGTGCCGTTGTGGGTTGGTATTTATTTTCTCTATTCTCACGGCACGTTCCTAAAAAAACTTTTCTATGTGGCGTAATGAACTTCGATGCTCCTTTGCGGTCTGCCTTGTTCATAAACACCAATTCCAATTTGTTTGAAAATAGTATTTGACCAAAGTTGGATCTTTCCATCATTTTCAACCACTCAAATTCACGTCTCATCGCGTAATCATGAAACTTTAACTGTGTATGCAAGGAAAAACGAAAACTTTTTCAAAATTAAAACTTCTAATTGAATCGGTGTGTTTTAAAACACCGAAACATCATAATCTAGTGAATTTCTAAATATAGGTTTTAACAAAAAATTGTACATTACAATATTTTTTATGTTTAATAAATTTAATAAAAATAAAATACAAAAGTTACTCTGCTCAACAGCATTTTTTGTTGTTGAAGATACTACCATCATTTTTCCATAGTTTAACAATCCTGATTCCGAATTTGAAAGTGGTTTGGCCAGATTGGCTCTAGTTCTTGAGAAAATTGACAGAGAGGTGTCGCATTTGGAAAGGTGGGATTTAAGTGGGTTCGTGGTGTGCGCTAGGGCAACTGTAATCCAAAGAAGCTATAATTAACCGTTAAATCAACAGTGTAGAAAAATAAAAAAATTTATTAAAAAAGTATAATGAAGCTACTTTTTTAAAGACAATACACTAACTTCAAATATTTTTTTAAGTTTTTTGTTCACTTTTGTCAGGTGGCAAGCCTGGCCACTGGGGATTAACGAGAAGGGAGGGGAAGTTGCTGAGAAGCCGACGAGAACAGACGTGTAACTCTGACCGAAGAATAAATATACTGAATTTATAAAAACCGGCCATCTTTTATTCGATACTAGCTTGCATACCCGTCGTTGCCGGGTTAAGTTTTTTCAAATTTTTTTTTGATGGTCTATGTTGGAGCTAAATTTCAGGCCAATCGGTTCAGTAGTTTCCCCGCTAAAGAGTAACATAGCGCAAAAACTAAGTTTCGAAATCACTTTACCCCCTCCCCTTACTCCCCCCACCCCTCGCGCTACTTTTCCGTATGCCTATGTTGGAACCAGAACTATCACAGACACTCATGCCAAATTTCAAGTCAATCGGTTCAGCCGTTTTTGCGTGAAAGAGGAACAGACAGACACACACCAACTCATTTTTATATATTAGTATGATTAATCGCTAATTAGGTCCGTCGTATTATCGTGACACTTTTAAGTATGAAAGTTTTGTTTGCGGCGTAATTTTTAATGTCGGTTTACACTTTTTCCGAATACAGGTAAATAACAACGACGGCTGCTAGATCGTTCTTGCATTTATCCGTCTTAAAATCTGAACCAGAATTTAAAGTCAGATAAATGGGAAAAACGTAACTTAATTTTTACAAAAGCTTTTATTTAAAACCAATTTTTTTTAAATAAAAGCTTTTCAAACAATTTTTTTTTCTTTTTAGTCATTTCGAATTGGATTAGTATGGCCAAAAATTCAAATTGAAAAGGATAATCACGTTATCCAAACAAGACCTTCCATTGTCCTTACAGACTTTCCAATGTCAGAATCGGATTCATCGACCCCAAAAACACCCAAATGTGATTTCTTCCGGAAAATTAGAGGAGAAGAATAATTACGTAATCCTTACAGAGCCTTCCCTTATCCTTACAAGGACGAAGTAGAGAAAATATTGTATTGCAAGCTGAATAAAAGCTTTTAAAAAGGATCTCACCTGGCAACCGTGGCTGTGATTCGTCTCATCCGGTTTGAAAAATTTTAATCTGCATCGTGCTTTCTTTTTAATTTCGCTTGCGGCGTATTTCCCACCAAGAGTTTTTGTTTACAACAATTTAAAAATGATTTACGATCTGGAGGTGGCCGATCCATTACCGTAAGTTTCTAGAAGGCAGCCCCGAAATAAAAAAAGTTTGTGAATTCCTCTTCCAAGTACATCTAACTTCTTTTTTACACGGTGGTTTTCTCGAAAATCGTGAAAAACAAACTATGTAAAAGGAGAGTTGGTTGTAAAATTCTAAGGGATGCGTTCTATCACATATAGTATAAACATGCAAATGTCGCATGGCGAATAGTTTTGCGGACCCCTGGCTTTAGAGAAGTCTTGACTTGAATTCCTACCGGACTTAGTTGGTTTTCCCGTTTTCTTATTTTCTTGGAAAACCTACAAGGCGGCTCCATCGCAATTGGTAAGGGGACAATTTTCTTTAAATTTTACAAAATAAATTCAGTTTAGGTATGTTTCACGATCGGCTTTAAATATTGCTATAATTAATTAAAAAAATAAACGATTATTAAATCATTAAAAGGTAGCAAATTCATCATGAAAAGGTAGCAGATTAAATCATGAAAAGGTAGAAGATTGAAAAGGTAGCGCCCCAGATCAAAATTTTACGTCAGCATCGGATTGTGTGTGTACGTACTTTGTATCTGTCTTACAGGAAGTACTTAGATCGGATCCTTGATTGAGAGTAATGCAGTTCTTTCTAATTATACCTATTTATATATTTTATAATATTCGATATAATTATTTTAAACATAAATTTAGCAGTTTCAAAATCATCCCCAAAGCCCTTTTAAATAAATTTATCTAACGTGTATCTACAGAATTTCTAATGAATTTCGATTCCTGATT
Source organism: Chrysopilus asiliformis (assembly GCA_964034945.1). Taxonomy (NCBI): domain Eukaryota; kingdom Metazoa; phylum Arthropoda; class Insecta; order Diptera; family Rhagionidae; genus Chrysopilus; species Chrysopilus asiliformis. The sequence continues at coordinate 7,372,159 of OZ035961.1, forward strand.
TGTTTACATTTCGTGAGCGAATTGGAAAAATTGATCCTTTCCATGTTTTTTTAGAACTAATATTGTGGAGGAAAAAAAATCAAAAATTCAAATAAAATTCATGAAATACATTGCTTGAAAATATGTAATTGAGCTGTGGAATATTTAAACATGAACAACATTCCCCATGAATCGGAATACAAATGGATAATTAATAAAGGAAATCAATTCCCCAAAGCGAAATACCGAAAAGATCTGGAATTTTCACAATGGATTTTAAGGATGAAGATGAACTCATGCAGTAAATTGGAACTTATTGAAAATTGAAAAACTTGAAAGTGAAATGGAAGGGCTAAAATCGCTTAAAACAAAGCAGATCAACGTAAATGAAAGTCTTATCGTAATCTTTATTATTACCCATTCCGCTCAATCATAATAATAAAACGCAATAAATTCATAAATATGAAGGTGAAATTTTCGCTCTGCATTTACAGTCGAATGGAAAATTTTTCAATTACAACAAAAAAATATACCGAATTGATGATATGAAAGATTGTAAATTTGCATGGAAAGGTAAACATTATTTGAAATGAAAATATATCCCGCCAACTACACACTGGGGGTGGTAAAAAATAGATAAAATAGAATGTATGTGCAGAGTAAATTTTTTCATCATCGTCATTATACACTCACAGGGAAAAATATGTTGGCTTTCGGCAATTTTTGTTTCACCAGATATTTTTTATTCAAAAGAAAAACACTGGGGAATCATATTCTGCATAATCTATATGGAATAAGCAAAGCAATTCCGTTCTTTCCTTGAATTATTTTCAATTTAAATTTTGAATAATTTTTTCCATACACTTATGTATTTTGAGAATATTTTACTGCGTTTTATGAACTCCGTTTTTGTTTTTGTTCACGAGGTGAATGTATAAAAAGCTAAATGAAGGCAAAATAAATTTTAAGATACAAATATCGAATGAATCTTTATGAAGAGTGTATCTGCCTTGTAAAGTTCGTCACATTTAAGTGAAACACACCTTTTAAAATTAAAAAATCTACTAAAAATAAATAAATAAAAAATGTTTTTTATTTTTTTTAAATATTTTTTAATTTTTTTTAATTTTTTTAATTTAAAAAAAAAAAACTTTTTAGTTTTTTTTAAATTTGATTTTTTTTAACCCTTTTAGATTCTGTGTATAATATGAGTACAATAATCACTGGCCACTTTTGTTAGACAGAGCTTTAACTAACATTTTGTGACATTTAAGAGTTAGTTGCGACAAAACAAAAGCTTAAAAAAAGACAGTTATGGTTTTTTGGCAACTATGCCGCTTTTAATTTAAGGATATATTTGGCCTTTATACCTAAACAGTTTCACCTGCGGCGCGGATTTTTACCTTTTCTATCTACCGTACTTTTATCTTTAAAAACAAATAATCTTTAAAAACAAATAAGTTTGTCTAGTTTTTCATAAGAAGTTTCGAATGCAGGGTATTTTTTTTATATACGAGTACATTTTTAACTTTTGCCTGCGGCGTCATATTTGTTGTACATATCCTTAAAATTTTATTAAGATAATTGTTGAAATATTATAAATGTCAGCGGTCAAAATGTTTTAACTAATAAGTTATTGAGTTGACTGTAGAACTTATAATATACTTGAATGAAGATAGTCTCGCTTTATGTTGTTTTAAGTAAGAAAATTGCATTCGTAATTATACTGCCATTGAATAAATTTCTTGTATTGATTTAACACTGCTCTTAGTTTCTCTAACAATAATCATAAAAGTTATTGAAAAACTTTCATTCCTTTCATCTACCTTTCAAAATTTCTAGATATACAAAAAATACTTTTTTTTTTGAGGAAAAAATTGGGGATACAGGTTTTGCCCCGTGCGCACCTACACCTTAGCACAATGGGAACGTTTAATCACAACTGAAAAAGTTGCGCCCCGTAGGCAAAATCTTTTCGAAACGACTGCGGCGTCGTAAGTAAACGGTGCCGCATGCGATTTTTTTTGTTGCAAAATTTGGGTTAAATATTTATTATTAGATCGACCCGCGCAAATCAGAACTGATTCTTGAAAAAATTAGGTTAGCATTTGAGGTTGAATCCGATCGCTTTGACGGAATTTCAGGTAATTGTAAATTCTCTTGTAATATTTAAAAAAACCGAAGACTATTCAATATTTCCCAACAGACTTTCTGTATTAACACGTTGGCTACCATGTGAGTCACCGGTGATCGCAGCGTGTCACCCACAGGGACAATGTGAGTCACCGGTGTACACACACTATTGTCATTACCGTCAGTTTCTCAAGTTCCATGGTTGAGTGCAGTCGCTCGTGCGGTACAAAGGGGTTTTTTTTGTAGAGCATATTTCATGTGAAAAATTTGTTGTGGTAAGTTTTTTCCGTTATATTTTATTCGATTCGTTCGTTTTTGTCTGTATTGATCTTGTGTTCACTGGTGACTCACATTGTACAGAAATGATTTTTGCGTTTTTTCCCAGTGTATACTAGCGGAGTAAGCGTTTTTTTGGTTGGTAGCCAACGTGTTAAAAGAAAAAAACAAAATAAATTTTTATTTCAAAATAACTTTTCTGTCATTTTATCTTTAATATCAATTCCACAGACGGTCATTTTTATTGCACATTTAATTGGTAATAAATTTTTCCATTTCCCCCAGAGTTTTATTCCTTAGCCAAATGTCAAACTTTTTTTTTATATTAAAACAGTTTTTATGTGTCGGTGTCCTTACCGGGAAAGTTGCCATTACAGCTGTTAAATCGGTTCGGAACTTTCACAGTGATGTTTGGATACAAAAAAAGGGTTTGAATAATATTCGAAAGTATTATACTATTAAGCTTACTCGATTTAGGGGAAAGTATGTGTCCACGGCGCCCGTCGACCGAAATAGCTATAAAGCGAGGAGTTATGGCATTTTTGTAACTAAACCATTTCAGTTCCAACAATTGTACAATTTATTAAATATCTTTTATTTGTCTGCTCCACTCTGATGATGGTGGCGATGGTGGAGATTGTGTGTGTGTATATATATTCCGTATGATCAATGTTGACAGCGCTATTAAAAGCACCGCATGTAATATATGGGATCCGAAATAAGACGGGAAAAATTCAATTTATTTCAAGGAATGTCCAAAAGTACATAGATATAGAATTTGTAACCCTTCTGGAACGATCAGGCTGTGGAAAACCAAACTATATAAAAGTAATGCAATATTTTTCGATACACATTCGCATATGTAGAAATATATTTCGTACAAGTGTTTTTTTTTCGTAACAGAGATTTGGGGAATGTTGTTCAACGCGATACCATCCTTATGGACAGGACACGAATTCATGGCTGTCCACTCATTCACTATAGCCACCCGCAATATACCCAATCGATCCCACTCTCGGACTAATTTCAGCATTCGCACAAAAAAAAAAGTGTGAAAAGCGAATAGAACAACAACGAAGGACATTCGGCCACATGTTGCCAAAGGAACACATGCTTTATTTATCTCGTGTTCTGTTTGAAGCCCTTAATTCGTTGAAATTACAGAATAGGACCTTTTTCAACCCTATATTTTAAGAGTCCATCCTTTTTGTGTTCACGTGCGATTGAATATATTTCGGGGATAACACCGGTTGACATTTAGAAGGACTTTCAACATTCCAATAGATATAAAGAATGATTTTAGATTTGCTGAAATTGCAAAGCTCTCAAAAAGCTTGCTTCATCCAATTTATTTGAAGTCTCTGAATTTCTTTGCAGCTGTCGTCATAGTATAAGTATTGGTTTAAATTTGCAAAAATGAGGACATTTTTGGAATTTTGAGTATTACTGAGGAAATGAAATAGGCATTTTTTTGGTTTTATTAAAGATAACAACTATTTATGTAATGAAATGTAAAAGGAAAACCATCAATGTTGATTCTGTAATTCTGTGACCGTGAATATTTTGACAGTGTTTCCAGGGTGATTACAATTTTGCTCAAATTTCTGACAATTTAAATAATAAAGTCCCAAGGATAAAGCTAAAATACAAACTAGAGAGAAGAAGGTAATTGCATTTAAGCTTGAACCTGAATCGTACGTCGATGCGTCCGTCATGCGTCCGTCCGGTAGACAGTTTTATGCGGTGACAGTTGGGTACGGCAAAGAATCACTTCTTCTTAACTTTTTTTGCACTTCTTCTATTAGTTTATCGTCGAAACAATTACTTTCAATTTGTTCCATACTTAAATTGCTTAAATCGTAACCAAACTTTTTTGCGAAATGACATTTCCGTGCGTTGCCGCATGTAAAAGTAGAAAGTTGACCTACTCTATGTGGACAAACGCATTATTAGGGGAGTACTTATAGCAGCCCGTTGATTTTACTTTAACCGCATCGAACTGTCAACGTGACGGACGCATGGCGGACGCACGGACGTGTGTTTCTGGTTCTACCTTTACGAATGAGCTTCCTCGACCAATGAGATCACCTGTTCACAATATCAGTTGCGTTTATTTTTGGCCCAAAAAAAGGTACAAAAATGGAGCTGGTTGGGATCGTGTAGTACAAATAGGCCATGGTGAATGCGTTGTAGGAGGTCTGCCTGTAAATGAAAAATCCTTGTTTTATTTCAAAAAATTTCACAGACCAAAAAGCTTACCAACACAACTACAGCAAATCACACCAAAAAAATATCAGTTGCGATCAACACAAAATAATCAGGGTATTCACAGCCCTCTTTTAAATTGCGAGTAAATTTACCGCTCGGTAATTCAGTCAAATTTAACAGATTTTTACTGAGACGGTAATTTGGTTCATGTAAAAATGAATTACCGGATTCGGTAATTGTAGACATGCCTTGAGTCGTGTTTTCCGGCCCGGTTATTCGGTATCAAGAATCAACCGCGAGTGGCGCTAGTAATGTTTTTAGTTGTCAAATTTTCTCGCTGGTTTTTTGTTAATCTCATCGGACTGCAATTTTTTTCAATTTTGATACCCGTTGCCACAATAGAAATTCAAAAGATAACATCAAACATGGATTTAAAGGTATGTGACATATTTTACAATCAAATTCGCGGTTCATGATTTGGTCACGTATCAAATAAAAGCGCTGTTCTCAAATCTGTGCTGTGGGATGTTCACAGCAGAATATTTTCAGTCTTTTAATATTACCAAAAACACCGAATACCGAAAATTAAAAGAGGACTGTGAATACCCTCAATATGTTTTCAAATACCTCGAGAATCGTTATAGATACGTAAAAACCGTTAAAAATGTAGAAAATCTTCCTTCTTGGCTACGCAGAGGAAAGTGGAAAAGCAATAAAATCACCACAAAAAAATTTCTCCAATGTATGGGATTCCAATGTATGGGAAAGTTATGTAAAATCGTATTCTAGAGCCTTTAAAAAAATGGGAAAAAATGAACCGTTTTCGGGAAAATTGCGAAAATATTTTCTCCCACAGGTGGAAATAGTGGCTCCAGATCTCCAACAATATTTTCGGATGAGGTTTAACTTTTTATAAAAGTTGGTTCTATGTCAAATTAAATTTTTTTTACCTCAATTAGTTCTCGAGTTTTGAAATGTTTGACTTAAAAAAGAGAAGAAATATATCTTTTGCTATTCATAAAAAAAAAATAAAACTATGCTGCTAATGAGATCTTTTATACATAATGAAAATAATAATTAAAAATTAAAAATTTGCTGAGTAAAATTTTCACAATCAACTTGGAATAAAAAGCATTGCATGTTGTATGTATGCACTTTTGCAATAATGTACACTAACAAAAACTAAATGACTGGCTTTTCTTGCGGTTTCACAATTTTCCAAGTATTTTAATGCTATCTGGTTGAAAACTTGCAAATGAATTAGTTAATGGAATTAATTAAAGTATAAATTACAGTTTTTCGTTCGTTCATTATGAGAGAGAAAATAATGCTATTGAAATTGCTATAATGACGAAAAAAACTAGCAAAAAAATGTTCATGGAACATTTTGAGGATAAAAATGGATTAATTACGTAGCCTCAGAAATGGGATTTCACTATAAAAATGGGGATACGATATTTAAATATAAGACGACATATATGTGTGTGCGTTTTTTGTGAATGGATATAGAGCAATGTATTAAAAAGAATGGTAAGAGAGTAAGTGGATAAGGCCGAATAGTTTCTGTTCTTTATTAGATTTCTGGACATTTCCGCTTCATATTGAAGGAGTAGTTTTTGGACATTTAGTTGCTGATGTTGGACATATAGAAGTCTCGGCGACATAAATTTATCAGATTTTTTATATTTGACCTTCGTTGAGAAAAGCCTTTAGCACATATTTGACCTTGAAAAGTAAGTGTTCTTCGGGGATGTCCATAAAATACGTCATAGTAATTTCTCCCTCTTTAGCATTTTTTGTGATTTTTTTTATGCAGCCGCCATGGGCGTTTAACCTCCCCCGCCCCTCTTCCCATTGAGAATTAAAATTTCTAAAACAGGAAGCTAAGCAAAGGAAGGGAAAAATGAAATTCAACAGATGTACCAGTCAAATGAAAATCTGAATAGCTTGTTGAATGATTACGAAATTTGGTGTAAAAAATGGGAAGCAATCTGCGGCGATCGAAATATTAGAGCAATGTAACTACTTCTTCAATATGAAGCGCAATCAGGGCACCAATCATGTATTCCGACGCGTCTCTGTCTTTGGACTTCGACGCAGCTTTTAACTATTGACTTCGCGGAATCAGGGCACCAATCATGTATTCCGACGCGTCTCTGTCTTTCGACTTCGACGCAGCTTTTAACTCTTGACTTCGCCATATCTGCAGCTTGAAATTTCGCGGAATCGTCACTATGAATCGAAACGTGATTCTAACTGTCACTCCAGGCAATTTGAAGCTGCTAATATGGCGAAGTCAAGAGTTAAAAGCTGCGTCAAAGTTGAAAGACAGAGACGCGTCAGAATACATAATTGCTGCCCAGCTTTTGAAAATTTTGGCGACGATTTCAGTGTCAACATCGTCTGCTAATCGATCGTTTTCCACCTTGCAACGGTTAAAATCGTATCTTAGAAATGCTATGGAATGAGAACTCGGTTCCCATTTCTAGAAAAGTATCTATAAAACGTTTTTGAGCACTATGGATAAGAAATAAAAGCGAGATAAATATTTATTTAGTTTTTTTTATGGTTTTTTTTAAATCTCGCTTTTATTTCTGATAAACAGTGCCATTTGCGTATTTCTGTCTGTTTAAAAAAGAAACTTTCAAATTTAACAGAAATTTTCAGCAATTAGCAGATATTTTTAGGAAATGTAAATTTTAAGGAGGCTAAACACCTGTAAATAGTATTAAACCTTCAACTGATGGTCGAATTCAAGCTTTGAGTTAATGTTCCAAATTGATTACTGGAAATTTCGTTACAAATGAGATGATCATGATTTTTTTAACATCTATTATGAGTTGTGAAATGCTTACTCATGTTATAAATAATCAGATCGTATTACTAATTGCCCCATTAACAATTTCCTCTTTCAAATTGGCCCCGTCGCCTCCGTCTTCACTAAAGTATAGAATAATCTAATAACTGGTCGTTAGTAAAATGATAGATTCGACAAATGTAAGTGGATTTCACATGTATATCCCACGACGGCCATTATTTTACTCAGATTGTACATATTACACATAATATCTTTGCGTACCCTCCCATTCATTCACACATCCTTGGGTTTGCTACGATATAAAACTATACACGATTTCGCTTCAGCGTAAGATCTACATATGCTGTCTCTACTATGACAGCCAAGTCGTATATATGGCCAAGTGGATGAATGGTTTCATTTGATTCCTTTTCCTTATTACGACAATGTAATAGTATTTTCTTGGATTGTTCATATAGCCATGTTCCAGATATCCGTCAAGTTGAGATAGAAATATAGACAGGATACATAATATGTGGACGATGCGATGTAGGCAACGAGATAACATTCTCTCATATGTCAGTGCGCTGAATGTCTTGCGGTCCATCTTCAAAACGGATCTGTCTAATGCAATGATAGCTCCTTGATTGTGTTCTTGATGGCCTCATTCGGGATTAACGTTCTTTTCTTTGTTAATCTTCATCACACATGAACACTATCTATGTTAACTATGCTAAGATATTTATACGTACGATTTCTATCCGATTTAATTATAAAAGAATAGAATTTTGTATAAGTTTTGCTAGAGATTTGACTTTTTATACCCTATATGGGGAAACTATAAATAGGGTAAAAAATGTTTGCTCTGCCATTTGTAACGCATTAAAGTAATCGTCGGATATTAAATTACTCCAGCGTATTTAGAATGATGAATCGATTTTTTCGCAAACGTTACATGGTATCAAAAAAGTTATAATTGCAACATTGTTCAAAATGAAATTTTACATTAGTGCTTTATACATGAAAACTTAATTGCCGTAGCGTTAAAAAATTTAAATTTTAATGTTGTAATGAAATTAAATCTTGTTGTAAGTTTAGAGTAATAACATATTGGGTATTTTACGATTGCAATTGAAGTTTTCATTATGTTTTTGTTATAATGTGTAAAGCCCAATTCAGACTAACGATTACGATTACGATTGAGGTTTCTCGACCAATGAGATCAAAGCTTTCAACGAGAGAGGCATGAAAGCTTTGATCTCATTGGTCGAGGAAGCTCAATCGTAATCACAATCGTCAGTATGAATTGGGCTTAGGGCTATTTAGTTTCGAGAAATGACGAATTCGGAATGCAGTGATTGCCATATCATACTAATATATAAAAATGAGTTGGTGTCTGTCTGTCTGTCTGTCTGTTCCTCTTTCACACAGAAACGGCTGAACCGATTGACTTGAAATTTGGCATGAGTGCTGTGGTAGTTCATAGTCATACGGAAAAGTAGCGCGAGGGGTGGGGGGAGTAAGGGGAGGGGGTAAAGTGATTTCGAAACTTAGTTTTTGCCCTATGTTACTCTTTCGCGGGGAAACTACTGAACCGATTGGCCTGAAATTTGGCTTAGATGTTTGTCGGGGGTCCAGCCCCAACATAGACCCATTAAAAAGTAGCCCGAGAGGTGGGGGAGTAAGGGGAGGGGGTAAAGTGATCTCGAAACTTAGCTCTTCCTCTATGTTACCCTTTCGCGGGGAAACTACCGAGCCGATTGGCCTGAAGTTTAGCTCCAACATAGACCATCAAAAAAAAAAAAAAAATTTGAAAAAAATTAACCCGGCAACGACGGGTATGCAAGCTAGTCATGTTATAAAACTTAATTCGTGATTAAGAAACACATATTTTTTTAAAACTTAATTAGTAGAACGGAAGTCTCAATTTTTTTTAGGGAGCTCAAGGTTTTCTAATCAGATTCCAAATTTATAACATCATTGATTTTTTTCTAATTTCAGATTTTTTTTTTTCGAAGGAGTAAAAAGCGTATTGGGCGGTGTGTATAAAATCGAGCAAATGCTTATACTCAACTTTTTTGGAGCGAACTTTCAAATTTGTATGAAATAAAGTGGCAAATACGCTTGCTTTAGGGGTTATGCATAGGCTTACCGGGTTTTCTCGCTGTCAACGACTGTAGGTATAAAATACTGGGTTTTGTTACAACTCTGTGTATAAAATATTAAAAAATGTAATGAAATTCTAAAAATAAACATGCAAGATTTAGTTCTAAATGTGCTTTTAATTACAAGAATTTATTGTGCGCACACGAGCTTGGGTAAAAACCATGATTTCGCCAATTAATTCTTTTTCGTGCGTTAGAGCCGTTAAATTGACATTTAAGATGCTATAGTGATGTTGACATATTGCCAATAAATTCTTTTTTGTTTTGTTACTTACCATAACATCGTGTTGATGGATATTTGGTACATGAAAAGCATTTAACCGCATCTTTTGGTAAGTAGAAGATGGTGCCATGAAAACGATTGATTTTGACCATCATAATATGTTTCCACCTAAATTTATGTGGCATGTAAGTACGTTCTATCCTTTGATATCGAACTTACAAGTAAATGCCCCTATATTACACATACTTGTGCATTTCCGAAATTGTTGTACGTACTGAAATTCATCGTTATTGGCAATTGCCTGTCTAAAATTAGATCAGACTATAAAGTCGGCCGACAACGATGCCAATGTCGATTCCTTCCTCCCATATAAATGTTATTTTTATTTGTGTACAAATAAGGATAAAGGCCAAAAGTAAAGGGTCTCTTATTGACTGCTTATGGATAAAAAGTGTGTAATCGAAACCGAAAATTAGGATTTCTTTTACTTTTGTTTCATTTTAGTGATTTTATGCTGGCATTCGATGATATTATGATGGGATACAACGTCATAATATTTGATACTCTTTCAATATTTATTTTATTGTGTTGTAATATTTGATATCTTTTTATTTTGATGTTGCTTGTTTTACTAATTACAGTGAAATCTGTATAAGTCAGACGCTGTATAACCCGGAAACATGCTTAAGACGAACATTTCTCAAAGTCTCGTGCCTTTGAACTGTTTCTCGTAAAATGCGAGACTGAGCTCTTGAGTAAGGAAAATCGCACTACTTTTTCTCCACCCCCCATACAAAAAAACGGTTTTTGGAAGTTTTCTGAAAAACCTACTATTCAGAAATTGCTTTTGACATAACAGCTGTTTATTTACGATATTTTACATTCTTTACTATTGTTTACATTACCAATTATTGTTTACTATATTTTTTACAGAAAAATGTAAAGATTTATTGTTTACACGTAAATGCTCAACACTGATTTCAATAATAAAAAGACTGTTGACATTAAACATACAAATTGGAATGGCGGAAAAATATAGATATTTATTTTCTTCTTTAATGTTTTATTCTATATTTTTGATTTCCACTAAATAAAAATCATCCCCGATGATAGTTTAGATTAAATGGAAAAATTTCTATTATAAAAAAAATTGATTAGTCATTAGGCAATTCGTACATTCCATTTAGCTGCCACTGGTTGCTTCGGGAGTTGCACGCAACAAAATCGTATCTGTAAGGATATTTGTACAAGAATTTGAAGATGTGGTTGTTTTTACACATATCGCACATGGTCCCGTAGACTGTAGTATCTCAAAAAAATGTGTTTTTGAGTAATTATTCCATTATGTAAAGGAAAATTGACTGAATCAAATGAAAAACAAATTTAAATGTAAACGTAGTCCTAAAATGTATTTATTTTTGGTTTTTTAAATTCCCATTTTTTAAAATTTAAATTGATTTTGTGGAAAACAAACCTATCTCTATCTTTTATTATTGCAAAAAAAAAAAAAAATGAAGCAAATGATCTGTAAATTATTATCAAAAGAGTAATAAATTGAAATATTACTGTACAGACAACAGAAAAAACAATTATTGATAAACAATTATTTTGAAATGAAAACTTTGAATGCGTTTTTCTCAAAATGGCCGATTTTGAGATACTACAGTCTACGGGACCATGTGCGATATATGCATAGCTTCTATATTTCCTTTTAAATTTAAGTGGTTACTAAAGAGGTTTAGGGAATTATAACACCAGTAGATATATGGAGCGTTTGATTTTCTATTGAATCGAATTTGGATACACAGTAAAATCGAAAGTTATTCAAATTCCTGTGGGCTTTGAAATACATGTTGAAAGCGGTATTTGCTCACATTCGATTGAACACAGTGTATTGATTTTCGAATTATATCTGAACTTAAAGAGTTTCTATTATCTATTCCTTTGACTAAGATTTGCAGTCTGGGTCAACAAGACACCAATAGTAAATTACCGATAGTTGATACAATCCCTTATTAAGTAAATACTATTCAAGCGTGTGTGTGTGTGTGGTATTCTTGTTTAATCACAATTCGATTCGGACTACATTGAGTTCGTCCAAATGTCTTTGAATTATTTCAGAGGTCTATTGAAAATTCCCACACGGAGAATTTATGGCTATCACATATTCTCATGTCTTGTACCAATATCTATCGATAAATACTTGTATATATTGATAGTGAGATATCTACAACTATCTATCTAAATGTGTTTGTATACTAGACGGGGAAATCTTAAATTGCTTAACTTTAATAATATTGATTTTCTATACATGCTATATAGCTACACTATATCTCCGTAAAGCTTCCTTTGCGTATAGTCATCGTACAGCCACCCAAACTTGTCGAGGAGCCACCCTTTCCGTGCCTAACCATTAAAAAGCGAGCATAACTAGCATACAAGTGTATAGTATAACACGCAAAAAAAATTAACGCAAAAATAGTGGAAAAATCTAATAAGCTCATCACACGAGTTTTGTATTGCAATAATTTCTAAGGTAAATGGGAAAAAGTTGCCCTATTGGAATTTTTGGTGTGAGAGACTTATATCTGCCACCACATTGGCTACGCTTCTAGTGGTAGGTACGTGGCATACAACAAAAATCCTAGTAGGGTTACTTATATTAAAATTGGTTTGCTAATTTTAGGTGACAATTCTCAATCTAATGGGATTATTAAAAATTAGAAGAAGTTTCTAGCATTTTCACTTTGTAGATTCGACGGAAAAAACTTTCTTAACACGTTGACGGACAGTTGCGGCTATAGCCGTCAAGTTCAAGTTCACTATGTGACATGACGGCTATAGCCGTCCAATACGAAACGGTCGTTTTTAGACACTGCGGCTGTAGCAGCACAAATGTGCATTTACCAGCGTACAAGTAGAAGCCTAGTGTCATGTTTTCGAAAAAAAATTTAGTATGCAAGGTTAACACATTGAGTATGCACGTGGTTGTGAACGGAGTAGTGCGATCTTGTTTTAGTGTCAATTTTCGAATTTCACTTGTTTCTACTGTCCGTCAACGTGTTAAGTATAAAAAGTGATTTTTTTCATATCCACAGTATAAGCAATTTTGCTTAGAATATTTTCTCAGAATTTTAGAACAAAATTTAGTAACATTGAAAGCTCTAGATCTTCTTGTGACCGTTAATATTAACCTTCTTGTGACCGTTAATATTAATTCAGTCCAATTATTAATCCTTTTGTGTTATATGAAACTTAAATTAAAATTTTAGAGATGTGTCATTATAAAATGAGTTAAAGTGACTACAAATATGGGGGAGGAGAGGTTTAAGTGACAGAAAACAACAAATTTTTTTTCCAAACTTGAAAATTTAAAGTTACTAATTTCACTTTTAAATTTTACATGCACAAAAAAAAGCTGCTCTAGAAAAAAAAACTTAAAAAAAACGTGAAAATTGTATATAAAATCCAATCTGGGTTAAAAAAAATTACTTAATATGCGCCTCATACGATTTTTACTTTCTTCTACGGAGTATAATAAAGTATTGTATTCATGAAAAATTTCGACCTCTTAATTTTGCCTAAAAAACATTTCCCGATCACTCCTGAGTCGATTGGAGTCATATTAAAAAAATGTCTGTCTGTCAGTCTGTCTGTCAGTCTGTCTGTCTGTCTGTCAGTCTGTGTACAAGATTTCGCAAAAACTAATAGAGCTAGCGCCATGAAATTTTATAGGCATGTTGGGTCCTGAAATGGGACGATGCTATCAACTTTTGGTGGAAATCCGTTAACCGGAAGTATCCAAAATGGCGGTTTTTCAAAAATCGCAATTTCGTTTTTCTCGATTTACTCCCAAACTACGCGTTTTTAGTGGCCTTAAGTATGACAAAACTTGGAGAAAATAAAATTTCTCACACTTTTGTCTTTAGCTGTAACTCGATATCTCCACCTGTTATCGAGATAAACCGTTATTTCCAAAAAAAACAGTTTTTTGCGATTATCTCGAAAACTAACGGGTTTTTGCTGACTGAATGTATGAAGTGAATTAATGAGAATGTCATTCTGCACAATTTTGTCTTTTATCGTTATCCGTTATCTTTTACCGTTATTGTGATATTTTCTTTAATATGTAAAAAATCATATTTTTGCGAATAATTTGCAAACTAACGGTTTTTCGACAAATCAGTTAAAAGAATAATTAAAGATGTTAACATTTTCTACATTTTTGCCATTTACCGTAAATTGATATATTTTACCATTCTCAAGTTATCTCAAATTTTGTACGATTTTGATATCAAGTTATCTCAAATTTTGTACAAATTTTGTACGATTTTGATAAATTGAACCAACAATTTATTGGGAGGTCGTCTTAGGTTGACAACGCGACAGGGCTCTAGCGTAAATTGCACAGGGTCGTAGATTTTGTAGAAGAAAGTTTTGTGTTGACCACAACTGATATTTTAAAACACAATGTGGCACAGTTAAATAAATTAGGACTCAAACAGTTCCAAGTAAAAAAAAGCTTCATTCTGTCGGTTTTTATGGGTTAAAGAATTTGGAATTTAGCAAAGATTAACAATAAAAATGCGCCGCAGGCGAACTTTTTTTTAAATATATGCACCTTTCGTAAGAATACGTTGAAAACTGAGCCCTAAACGGAAAAACTTTTTCTTACAACAACCTCGCCCTATCGGATGCAAAAAACCAATTATTTAAGACCTGTCGATAATGCCTTAAATTGTGGGCGCATGCAAATGAATTTCATTGGGAAAATATTTACCTGCATACCTTTGATGATTTAATGTCATCACCAATGAAATTAAAAAGAACCACCAAAAAATTAATTTCCACGCAGACGATCAAATTTCCCAATCAAGATAGCGCTTAGCCTTCGAAAAATTATTTCCAAAACAAATTTCTGATAAAATCTTTAATGTGTGGATCTGACAAAAGTTTTGGCAATTCAAGTGGCGAGTAAGGCATTGGTAAAGATGTTGGAAGAAACCACAAAACAACAACAACAAAACTACGACAAAATACTCACCAACAATAATAAAAATATACGAAAGGATAAGAATATTCGTATGTTTTCTGTGCAATGTGGATGATGGGGACAGAGGGTGTGAGGATCAACGCAAACCAGAAGAAATACGGCCGTAGTTGAGGGGCACGAGGATAGTAGAGGAAGGGGGAAGGAATTGAAAATCAGTCTCTCAAGTCGAAATTTTGTAAATGATGATGTAGTAGTGTTGACGGTGGTCTATAAGGATCAGCACCGTATATACGAGGCAACGAGGATATCCTGAAACAAATTTTCATTGTAATTGTAACTGCTAGTAATAATGATGGTCTTACAACGCATGATTTCAAGAGAAACCTAACACAACGTAAAATAGAGAGAGCGTGAGAGAATTTGTCTACAGAAAGGTATCCCACTTCTGAGTTGAAGCTGAAAATTGGAAACTGGATATGTGGAATATGTGTCAAGTAAATTTCGTCTACATTGAAGTTTGTTCTAGCACATTTTTCCTGGAAAGTCACAAACTTCCAGTTGAGACTTT